>JASDDO010000288.1:0-250000 GCA_030015575.1 Agapanthus africanus | reverse complement strand
TCTTGAAAGTCGTAAGGATCTCACAAGAGAATTTGCTCCCTTATGAGTCGTGAGGACCCGCAAGTGAAGGGTGAAGTTGCCCTTATCCACATTTCACGGAGTCAGGGGTTGCTCTGGATGCTTCCCACGGGTTCAGTGTCGTATTCTGCGATGACCAGGCTCCGCTATGGACGTTTCTTATGGGGTCAGGGATGACATTATCCGTGTTCCACGTGACCAGGAATTTTGCTCTGGATGCTTCCCACGGGTTCACTGCCGTGTTCGGCGAGGACCAGGCTCCGCTCTGGACGTTTCCCACGGGGTCAGGATTGACATTATCCGCGTTCCACGTAGCCAGGAATTTCGCTCTGGATGCTTCCCACGGGTTCACTGCCGTGTTCGGCGTGGACCAGGCTCCGCTCTGGATGCTTCACACGGGGACATTTCCGTGCTCTGCGAGGACCAGGATCCGCTCTGGACGTTTCCCACGGGGTCAGGATTGACATAAGCCGCGTTCCACGTAGCCAGGAATTTTTCTCTGGATGCTTCCCACGGGTTCATTGTCGTGTTTGGCGAGGACCAGGCTCCGCTCTGGATGCTTCACACGGGGTCATTGCCGTGCTCTGCGAGGACCAGGACCCGCTCTGGACGTTTCCCACGGGGTCAGGATTGACATAAGCCGCGTTCCACATAGCCAGGAATTTTGCTCTGGATGCTTCCCATGGGTTCACTGCCGTGTTCGGCAAGGACCAGGCTCCGCTCTGGATGCTTTACACAGGGTCATTGCCGTGCTCTGCGAGGACCAGGATCCGCTCTGGACGTTTCCCACGGGGTCAGGATTGACATAAGCCGCGTTCCACGTAGCCAGGAATTTTGCTCTGGATGCTTCCTACGGGTTCACTGTCATGTTTGGCGAGGACCAGGCTCCGCTCTGGATGCTTCACACGGGATCATTGCCGTGCTCTGCGAGGACCAGGATCCGCTCTGGACATTTCCCACGGGTCCCTAATTCACTCTTTAGGTCGCGGAACCGCCGCGGCAAGCATGTTCTTGCCGCGGTTCCGCGGCTCTTTGAGAGCCTTGGGAGCTCGTGTTTTAGGGTTATCCTTAGAATTCCCTGCTGATTTTTTTAAGTATTTTTAATGCAGAAAAAATCACATTTTTACAAAATTTCCAGAGAGGGGTCTATTTCGACGTTTCGGGGTTCGATCGGAGTTTTAACTTCGTATACACGTCGCCTAATGCTTTAGCTTAGCTCTGATACCACTGTAGGGTTCCTAGGCAGTCATACAAGGGTCTATAAGGCATCAACCATACCCGATTTAAAATTTAGACGTGCCAAACAACCCAAAGTTAGGATCTTTGCTAGATAATTAGGGTTTAACATGCAAGTAAACATCTTTACAACTAAGAGTGAGGGATTACAACCTTTGTAGTCCGCTCCTTCGCTTTATAAGCTCCGAGTAGAAGTCCCTTCGCCACAATCTATGATCTCCCGGACTCAAGAGAGGCTCCACAACTCGAATGATCCATGCTAGCTTGTAGTCTTCCTTTTCTCCGATGATCTACCTTGAAGTTTCAATAACCCAAGCTCTCTCTCTCTAATGAGGTGAACACCCTAATCTAATTGGCTAGATTAGATGAGGATGGTGAAGTAGTATTTATGCTCTCTTTTATTATCAAATTCTCACACTAAATCATCATATAAAGAAAACCTAGAAAGCTTTTCAAAGCTCAAAGGAAGAAGAAGAATATCAATCCTTTTGTGATGAATAATGAAAAATATCATAATGATTAAAAATGCAACCATGGTTCAATATGAAGAGGCTAACCATTGTAGAGACTTAACCTTGGGTGAAGGTTTGGGTTGGGTTAGAAATATCTAGCAAAAATATCAAACATAATATCTTTGCTAGAAACAAAGTAAAACCTTCTAGAAGCATCAAGAAAGAACTAACCCAAAACAAACCCTAACCTTGTTTAATCTCCACTAAATATGTTGCATTAGTAATCATATCATGTTACAATATTATATATCGCATATATAATATATATATGTAACAAAAGAAAATAAAACAATTAACATATATCGTATATATATCAATGTATTATCCGGTGAGAAAATGAATCAATAAAGCGAGCCAATATTAGATAATGTAATGCAATATATCATATATATTATTATACATTAAATTATCGAATCAACACTTGATCCGACAATCCGGCTATATCGAATATAACCGACTAATATATCATGTACCGATTCATCGAATCAACACTTGATCCGATGACCCGGCTTATATCAAAATATCGCGAGAATATAATACGGTATCTCATATCGTATTATCCTCGGTCCTGCACATATCACATATGTGCCCCTACTTCGTTTTTCCTGAGTCAAGAAACCTCTGTGTAGACTCTAAAGAATCGTTAATACGCCAGTAGCAGGTGATGATCATATCAAACACCCACAAGCTGCAAGCGGTCAGCTAAATGTAACAGCCACCCAGGTATTGAGCGATCAGAAGATCAACAAGAAAGCCTATACATTCTCCTGTGAATCCAAACAGTAACACTCTCGTACAGTCCGGTCTCTTCGTCTGATATGTTGCATATCTAGTCTAGGGGTGGTATACGTCAGACCCCAGTAACTGATAAGTCGTGTCGATATGAGGCTTATAACAGGTCGAGAAACTACTGGTAACATTTACCAGTAAATCTCTATATCAGCCCTGGCGAGGGACTTCCAGTTATAGCCAATCGAACACAGCACAATATCAACTCCCTATACCGAGAGAGACGAATCCCCTCCTATCGCTCATTGCCTCCATGTGATTCGGGACTGTACTCAAAAGCCACCGTTTTGCACTCCCTCTTGGACGTGGTAAGGTGGAAATCAAAGCACAGTGGGAATCATACAAGACTCTATGACGATCTCGGGTCTACAGGCTAACCTGTACCAGTGTCACCGGAGAACTGCCATCTGACGTGAGGTATAATACCATCTGGGAGTTTTCGGCGAGTCCGTCCAGTGTACCCAGTCTCCACTGAGCACCCATACACCATCCTTGATGTCAAAGACCGATGGATATGGGATCATCCATCGCCCATCATATGGGTCAATATGCGTATACGCTAGTCTACTCTGGTGTATCGATGCCCTGTCTCGACACACCCTCTACTAGGAACAGTTATAGAATGTACTCATCGACTACCCTGGCCCCACTAGAATGATCCAATCATAGTCCCAGTAGTCGAGTACATATCCTAAGGGCTTTATCAATATGTGAGAGTAAGACAGTAAACTAATATAAGTCAATATGTTAAGATAAAGGAAAACCATATAGCATACTATCATTACGCGCATGAAAGTCCTCTCTATATATATCCAAGCATCCATTATAATATACATCCTATGTACAACAATGGCCTCTAGGGTATATACATAACTAACAATCTCCCACTTGCACTAAGGCCATCTGTTGTAGTATCTCATACCTAGCATCCCGAATAATCTCTCAAACTGTATCTGGGGAATGGCCTTCGTGAGTGGATCCGCAGTGTTGTCCTTCGTATCTACTCTCCTGACCTCGATCTCCCGGCGATCAACTATCTCCCTGATCAGGTGATACCGCCTCAGAATATGTCTGGACTTCTGATGGGACCTGGATTCCTTGGCCAAAGCCACAGCTCCATTGTTATCACAATACAGAGGTATTGGATGCTCAATGGATGGAACCACACCAAGTTCACTAATGAACTTCTTTATCCAGACAGCCTCTTTGGCAGCATCGTTGGCAGCGATGTATTCAGCCTCCATCGTCGAGTCTGCAACGGTATCCTGTTTAGAACTCTTCCAACATACCGCCCCTCCATTGAGGATAAAGACAAATCCCGAGTGCGACTTAGAGTCGTCCTTATCACTTTGGAAGCTTGAATCAGTAAAGGACTCCACTTGGAGTTCTCCGTTACCATACACCAAGAACATCTCTTTAGTCCTTCATAAGTACTTGAGAATGTTCTTCACAGCTGTCCAGTGACTCTCTCTAGGATCTGCTTGATACCGACTCACTACACTTAGAGAGTATGCTACATCAGGTCCGGTACACAGCATCGCATACATGATAGAGCCTACTGCCGAAGCATAAGGTATCCCTTGCATGCAAGCTCTCTCCAAATCAGTCTTGGGAGACATCTCTTTGGAGAGAGTGAGTCCAGAGATCGTGGGTTGGTTCCCATGCTTGGATTCTTCCATACTAAACCTCTTTAGTATGGTGTCAATGTACCTGGATTGGGACAATCCCAGTATCCGTTTAGATCTTTCTTTATAGATCATAATTCCCAATATGCAGGAGGCATCACCTAGATCTTTCAGTGAGAATCTTTGTGATAAGAAGAGCTTGACTGACTGCAGCATAGGAACATCATTTCCTATCAAGAGTATGTCATCAACGTACAATACGAGAAAGACAACCTTACTCTCTGCAACCTTTTTATATATACAAGGTTCATCTACATTTTTGATGAAGTCAAACTCTTTGACTACAACATCAAAGCAGATGTTCCAACTCCGCGATGCTTGCTTTAACCCATAGATGGATTTAAGCAGTTTGCACACCTTTCCGCTGCTCCCACTATCTACGAAGCCCTCTGGCTGAGTCATGTACACGCACTCTTCTAAATCACCGTTTAGAAAGGCGGTCGTAACATCCATTTGCCAGATTTCGTAGTCATGGTATGCAGCAATGGCAAGTAAGATCCGGATGGACTTAAGCATAGCCACAGGAGAAAAGGTTTCGTCATAATCCACACCTGGTCGTTAACGAAAACCCTTTGCAACAAGTCTAGCTTTGAAAGTCTCAACTTTTCCATCTACACCAATTTTCTTTTTAAAGATCCACTTGCTCCCAATGGGTTTTACCCCTTCAGGAGCATTTTCCAAAGTCCATACTTTGTTGGTGTACATGGATTCCATCTCAGATCGCATTGCATCCAGCCATTTCACAGAGTCACCACTCGTGATGGCCTGCTCGAAACTAGTCGGGTTATCATCTTCCATGATGCAATCCTCGCTCCCACCATCAATGAGAAAACCGTAGCATCTCTCAGGTTGGTGAGAAACCCTACTAGATCGGCGGAGAGACTGGGGTTCGTCGGGAACTACTGAATCCTCTAGTTCTACCAAGTCTTCTGTTACAGTTTGTGTCGCTGGAACCTCTTCCAGTTCTACCTCAATACCACTAATTTGTTTCATAAGAAAACCTTTTTCTAAAAAAGTGGCATGTCGAGAAACAAACACCTTTTGTTCCTCGGGGTGGTAGAAGATATACCCTTGTGAATTTTTGGGATATCCTACAAACTTGCATAAGACAGACCTTGCCTTCAGTTTTTCCGGATTTTATCTTTTGACATAGACCGGACAACCCCATATCTTAACATATTTAAGAGATGGTCTCCTCCCTTTCCATATCTCATATGGAGTGGTAGGCACAGATTTGGTAGGAACCATATTCAATAGGTGTATGGCTGTCTCAAGTGCATACCCTCAGAAGGAAATAGGCAACTCAGCAGTGCTCATCATAGAGCGCACCATATCTAATAGTGTGTTCCGATACACCGTTGTGTTGTGGTGTATATGGAGGAGTAAGCTGAGAGAGAATCCCATTCTCTTTTAGGTAATCTAGGAACTCATTGTTTAAGTATTCACCTCCTCGATCAGATCGAAGGATCTTAATACTTTTGCCCGTTTGGTTCTCTACTTCGTGTTTATATTCTCTGAATTTCTAAAAAGCTTCAAACTTGTGTCTTATCAGGAACACATGTCCGTATCTTGAGAGATCGTCAGTGAATGTAATGAAGTAGGAAGAACCGTTCCTGGTATGTGTAGACATGGGTCCGCATACATCACTATGTACCAGTCCTAAGAGTTCCGTAACTCTTTCTCCGTGTCTACTAAACGGAGTTTTGGTCATTTTTCCTTTGAGACATGAATGGCAAGTATCATAAGATGATAATTCGAACGGATTCAAATATCCATCCTTATGTAACTTAGCTAACCGTGTCGCATTGATATGACCAAGTCTACAATGCCATAAGAAGGATTCATTCATTTCTGAACTCTTCCTCTTGTGTGTGTTTTGTATATTAAAGACTGTATTTAGATTGAGAACGTATATGCCATTATGTAACGAGCCTGATCCAATCAACTTTTGATTCAGGAATATGTTCATAACATTATCCTGTACTACAAAATTATATCCTTCTTTACTTAATAAAGAAACTAATATAATGTTGCACATCATGTTCGGTATATAATAGCACTCGTTCAGAATCAGTGTATTACTACTTGGTAATACAAGGTGATATTCGCCAACTGCTTTGGCTGCAATACTTGCACCATTCCCTACTTGAACGGAATGATCACCTTTTCCCAGTTCTCTACCTTTACATAGCCCATGTAACAATTTATATGTGGGATCCCGATCCGGTATCTAATACCCAGGACGTAGGGTGAACTGAGAAACAATTTTCAATAACTAACACACCCGAAGAAGATGCATCAGCATGCTTGTTCTTCGTTTGGGCGGCGTGAGAATCCAGATTTTCTCCTGTTTCCTGTTCAGTCTTATAACTCTTATAAGAAAGAACAGGACCAATGTTTCCCTGCTCAGTATAATAAGCGGGTTCAGTCAATACATCCATATTATTATCTTGATTATGGCCTGACATGGTCGCTACCTGGAGAGAGAGAGAAGAAAAACACTTTAGCGTATGCTCTTGCAAGATTAGATTGGTTATTATATTATCTAATCAGGATGTCTCCCACTGTTTTTATCAAATCTTCCTTCAAACCCTAAAAGGTAAGATTAGCCGGGATTAATTACACCCTACAATTTCGTCAATCTTTCAGCCAGATCAGTGTTGGTACTTGAGGGAGGTTCCCCGTGCTTTTGCATGGACCTAATTAAAATAAACCTCGTTTTCCCAGAGGCCATAACCCCGTTAACACTTTTCTAGACACCTACTTGATCGGCTAATTGTCTTGTGTAAAATTCTCCCAGGAGTAACTCTTACTCGCAGTGGGTATCGGGATCCAACTATCTCATAGGAGGTATGCAATCTCATTGCAAATTTCAACACTTGAAATTCCCGATAATGCTTTTGCCCCTAACGTGCTATGACCTTGACGAATGCCAAACAACCCATAGTCCGCTAGTCAAGTTCAATCCGTATATTTCTTGATTGAATTAAACCCACTCGCACGACCCTTAACGAATGCCAAACAACGCCGTACGAAACCCTAATCCAATCGCATCATATGCTGCAGATAAGTAGTAAATAGCTACCGTACACTACGCCTTGACGAATGCCAAACTACCGTAGCACGAATACTAAGTAATATCTATCTGAAATGTCGGAGGGCTACGCAGGTTTTTCAGAAAACCATGAGCGTAATGAACTTGATATCGTCGTAGAATCAAGTGATTTTGAAAAGGAGTGTTTTTGAGGCTTTTCTAGTTTCGCAAAAGAGGTCACTCCCGGTGAAAGGATCTCGGCTCTTTCCCCATTGAATAAGGTGCAGGGTATATCATATATACCGCGGTGCAAAGCAAGAACTATTTAAGCTGTCAAAAACTAAACCGTGAGTTTGTAGCATTTGTCAGTTTTGCTAAAGAGGTCACTCCCGGTGAAGGGATCTCGGTTCTTTCCTCATCGAATAGGTGCAGGGTATATCATATATACTGCTATGAAAAGTAAAACTGTAGCTACCCTTTTTATAAAGTTTTGATTCTACAACATCTTTTAGGTTTCTTTTCTTTTATTAATCTCATTAATAAAAATCCCATCAATTAATGCTTCCTAAGCATCACAGAAGAAACGAAAGCACTAATATTTATATATCAATATATATATAGTATAAGCATTCGTCTCAGGCAGTTATATGATCTCATCACAGAACATTGCAGCAGAAGAACATATATGAAATATTGGATATACTAGGATGTCCGTGTTTTAAGACGAGCCTGTATAAAACACGGATTCCACGGTCGCGATGAATAGCCAAACCCATATCCCTAGACCCCTACGAGAGCGGCAAGTAACACTGCCAATTCTAGGGTAAGGAGACCCGGTCTCGACTCCTCGAGATGGCCTCCCACTGGACCCTAGAACCCGGTTACTTGTGCTCCCCTCCTTGGGTCTGCCTAATGCGGAAAAGTAAATAATATACAGTGGTGACATCAACCTCATCCCGGAAGTGCCCCAATAAAAGAATATTACATACAAATGAATTTTACATGAATGAAAATAAAAACCCTCATCTCATATAAAAACCCCGGCTATTCAGAACACGACGATCCAATATAACATATCACAGCAACACATAATATCTCATATCATCAACGTAAGCAAGTATGTGTATCTCGATTGTCGTTGATGTATAGCAACGAAGCCGGCGATACACCACATACTACGCTTACGGTCACAGAAAAGAAAGTGTAAAACTACAACATTTGGAATCCACAAACACTTTAGACATCGTAAATCCGAAATATCACATACTTCGCATTTCATGCCTAACTATATGAATTCCACATATTGTATCACATTCCAAATAAATAGACAGTATTAAACTTTCCGATCGAATAATCAAATACCCAAGATTTCCTAAATAGCTCAACACTTGAGCGGAGTTCAAACAATCCCAGAATATGTCACAGTACCAATGGTCCAGCCGTAGAAGGGTCAAGCCAACGTCTCACATGTGGCACGCCGTACTGCCCCAAACCCTAAGGTTTAGAGGCGGTTCAGACGGTCACATAATCGAGTTAAGGTTTATGTTCTTCTAGAGGGTCCACCGCCTTACTTGCACGTTTTTCCGAAAGATTTAAACTCAAGAAAAATTCAACACTTGAAAGTTTTTCGTGCCGGGAAAAAATGAGTTAATGATATCCGTTCGAACATTTTAACAGTTTCTAAATTATCCGGAAAACAGAACGAAATTAAACTTTCCGATCGAATCAACGAATTCAAAATAATCCCCAGAACACTCAACACTTGAGTCAAATTAAAAATACCCAGAAATATGCAGGAACAGCTACGGATATTACTGTACAAACACGTGTCCCTAATTCACTCTTTTGGCCGCGGAACC
This sequence comes from Agapanthus africanus, assembly GCA_030015575.1. Lineage (NCBI taxonomy): Eukaryota > Viridiplantae > Streptophyta > Magnoliopsida > Asparagales > Amaryllidaceae > Agapanthus > Agapanthus africanus. The sequence continues at coordinate 240,867 of JASDDO010000288.1, read as the reverse complement.
GCCGCGGCAAGCATGTTCTTGCCGCGGTTCTGCGGTTCTTTGAAAGCCTTGGGGGCTCATATTTTAGGGTTATCCTTAGAATTCCCTGCTGATTTTTTTAAGTATTTTTAATGCAGAAAAAATCACATTTTTACAAAATTTCCAGAGAGGGGTCTATTTCGACGTTTCGGGGTTCGATCGGAGTTTTAACTTCGTATACACGTCGTCTAATGCTCTAGCTTGGCTCTGATACCACTGTAGGGTTCCTAAGCAGTCATACAAGGGTCTATAAGGCATCAACCATGCCGATTTAAAATTTAGACGTGCCGAACAACCCAAAGTTAGGATCTTTGCTAGATAATTAGGGTTTAACATGCAAGTAAACATCCTTACAACTAAGAGTGAGGGATTACAACCTTTGTAGTCCGCTCCTTCGCTTCATAAGCTCCGAGTAGATGTCCCTTCACCATGATCCATGATCTCCCGGACTCAAAAGAGGCTCCACAACTCGAATGATCCATGCTAGCTTGTAGTCTTCCTTTTCTCCGATGATCTACCTCGAAGTTTCTATAACTCAAGCTCTCTCTCTCTAATGAGGTGAACACCCTAATCTAATTGGCTAGATTAGATGAGGATGGTGAAGTAGTATTTATGCTCTCTTTTATTATTAAATTCTCACACTAAATCATCATATAAAGAAAACCTAGAAAGCTTTTTCAAAACTCAAAGGAAGAAGAAGAATATCAATCCTTTTGTGATGAATAATGAAAAATAACATAATGATTAAAAATGCAACCATGGTTCAATATGAAGAGGCTAACCATTGTAAAGACTTAACCTTGGGTGAAGGGTTTGGGTTGGGTTAAAAATATCTAGCAAAAATATCAAACATAATAGCTTTGCTAGAAACAAAGTAAAACCTTCTAGAAGTATCAAGAAAGAACTAACCCAAAACAAACCCTAACCTTGTTTAATCTCCACTAAACATGTTGCATTAGTAATCATATCATGTTACAATATTATATATCACATATATAATATATATATGTAACAAAAGAAAATAATACAATTAACATATATCGCATATATATCAATGTATTATCCGGTAAGAAAATGAATCAATAAAGCGAGCCAATATTAGATAATGTAATGCAATATATCATATATATTATTATACATTAAATTATCGAATCAACACTTGATCCGACAATCCGGCTATATCGAATATAACCGACTAATATATCATGTACCGATTCATCGAATCAACACTTGATCCGATGACCCGGCTCATATCAAAATATCGCGAGAATATAATACGGTATCTCATATCGTATTACTCTCGGTCCTGCACATATCACATATGTGCCCCTACTCCATTTTTCCTGAGTCAAGAAACCTCTGTGTAGGACTCTAAAGAATCGTCAATACGCCGGTAGCAGGTGATGATCATATCAAACACCCACAAGCTGCAAGCGGTCAGCTAAACGTAACAGCCACCCAGGTATTGAGCGATCAGAAGATCAACAAGCAAGCCTGTACATTCTCCTGTGAATCCAAACAGTAACACTCTCGTACAGTCCGGTCTCTTCGTCTGATATGTTGCATATCTAGTCTAGGGGTGGTATACGTCAGACCCTAGTAACTGATAAGTCGTGTCGATATGAGGCTTATAACGGGTCGGGAAACTACTGGTAACACTTACCAGTAAATCTCTATATCATCCCTGGCCAGGGACTTTCAGTTATAGCCAATAGAACACAGCACAACATCAACTCCCTATACCGGGAGAGACGAATCCCCTCCTATCGCTCATTGCCTCCATGTGATTCGAGACTGTACCCAAAAGCCACTGTTTTGCATGCCCTCTTGGACGTGGTAAGGTGGAAATCAAAGCACAGTGGGAATCACACAAGACTCTAAGACAATCTCGGGTCTACAGACTAACCTGTACCAGTGTCACCGGAGAACTGCCATCTGACGTGAGGTATAATACCATCTGGGAGTTCTCGGCGAGTCCGTCCAGTGTACCCAGTCTCCACTGAGCACCCGTACACCATCCTTATGTAGGGTTACTAGGCACTCTAACCAGGTTCTACAAGGCATCAACCATACCCGATTAAAATTTTAGCCGTGCCGAACAACCCTAAACAAGATCTTTGCTAGATTATTAGGGTTTCACATGCAAGTAAATACCATTTACGACTAAGTGAATACGAAATACAACCTTTGTAGATCAGTCCTTCACTTCATTAGCTCCTTGTTGAAGTCCCTTCGCTGCGATCGTGGTTCTCCCGGACTCTTGCATGGCTTCACGAGGCTAAAGGGGCGTCCTTTCTTGAAGTCTTCGAGGCCAAAGATGATCTAAGTCGAAGGGATGCCAACTCAAGCTTCTACTTCACTAACTATAGAATTAGTGAAGCAAACACCCTAAACTAAAGTGCTAGTCTAGTAGAGGATGGAGAAATAGGAAGTGGGTTCACTTTAGAATTTATTTTCTCACAATGTTTCACTCTCTTTTGAAAACCCTAGCAAGCTTTTCTTTTGCTCAAAGAAGAAGAAGATGAACAAAAGAAAAGATGAGGATAATGATCAAGTCAAGTGAGCTAACCATGGGTGAGTGAGTATCATATACTAACTCATGTAGAGACATAACCATGGCTAAGTGTGATGGTTAGGTTAACAAATATCCAAAGTAAAAACAAACTTAGTGGACTTAGTCAATGCATCCACAAGCTTCCACAAGCTTCATGCATTTTTCTAATCTTCCACTAATTTTGTAATTACTTTAAATATTAAACCCAACATAATAAATAGCATGGTGTAAGTCTCATACACCCATGAATGTTGTATCAACAACCATGATACAAAAAGAGAACACATTTTTAATATATATCACATATATATATATTAAAGTTGTGCACATGTGAGAAAAATCCTTAAGTGAACAAATGTTAGTTAATGTAAATTAGTATATCATATATACAATTATACACTAAATTATTAAATCAACACTTGACTTAATAATCCGGTTATATCTCATATAACCGACTAACATCCAATGTATCAACTTATCGAATCAACACTTGATTCGATAACCGGGCTATATCACATATAACCGACCGATACAAAAAGTCATGAGAATAGAATACGGTATCACATACACGCATTATTCTCGGTCCTGCACATATCACATATGCGCTCCTATTTTGTTTTGCCTGAGCCAGTAAAACCTCTATGTAGGACTCTAAAGACTCGTCAATACGCCGGCAGTAGGTGATGATCATATCAAGCACCCACAAGCCGTCAGCGGTACTAGCTGGACGTAACCGCTACCCGGGTATTGAGCGATCAGAAGATCAGCAAGCAAGCCCGCTCCACCTCATGTAAAAGCCTAACGGTAACACTTCCCGTACAGTCCGGTCTCCTCGTCTGATATGTCGCATATCAAGTCTAGGGGTGGTAAACGTCAGACCCCAATAACCGATAAGTCGTGCCGATGTGAGGCTAATAACGGGTCGAGAAACTATTGGTAACAGTTTCCAGTAAATCTCTAAATCAGCCCTGGCCAGGGACTTCCCTGTTATGGCCAATCGAGCACAGCGCAATATCAACCCCCAATACCGGAAGAGACGAAATCCCTCCTATCGCTCACCGCTTCCATGTGACTCGGGACTGTATCCAAAAACCACCGTTTTGCACGCCCTCTTGGACGTGGTAAGGTGGAAATCAAAGCACAGTGGGAATCACACAAGACACTATGACGATCTCGGGTCTACAGACTAACCTGTACAAGTGTCACCAGAGAACTGCTATCTGACGTGAGGTATAATACCATCTGGGAGTTCTCGGAGAGTCCGTCCAGTTTACCCAGTCTCCACTGAGCACCCGTATACCATCTCTGATGTCAAACACCAATGGATATGGGATCATCCATCGCCCATCACATGGGTCGAGAAGCGTATACGCTAGTCTACTCTGGTATATCGATGCCCTGTCTCGATACACCCACGACTAGGAACATTAAAGGATGAACTTATGGACTACCATGGCCCCACTAGTATGATCTGTATCATAGTCCTGGTAGTTAAGTACACATCCTAAGGGCTTTACCAACATGTAACTATAAGACAGTATCAAGAAACAAGTATACATGTTAAGATAAAGAGCAACCAGATAGCATACTATCATATCGAGCAAGAAAGTCCTCTCTATATATGTCCAAGCATCCAATATAATATACATCATCTGTACAATACTGGCCTCTAGGGCATACATATAACTAACAATCTCCCACTTGCACTAGGGCCAGCTGCTGTAGTATCGCATACCAAGCATCCCGAAGAGTCTATCAAACTGTATCTGGGGAATGGCCTTCGTGAGTGGATCCGCAGTGTTGTTCTTCGTGTCAACCCTCCTGACCTCGATCTCCCGGCGATCTACTATCTCCCGGATCAGGTGATACCGCCTCAAAATATGCCTGGATCGCTGATGAGACCTGAGTTCCTTGGCCAAAGCCATCGCTCCATTGTTATCACAATACAAAGGTATTGGAAGCTCAATGGATGGAACCACTCCAAGTTTAGTAATGAACTTCTTGATCCAGACAGACTCTTTGGCAGCATTGTTGGCAGCGATGTATTCAGCCTCCATCGTCGAGTCTGCCACGGTTTCCTGCTTGGAACTCTTCCAGCTAACCGCCCCTCCGTAAAGGGTAAAGACAAATCCCGAGTGCTACTTAGAGTCGTCCTTATCACTCTGGAAGCTCGAATCGGTAAAGGACTCCACTTGGAGTTCTCCGTTACCATACACCAAGAGCATCTCTTTAGTCCTTCGTAAGTACTTGAGAATGCTCTTCACAGCTGTCCAGTGACTCTCTCCAGGATCAGCTTGATACCTACTCACTATACTTAGTGAGTGTTCTACATCGGGTCTGGTACATAGCATCGCGTACATGATAGAGCCTACTGCCGAAGCATAGGGTATCCCTTGCATGCGAGCTCTCTCCAAATCAGTCTTGGGAGACATCTCTTTGGAGAGAGTGAGCCCTGAGATCATGGGTAAAAACCCACGTTTGGACTCTTCCATACTAAACCACTTTAGTATGGTGTCAATGTACCTGGATTGGGACAATCCCAGTATCCGTTTGGATCTATCTCTATAGATCTTAATCCCTAAATGTAGGAGGCATCCCCTAGATTTTTCATTGAGAATCTTTGTGATAAGAAGAGCTTGACCGATTGCAGCATAGGAATGTCATTTCCTATCAAGAGTATGTCGTCCACGTACAATACGAGGAAGACAACCTTACTCTCTGCCACCTTCTTGTAGATACATGGTTCATCTACGTTTTTGACGAAATCAAACTCTTTGATAACGATGTCAAAGCAGATGTTCCAACTCCGCGATGCTTGCTTTAATCCATAAATGGATTTAAGCAGCTTGCACACCTTCCCGCTGCTCCCACTAGCTACGAAGCCCTCTGGCTGAGTCATGTACACGCTCTCTTCTAAATCACCGTTTAGAAAGGCAGTCTTAACATCCATTTGCCAGATTTCGTAGTCATGATATGCAGCGATGGCAAGCATGATCCGGATGGACTTAAGCATAGCCACTGGAGAAAAGGTTTCGTCATAGTCCACACCTGATCTTTGACGAAAACCCTTTGCAACAAGTCTAGCTTTGAAAGTCTCCATTTTCCCATCTACACCAAGTTTTTTCTTGAAGATCCACTTGCTCCCAATGGGTTTTACCCCTTCAGGAGCATCTTCCAAAGTCCATACTTTGTTGGTGTACATGGATTCCATCTCGGACCGCATTGCATCCAGCCATTTCACTGAGTCACCACTCGTGATGGCCTGCTCGAAACTAGTTGGGTCATCATCTTCCATGATGTAATCCTCGCTCCCACCATCCATGAGAAAACCGTAGTATCTCTCAGGTGGGTAAGGAACCCTACTAGATCGGCGGAGTGGCTAGGGTTCGTTGGGAATTACCGAATCCTCTGGTTCCACTAAATCTTTAGTTTGAGTTTGTGTAGCCGGAATTTCTTCCAGTTCTATCTCGTTCCCACTAATTTCTTTTGTAAGAAATTCCTTTTCTAAAAAGGTGGCATGTCGAGAAACAAACACTTTTTGTTCCTCAGTATGGTAGAAAAGATATCCATGTGAATGTTTGGGATATCCCACAAACTTGCATAGAACTGACCGTGCCTCGAGTTTGTCCGGATTTTGCCTCTTGGCATAGGCCGGACAACCCCATATCTTAACTCGTTTAAGACATGGTCTCTTCCCACTCCATATCTCATATGGTGTGGTAGGTGCAGATTTATGTTGCTGTCTCCAGCGCATATCCCCAGAAAGAAATAGGTAACTCAGTTGTGCTCATCATAGAGCGCACCATATCTAATAGGGTGCGGTTCCTCCGTTCCGATACACCGTTGTGCTGTGGTGTATATGGAGGAGTTAGCTGAGAGAGAATCCCATTCTCTTTTAGGAAGTCCAGGAATTCATTGCTCAAGTATTCACCTCCTCGATCAGATCGAAGGATTTTAATACTTTTCCCGGTTTGGTTCTCGACTTCTTGTTTATATTCTCTAAATTTCTCAAAAGCTTCTGATTTGTGTTTCATCAGGAACACATACCCGAATCTAGAGAGATCGTCAGTGAATGTAATGAAGTACGAAGAACCATCCCTGGCATGTGTAGACATGGGACCGCATACATCACTATGTGTCAGTCCCAAGGGTTCAGTAACTCTTTCTCCGTGTCCTGTAAACGGAGTTTTGGTCATCTTGCCTTTGAGACATGACTGGCAAGTGTCATAAGATGAAAATTCAAACGGTTTCAAATATCCATCCTTATGCAACTTAGCTAGCCGTGTCGCATTTATATGACCAAGTCTACAATGCCACAAGAAGGATTCGTTCATTTCTGAACTCTTCCTCTTTTGTGTGTTTGTTATGCTCAGAACTGTTGATTGATTTAGAACATAAATGCCATTGCACAACGTGCCTGATCCAACCAACTTTTGGTTCAGGAAAATGTTCATAAGATTATCCTGTAATACAAAATTATATCCCTCTTTACTCAATAAAGAAACCGATATAATGTTGCATATCAGGTTCGGCATGTAATAGCATTCGTTCAGAACCAATGTATTACCAGTTGGTAATACAAGGTGATATTCCCCAACGGTTTTAGCTGCAACAATTGCACCATTTCCAACCCTTATGTCTTTATCACCTTCTCCAAGTTCTCTACCTTTCCTAAGCCCATGTAACTGATTACATATATGGGATCCTGACCCGGTATCTAATACCCAGGACGTAGAGCAAATGGAGAAATAGTTCTCTGTAACGAACACACCCGAAGAAAATGCATCAACATGTACTTTCTTCATTCGGGTGGCAAGGGAATCCTGGTATTCCCCTATATCCTGTTCAGTCTTATAACTTTTACAAGAAAGAACGGAACCAACGTTCCCCGGCACAGTATAACATGCGGGTTCGGTCAATACATCCATATTATTATCTTGATTAAGGCATGATATGGTCGCTACGTGGAGAGAGAAAGAAGAAAACACTTTAGCGTATGCTCTTGCAAGATCGGATTGGTTATTATTTTATCTAATCAGGATGGCCCCCACTGTTTTTATCAAATCTTCCTTCAAACCCTAAAATGAAAGACTAGTCGGGATTAATTACACCCTACAATTTCGCCAATTTTTCAGCCAGGCCAGTGTCGGTACTTTGAGGGAGGTTCCCCGTGCTTTCGCACTGACCTAATTAAAGTAAACCTTGTTTTCCCAGAGGTGTAACCCCGTTGACACCTTTCTAGACACCTACTTGATCGGCTAATTGTCCTGTGTAAAACTCTCCCAAGAGTAACAATTACTCGTAGTGGGTATCGGGATCCAACTATCTCATAGAAGGTATGCAATCTCATTGCAAATTTCAACGCTTGAAATTCCCGATAATATTTTGCCCCTAACCCCTATGACCTTGACAAAGGCCAACAAATCATAGAATGCTAGTCAAGTTCAACCCGTCATTTTTTAATTGAATCAAACCCACCCGCACGACCCTTGACAAAGGCCAACAAGGTCATACGACTACCCTAAAACAATCTGCATCATATGCATAAGCAGATAAGCACCATTCAGCTACCGCACACTACGCCTTGACAAAGGCCAACAAACGCAGCACGAATACTAAACAGTTCTTATCTGAAATGACGGAGGGCTACGACAGGTTTTTCTGAAAACCTATAGCGTAATGAACTTGATATCGTTGTAGAATCGAGTGAATTTTGAAAAGGAGTGTTTTTTAGGCTTTCACTAGTTTTGCTAAAGAGGTCACTTCCGGTGAAAGGATTTCGGCTCTTTCCTTATGGAATAAGGTGCAGGATATATCATATATATCGCTATGCAAAGCAAAAACTCCAAAAGCAATCAAAATACAAACCGAGTATTGTATCATCTGCCAGTTTTGCTAAAGAGGTCACTCCTGGTGAAGGGATCTCGGCTCTTTCCTCATCGAATAAGGTGCAGGATATATCATATATATCACTATGCAAAGCAAAAACTGTAGCTACCCTTTTTTGAAAAATTTGATTCTACAACATGTTTTAGGTTTCTTTTCTTTCATTAAGCATATTAATGAAGTCCCATCATTTAAGTCACCTAAACATCACAAATAAATACGACGTACACTTATGCCATCCGCATTCGCCTCGATGTCCCCTCGTGCACCGTTAGGTTAGGTAACTAACGGCAGAGCGGGGCAGGGCTAGCGCGAGTGTAAAACACAAGTAACGTCTATATAATATATCATATATACTATATACAGTATCTATCACAACATATCAAATGATCACATCACAGATATCGCAGCAGAAGAATCATATGAAATAATGGATATACTAGGAGGTCCGTGCTTTATTTTGAGCCTCTATAAAACACGGATTCCACGGTCGCGATAAATAGCCAAACCCACACCCCTAGACCCCTACGAGAGCGGCAAGCAACCCTTCCAATTCTAGAGTTAGGAGACCCAGACTCGACTCCTCGAGTTGGTCTCCCGCTGTACCCTAGAACCCGGTTACTTATGCTCCCCTCCTTGGGTCTACCTAATGCGGAAAAGTAAATAATATACAAATAGTGACATCAACCTCATCCCGGAAGTGCCCCAATAAAAGAATACTACATACAATGAATTTTACATGAATGAAAATAAAAACCCTCATCTCACATAAAACCCCCGGCTATTCAAAAACACGACGATCCAATATAACATATCCAGCAACACATAACATCACATGTCATCAACATAAGTAAATATGCACATCCCAATTGTCGTTGATATATAGCAACGAAACCGGTGATATCACATATTACACTTACGGTCGCAGAAAAGAAAGTGTAAAACTGCAACATTTGGAATCCACAATCTCTTTAGATATCGTAAATCCGAAATATCACAAACTTCGCATTTCATGCCTAACTATATGAATTCCACATATTGTATCGCATTCCAGATAAATAGACAGTATTAAACTTTCCGATAGAATAATCAAATACCCAAGATTTCCTAAATAGCTCAATACTTGAGCGGAGTTCAAAAATTCCAGAATACATCACAGTAGCAATGGTCCAGCCGTAGAAGGGTCAAGCCAACGCCTCACATGTGGCAACGCCGTACTGCACCAAACCCTAAGGTTTAGAGGCGGTTCAGACGGTCACATAATTGAGTTAAGGTTTGTGTTCTTCTAGAGGGTCCATCGCGTTACTTGCATGTTTTTCCGAAAGATTTAAACCCAAGAAAAATTCAACACTTGAAAGTTTTTCGTGCCAGGAAAAAATGAATTAATGATATCCGTTCGAACATTTTAATACTTTCTAAATTATCCGAAAAAGAACAAAATTAAATTTCCCGATCGAATCAACGAATTCAAAATAATCCCCAGAACACTCAACACTTGAGTCAGATTAAAAATACCCAGGAATGTGCACTAACAGCTACGAATATTACTGTGCCAAAATCTAACCCTAACTCTACTGTGCTGCTGTGGAACCGCCGCAGAATATTGTTAGTTACATGTATGCCCTAGAGGCCAGTATTGTACAGATGATGTATATTATATTGGATGCTTGGACATATATAGAGATGACTTTCTTGCTCGATGTCACGACCCGAAAGAGCACGTGACTGGCCCTTGAACCATATGAAGTCTATAGGACTCCATCTGATCCAAGTAAGCCAAAAGCCCAGAAATCTAAAACCATTTTAGGAGTAAATAAAGAAAACTGGTTTTTAATAAGTGAGGAAACATGTTTTGAAATCAAAGTTTTTAAATAACTAAGCCGAATATGCATTTTTAAAATGTGTAATCTTTTCTGAAAATTTCGGCAGAGTATCCTTTGTAAATACTGGCCCCGAACGGGGTACAACAATAATAATATATATGCAATGATAAAAGGTATCCCCAAGCGGGAGCTAGCTCTTCGTCAATCGACGGTCACAACCACGCAAGCAATGTAATATACAACGCCGAAGGGCGAGGATCAAATCCAAAAGAAACTCAATAAGCATGAAAATCGTAATACTGCTAAGCGCGACTCTAAGGTCGAAATAATACATCACCAATGTCTAAGTCTGAAACAATATACAAGTTTTGGTTGATGGAATGACTAGATACATCTGAAAAGTACATGTACAAGGGTAGTTCTGATACAAAAGAACCCACCTACCAAAGCAAGTCACCCATATGGAAGCAGTGTGCCAGAAAAGCCACTATGAAATCTGTACGGCAAAAACTTGCAAGAACTGTGGCACAATGGGGATGAGTTTCCAACTCGTGAATAGAAAATATCTACAAGCAGAGATCGAATGCACGACATAATCCTAGGTCAATACGATCAGTATATAAACCTCAAAGAATAAGCCTGAAGCATGATAAGGTGGCGATGTAACATCTAATCGTGTATGAAGTGCCAAGTACCCGTGCCAGTGCCTCAGGTAATAACATGTCATACATATAAGGTATGTCTGCATGAAGTAAATATGATAAAGTATCGAAATAAATATCAATACACATATATTAGCGTCTCATTCCACTAATATTGGTGTAAGGGTATGTATAGCAGCGCCCTCATACCCTGTTATATATACAAATGCGGTATGATCAATGTAATAAAAGTCTATATGTGATCAATGTCTGTATGTATGTGGATCCTGTCCACCTGTCACCCAATGACAATAAGCATCATGCATGTAAATGTGAGGATATAATCAAAATCATGGAAACATCATGAAACCTGTGCCTAGCATCGACACGTAAATCCTCGTCCATATAGGGCTCCGTCTGCGGTATCGGCCCTCGGCCCCGGCAGCACGGGTCAACCCATGTCCATCTCTCAACTCCGGTCGGTATCCCCCGGATATCCGCCGAGCTCAAATACAATCTCCGGTAGGTACTCGCCTACCTCCAGGCTCAATCGGCATAATCCTTCGATCATCTTGCCGAGGGGAACCATACCGGGCCCCACCATGTACCCTCATACGGCACACACTCCTCGTATGGGGTATATAATCAGAACCGATAAATCTCATGGTGGCTGCGCAAATATCATATCAAGGAAACCGGGTTTTTCAAATAAGTACATACTCTCCTTTGAAATTATCCACGGTTCCCAAATCCATAAATATCATGAAAACAATATCCCAATGCGCATTATCAGAAAGCATGATGTATGTGACATATAATTGAGATGCAAGTATAACAGTATATCATGCAACATAGAATAGTGGTATGCACATACAAAGTCATATCCTAATGCAATAATACTACTGTGTAGTGACATGGCAATTATCGATGATGAAGTGTGTGAGCCGGCAAGCAAGTGTACATGGAACATATGCATCATCGATAATGGTGCTGGTGTCCTAACAGCATGATTGCAATATAGAAATAAACACATGCAATGCGATGCGGAATCGAATAATCAATGCAACAGTGAAGAATCTACACCAATATGTACATGTCATGCAGTGGTGCCATTTGAAATAAGACGAATCGGGGTTTTGGTAAAATAAGGGTTACGGTGTTTTTAAGAATAGATACGTCTTTTGAAAATACCCGTAGAATCCCTTTACTTGTCCTTAAGATATTCCCGATTCGTCAGTTTTGAAATAGGTATGACTCGGGTCTAGTCTAACATCTACTAAGCCAAGTCCATCAGGAGGGGTATGGAAACCACCTAAATCTGAGTCGATATATATATATATATATATATATATATATATATATATAATAGTCGGTGATCCCGCCTCAATAGTATCCCGTACGATACAGTATATCATATGCCAATCCTCAAGTCATGAGTGCGGATCTATCATCAATATAAAGCTCGTACGGTAAATCGTCGTACGGCATCCCAATAGCTGGGTACGGGTCAATATCACAATCAGCTCATCAATTATTTGGTATCCTCATCATCATATCACATAATCTGGGGTATTGATCTAAGTCTAGTACAACTGATACCATCAATATGACTGCGTGTGTAAACACACGTCCAAAGGCCCGCTAGAGATCACATGTCGTATCCCAAATACGAATCATATCAAATCACCAATCTCGCGGCACAATGCCCAATATCATCGACTCATCTCCAAAGTCATCCACTATCCATCATCATCACAGTATAAGTATAAAGAATATGCAAGGGTGTGCGTGTGGGTGTAAATCTATTCTAGGGTTCGCGACTATGAACTACACTAGTTTACTTCTAACCCTAAACTATCCATAATACACCTAACACAATATCCACGACACACTATAACTATCATATTTAATATATACATAAGGTATACCAACTACGGACTACGGGGGTGCTATACGCCATCCACCCGACTTCCCCCGTAGATATAATCTACTCACCTTGCGTCTTCATTTGTCGACGCGCTTGCTTGTCGTCCCGAAGTCTTCATGGGTTACCTACATATCAAAGTATCGTATATGCGCATTAAAACCAAATCAAAGCTAAAACGGCACACGAAAACCAAAACGATACGCTATGGGGCCTATAGGTTAGAACCTATGGGTACGCCTCCAAAACCAACAATCAATCCTCGATATCGTCGTATAAACGCCCAATAGTCGAGGTAAACACAATACGTGAATTCAGAATTAAAATACGGAATACAGAAACACAAATCCAAAACAGCAACAAAGGAAATAGGCTCCAGATTTCACCCTAGGTCAAATTAGACAAATCTATATATACCAGGGGTCTAATCTATACATGTAGGAGCAGCAGAACCAAAACGAGGCAAAATGGGGTAGGTCTGGCCGCAAATTGCGGCCAATAGGATTAAATCTGTGGCCGGGTCAATGAGTTAGGGGTTGGGGTCTTGTGTGGTGGTTCTAGGGTGCCTGCACATCTCACTGTCCAATCAATTTTATTTTCAGGTGTCTCGGGTGAAAGCAGATTCAATATAACCTTCACAGATTTCATAACTTTTCTGATATCGGTTTCTAAATCCGTATTTCGGGTTTCAACTCTCAGGTTTGGGTCTCAATTCATGCACTAGGGTGTTGGTGTAGCCTCTACTGAGCTCAATTTCACATTACAACACAAAATTCCCTCAAACCCTAACTAGGTTTTCTTTAAGTCCACAAAATCAAACAATATCGGTTCTATCACAACATGGGAGTATATGGAATGCTAAAATTAAGCTAATGGTTCAGTAATTATCTCATTTGGCAGCTCAAGAATTTTCTTGAGTTGCCCCTAGTGGCCAAAATCCTTGCTTTCTTGGTCCCATGTGTAGATCTTGAGCTTGTGCACACTTTTAATGAAATGGAAGTAGGGTTTGGGTGATGTTTTTGAGATGATTTGGGGCTTGAAGAGGGGAGGAAGAGGAGGGCAAAGCTTCAGCTGAAACACTAAGGGAAAATGAAGAGGGAGAGAGAAGAGGAAAATGAGAGGGAGAGAGAAATCCAAGTCAAAATACACCATGCCTCATTAAATGCCCATGTTCTCTCTTTTTTTTTTCCTTTTTCTTTTTTCTTTTTCTCTCAAATTCCTTCTCCCAAGAATAGTAACCCCAATAAAACCATGGCAAGAAAAATGTAACACAAGTGTAGAAAAAGATATGTGCATGATTTGCACAAAATTGCTAAAAACCGATTAGCGATTTTTTTTAATCGTGATTAGCACTAAATTAGCATATAACTAATCTTAAAACTTAAAAATGACATAATTCCATAAAATACCCTATTTTAGAATTTTCCATAATTTTTCCAATTTTTTCTGTATTTAATTATACCAAAATATTAAAATATTCAATAAAATAATATTAAATTATAAAAATTCCCAAAAAAATAATATTTTATTTTTTTGAAATGTTACACTCGATATGATAGTATGCTATCTGGTTGCTCTTTATCTTAATATGTATACTTGTATCTTGATACTGTCTTATAGTTACATGTTGGTAAAGCCCTTAGGATGTGTACTTGACTACCAGGACTATGATACAGATCATACTAGTGGGGCCATGGTAGTCCATAAGTTCATCCTTTAATGTTCCTAGTCGTGGGTGTATCGAGACAGGGCATCGATATACCAGAGTAGACTAGCGTATACGCTTCTCGACCCATGTGATGGGCGATGGATGATCCTATATCCATTGGTGTTTGACATCAAAGATGGTATACGGGTGCTCAGTGGAGACTGGGTACACTGGATGGACTCGCCGAGAACTCCCATATGGTATTATACCTCACGTCAGATGGCAGTTCTCTGGTGACACTTGTACAGGTTAGTCTAAAGACCCGAGATCGTCATAGTGTCTTGTGTGATTCCCACTGTGCTTTGATTTCCACCTTACCACGTCCAAGAGGGCGTGCAAAACGGTGGTTTTTAGGTACAGTCCTGAGTCACATAGAGGCGGTGAGCGATAATAGGGGTTTCGTCTCTCCCGGTATTGGGGGTTGATGTTGCGCTGTGCTCGATTGGCCATAACAGGGAAGTCCCTGGCCAGGGCTGATTTAGAGATTTACTGGTAAGTGTTACCAGTAGTTTCTCGACCCGTTATGAGCCTCACATCGGCACGACTTATCGGTTATTGGGGTCTGACATTTACCACCCCTAGACTTGATATGCGACATATCAGACGATGAGACCGGACTGTACGGGAAGTGTTACCGTTAGGCTTTTACAGGAGTTGGAGCGGGCTTGCTTGCTGATCTTCTGATCGCTCAATACCCGGGTAGCCGTTACGTCCAGCTAGTACCGCTGACGGCTTGTGGGTGCTTGATATGATCATCACCTACTGCCGACGTATTGACGAGTCTTTAGAGTCCTACATAGAGGTTTTACTGGCTCAGGCAAAACGAAATAGGAGCGCATATGTGATATGTACGGGACCGAGAATAATGCGTATATGTGATACCGTATTCTATTCTCGCGACTTTTTGTATTGGTCGGTTATATGTGATATAGCCGGGTTATCGAATCAAGTGTTGATTCGATAAGTCGACACATTGGATGTTAGTCGGTTATATGAGATATAACCGGATTATTAAGTCAAGTGTTAATTTAATAATTTAGTGTATAATTGTATATATGATATACTAATTTACATTAACTAACATTTGTTCACTTAATGATTTTTCTCACACGTGCACAACTTTAATATATATATGTGATATATATTAAAAATGTGTTCTCTTTTTATATCATGGTTGTTGATACAACATTCATGGGTGTATGAGACTTACACCATGTTATTTGTTATTTTGGGTTTAATATTTAAAATAATTACAAAATTAGTGGAAGATTAGAAAAATGCATGAAGCTTGTGGAAGCTTGTGGATGCATTGACTAAGTCCACTAAGTTTATTTTTACTTTGGATATTTGTTAACCTAACCATCACACTTAGCCATGGTTATGTCTCTACATGAGTTAGTATATGATACTCACTCACCCATGGTTAGCTCACTTGACTTGATCATTATCCTCATCTTTTCTTTTGTTCATCTTCTTCTTCTTTGAGCAAAAGAAAAGCTTGCTAGGGTTTTCAAAAGAGAGTGAAACATTGTGAGAAAATAAATTCTAAAGTGAACCTACTTCCTATTTCTCCATCCTCTACTAGAGTAGCACTTTAGTTTAGGGTGTTTGCTTCACTAATTCTCTAGTTAGTGAAGTAGAAGCTTGAGTTGGCATCCCCTCGACGTAGATCATCTTCGGCCTCGAAGACTTCAAGAAAGGACGCTCCTTTAGCCTCGTGAAGCCATGCAAGAGTCCGGGAGAACCACGATCGCAGCGAAGGGACTTCAACAAGGAGCTAATGAAGTGAAGGACCGATCTACAAAGGTTGTATTTCGTATTCACTTAGTCGTAAATGGTATTTACTTGCATGTGAAACCCTAATAATCTAGCAAAGATCTTGTTTAGGGTTGTTCGGCACGGCTAAAATTTTAATCGGGCATGGTTGATGCCTTGTAGAACCTTGTTAGAGTGCCTAGTAACCCTACACCTTGATGTCAAACACCGATGGATATGGGATCATCCATCGCCCATCATATGGGTCAAGATGCGTATACGCTAGTCTACTCTGGTGTATCGATGCCCTGTCTCGACACACCTTCGACTAGGAACAGTTATAGGATGTACTCATCGACTACCCTGGCCACACTAGTATGATCTCATCATAGTCCTAGTAGTCGAGTACATATCCTAAGGGCTTTATCAACATGTGAGAGTAAGACAGTAAACTAATATAAGTCAACATGTTAAGATAAAGGAAAACCAAATAGCATACTATCATGACGAGCAAGAAAGTCCTCTATATATATATATCCAAGCATCCATTATAATATACATCATATGTACAACAATGGCCTCTAGGGTATATACATAACTAACAGATGATCCGTCTATGAAGGAGAAGACTTCGTGAGTGGACGTATTGTCTATCATCAGTTCGGTGACTGGCACTGGGAAGTCGTCCTTCGGACAAGCTTTATTGAGATCCCGAAAGTCTACATATATGGGCACTGTCCTATTTTTCTTCATTACCGGGACGATGTTGGCGATCCAGTCAGGATACTAAACCTCTTGGATGAAGCCAGAGTCGATCAGCTTCTTGACTTCGGTGTTGATACTCATCTCAAGCTCCAGCCGCATTCTTCTCGGTGCTTGTTTGATTGGCTTGACGTCCGGGGATATGGCCAGTTTGTGGACAGCAATCTCTGGATCTAGTCCTGGCATCTCGGAATAATTCCATGCGAAGCAGTCTTTATGCTGCATGAGCACGTCCTTTAGTGTAGCCACCCTTTCTTCAGACAGCAACTCGCTGACAAACGTCGACCGAGGGTCACTTGCCATCCCCAAATCAATTTTCTTGAGCTCATCTGCAGTGGTATGTATTCCATCTTCCAGCTCTTTCGGCGCTGGCGGAAACTCCGAGATCACCTCGCCATCATTGTTTTCGAAGCACCAGGGGAGGTCATCCATATTCTCGGGCTCTTCTTCGGATAGCGTTATCATATGACAAGTATGAGCTCGCTTCCAAGACCGATGTTGATCTGGTTCTACTCTCGCTGTATGCGTGGCTTTCAGTTCATGCTTCTGTGGCGGGCTTACCCTCCAACTGCTGGATAGCGCGAACTTGCCCTGTTGATATTGGTCTTCGACCCAGTTCTTGAAGGTGAAGCAGTCTTCGAGGGGATGCTCTATTGCTCGGTGATAAGAGCAATAGTCCGGGTGAGAGACTTCGCCTGCTTGTTCGGGGTGCTTGGACTCCGGCAGTGTCATCATCTGATGTTTTATGACAAGATCAAATATCTTCCTTGTCTTGCCTTGGGGAAAAGAATATGCTCGACTCATCTTTTTTATAAGAGACGAATCTGGACTGCTCGATTCCTAACCGCGTGGCTTCTTGGACCCGCTTTGTCGCTGTCGAACGCCTTTCCCATTCTTTGGTTTGTTTCTGCCTCTGCGTCGGGTCTTTTGTACAACGGGCTGACAAGGAGGAGCATTTTTATTTTCCGCAGCCTGTTGAAGGAGGCGCTGCGTCCTGGCTTTCTCGTAAATGGCCATTTCGCGGTTATGGTCGTCTCGGACCTTCTGACCCGCTTCCCTTATAAGCTTGACCATTTGTTGTTCGAACGACGGACTGGGCATTTTTACGTTGGGAGCTCTTTCTGGTTCAGGGTTAGCATCTTCCCACAAAGCATCTCCCTCTTCATCAAAGTCGTATATGACATAGCAGTCGCGGAGTAGCTCCCGTTTCTTAGATTGAACATACCCAAGTCCGGTCGTTTCTATTCTCCCGTTAGGCAATTTCCGCTGAGTTCCAGGGACGTTCCAGATCCTGTCGTAGAACTTAGCTTTCCGAGCGGTCTGTTTGAAAGGTACGCCTTGGCGTCTTAACAGCCTTTTTAGTTCGTTCGTGTAATATCTGGGCAAACGGATGGGCTGGAGCTTATCAAGTGTAGAATCCGCACCATGCCATATTTCCTTCTCCACTTTGGTCTCCCCGGCTTGGTAGAATAAGATTACTTTTTCGCCTTCTCGCTTGGGAGGGACATAGAACGTCTGCAGCTCTTCCACACTGTAGGTATCAAGCGAGTCTAGTTCTTTATGATACTTTGGCGGAACCATGACAACTTGCAAACTTTGACCTTCACCAGCGATGGTTTGTATTGATGGCCGAGCAGAGAATATGGTATTGACCTCATCTTCTGAATCGCTGCCGAAGATAAGCATAGGAGCGGAGGGTCCCGGCTTGTTTTACTGGGGCGGACCTGAATAAACTATCTCTTCCTCCTCCTCGGTATCACTCCCGAAGACCGGAATGATAGGGATAGCTTTGTCCTTCGGCTTGTGACATCTCTCCATGTCCTTGAAATCTAGTAAAAAGTATTTGCATCTTCATACTTTCGAACTTCGTTCACGGAGAATGGGTTCAGCTCTCCTGTTACAGTATACTCAAGACCATCCTTGAAGTATTTCATACACTGATGTTGTGTGGAGGGGATGATGTTGTACTCGTGTAACCAGGGCCGGCTGAGCAAAGCGTTGTAGCATGTCTTGGCATCAATGACATGAAACTTGATGTCCGTGACAAGCAGCCCAAAGCGTAACGTCAGTATTATGGACCCAAGCATCCGTGATGACTGGGAGTCGAACCCGGAGATGGTGATTTTGTCGCGAGCGAGGTGTTGAACGCTCATGCAGATTTCCTGTAACACCCTCACGTTAAGGAGGTTGACGGAGGACCCATTGTCGACCAGGATTTTGCCTATCTTAATATCGTGACAGTAGCCGGAGACATATAGGGGACGGTTGTGTTCACATGTCCCAAGTAGGAGATCTTCATCGCCGAAGGTGATATCGGCTGTGTGTATTTCTTCCAGCTCATCTTTCATCTTCTCTTCAGCGAGGAAAGCTTGGAATTGCTCTGGCTCTTGTTGCCCCTTGATCAATGAATCTCTTGCTTCTTTTGATAGTAAAAGAGCATCGAGAATGCTGAGCTGTGAAGGTAACTTCCTTAGGTGCGCCAGAACGTTGTAGTCCACCTTACTTTTCTTTGGCGGGTCCTTGGCGGTCAGCTCTTTCATGACGTGGTCATCTAAGGCGATATCCTCAGAGACCTTTTCTTTTCCCTTATCTTTCATGTTTGACCCATTATTCGAGGGCCCAAGATTCTTTTCGGGTAGCGTACGATTGCGTAGCTAAATGTTTTTGCAGGTCTTCGGTTCTTCCTCTTTCCCCGAGGTAGATTCTTTGAAAAGAGGGCAAAGAGTCATCTCTTCGTCGGAGTCACTTCCGAAGGTGAGGACTTGCGATCCCCCAGCGTTGACCACGCGACAGTTGCTAGTAGTTCCTTTATGCTATTCGGTCGTACTTCTCTGCTCCCGACGAGTTTTGCGTTTCATCCGCTTGAAATGCTGCCGGTGAGCAACATATCCCTGCCACCATCTTGTAAAAGCGTTGCACTCTTGTAAAAGCGTTGCACTCTTCGGTGGGGTGCGAAATCTTTCGATGATATAGACAGTAGCTAGGATGTGTTTCTCCTTCACCAAGAGCGTTCGCTTCGGAAGATGGCAGCTTCATCCCCATTGATATGGCTTTAGCAAACCTTTTCTTCGTCTTGGACTTGTTTTTGTTCATGACGGATGTACTTTGATCTGGCGGGAGTGTTTCAACTCTTTCGTCCAGCCGCCGGCGTTTGGCTTTCTCAAATATGGCCATCTCACGCTCTCGATCAGCTTTGCTTTTCGAAAGAGCTTCGTTAAGGAATGCGTCGATCATTTCATCTGATGGCCCTGGAAGCTCCGGTTCGGGATTTGCCCCCAGTTTCTCTGTGTAAGGAGCTTCTTCATCGTCTATAGACGAGTGAGAGATCATATGGCAACTTGCTATGTAATCCTCAGATTCATCTGATGAGTCTTCTCCATCATTTCCGTCTTCAAGGACGTGGCCGAGAAATTCCTGGAGCGTGATTGGAGTTCGCGCCTTCTGGTTATACTCTTCCAGCGCGTCGATCTGTTTCTGCAGATCCGTGCGTTTATCGCCAGGCTTCACGGGCATTTTGGATTTCTTCTTCTTTTTCGAATATTTCGACGGCTGGATATGAACACTTTGGTTATCACCACCAACCTTTGGAATTGGGTGCGGCTTCAGCATTCCTTCGATGATTTCAGGTTCCAACGGATTCTTCCACCTGATCGCCGGGCATGTCTGGAGATCATTCAGCATCCTTTTGGTTTTGGCAGAAAGAACGACCTCCCATGGAGCTTCTTCAACAAAAGAGCACGTTGCCCCCGGTGTGTCTATCTTCTTAGGAGTATGCGGTTGTGGTGGGCTCACTTACCACTTCTCAAACAACGCAAACTTGCCTTGTTGGTACTGATCCTCGATCCATCCTTTAAAGACGAAGCAATTTTCGATTGGATGGCTTACCGTTTGGTGGTAAGGGCAATAGCTGGGATTATTCGCTTCGCCGGGTTGCAATGGCCGCCTTGGATTCGGCAGATTGATAAGCCGGTTGCGCATCGCCATCTCGAAGAGTCTCTTCGTTTTGTCCCGTGGGAACGAGTAAGGACGCTTCATTTTCTCATTATAATAGCGCCTTCTCTCTTCCATTGGATCCGTTAATTTTGGGGCACTGGGCTGCTGTTAGGTATTCGCAACGAAGGTCGCCTTCCTTTTACCTTTTTCGTTTCGCGACTCCGGCTTCGGAGGAGACGGTCTATGCCCCATCTAGTCCATTTGGGCTAGCTTGTCGATTAGAGCCTGAAACATGGTCGGTTTGAAGAACATCATGAACTGTGAAATAGTTGCATGAGGGTCTAGGGTGCCCACGAACATGCCC
The DNA here is from genome assembly GCA_030015575.1 of Agapanthus africanus. NCBI lineage: Eukaryota > Viridiplantae > Streptophyta > Magnoliopsida > Asparagales > Amaryllidaceae > Agapanthus > Agapanthus africanus. The sequence continues at coordinate 219,499 of JASDDO010000288.1, read as the reverse complement.
ACCGCTGGTGCTTCTTCGGTGCGCTGTTCGCACTTCGACCACAGATTCCGCCATCGGATCATGTACTGAACCCACGTCTCGATCGGCTTCACCCTGGCATTGATTAATGTCGTTATTGGGGTGCGTTCACTGGCACTTGCGAATCGCTGGGTGAACAACAACTCCATTTCTGTGAAAATTTTGACGGAGTCATTTGGGAGTTCGGAGTACCACTCAAACGCCGTTTCCAATAAGCTGCCGACGAATTGGCGGAGCAAAAGCTTGTCATCGCCACCAGTATTGCCACAGAGAGCCCTGAACTGAGCGACATGTTGATGGGGATTGCCTTTCCCCTTGTACACATGGAATTTGGGGATCGTGTAGCCCGGCGGGTATTTTATTTTATCGTACCAGCCTGGATACGGTCGCCCAGTTTTGACGACTTGGCCGGCCGCTTCATTTGCCTGGTGAACTCGTATTTGCTGAGCGATATAATCATCCAGGGCAGCTTTGGAGATTGTCTCCTCCTTGGCTGTTGACAGAGCCGACAGAGGATTCGATGTTTCTCCTCTGTCATCTTCAATTATTACTAGGGGATCTTCGGCTGGAGGGTCCGGCTGGATCAACATGCCCACCATATCCTGGAATAGAAGGGCCATTTGCTTTATATTGGCCACTTGTTCCGCGGTCTCTTTGTCCTTCTTTTCAAGCATTCTCCGAAGGAATTCGGCATCAGTTTCTTGCTCATGGCATTGCTCTGAGGATTCCTCTGGACTTGCTTTCGGTCCTGTGAGTGCGGCCATCGCAGTCATTATCTCCTGAAGCTTCTGCTGCTGCTCTTGGGCTTTCGTCACGGATCGCGTAAGCGGTCGATGACCTGTGGAGATACGGCTATCTTCTTTTCCGGATGCCATATAGACGGTATGCACCACCATGCCCCCAGACTTGGGGCGTTTGGGCTCAATGCCTTTGACATTTGTCGCAGACATGGGGATTTTCTCCGGCCTTCTCCTCTTATGAGCGGTCGAAGTTGAGGGGGCCGTTGCAGTGGGCACCCAAGTAGTCATCGCCTTCTGTGGCTTAACGAGACGGTTTTCTTCCTGTCGGACCTTCAGCTTCTTCTGCCGGCGGGGATAGTCTTGATCAACCACCGACTCTCGGACTTGGCGCCAGATTTTGTAAACTTTGGAAGACAGCCGCTGAGGGGACTGATCCAGCTTTGCTTCTGTGACAGTCTCCATCGGTGGGGGAGATCTTTTCAATACTACGGTAGGCGAGTTCCTACGCACCTTGTTCAGCAGCTCAAAACTGTTTCCGGTTGGAACAGCAGTATTAACTTCCACCGTTGGAGCTGGTGGAGTTAGCCCAGAGGGGTAGTTGTCCCCGGCCTTCCTTACTCGGCGCCAGTGGCGATGTCGAGCGTGTCGAGCCGTTGGTGTTGGTTCAGCGATGGGAATGACTTTGTCTTGCCCCCTATCCAGGTGAGGGGTTGTTGCTGGCGTCAGCCTCTTGAAGACTGATGTCCGTTGAGAAGCGGTATCCAGCCGGTCAAAAACAGACTTCTGAGCAGGGACAGGAACCGTAATGGGAACCGGAACAGTCAGTCTTGTAAAAACTGATCCTTTAGTAGGAGAAGCCGCCTTGACGACTTCGAGAGCAGGATTGGTTACTCTTTTCGGAATAACCTTTTCTGGAGGTGCAGGCTTCATCATGGGCCTACCTGAACTTTGGCCCAGTCTAGCGAAGACTGAGGCAGTGGACTTGGGCGACCCGTTAAGAAGGGCCGCGGTGGTAGCAAGCCGATCAAAGACCGACTTCTTAGGAGCTTCCGGCGTTGGCACAGGAGCGTTGAAGCTCGTTGGCGGGAGCATGGTCCCGAAAAACAATCCTATGGTGGCTTGAGTGACCTGTTCCACCGGCATTGTGAACAGGGAAGCCGCTTGGGGCCCGTAAGCTATGCCTCCAGATGAGGCGGAGCAGGAGTTGCAACTGCAGTTGGAACACTTTGCACAAGTGGACACCATTGATCCTTCGCTTTCTGCACCGAGCAAAACGCCAAATCTTAGTACCTCGAAACCCAAGGGCAACCATTAGCAAACCGCGATTGGTTCGCGAACACGACGCACGAAGTGTGGAGTGGAAAGAGGAAAAGGTCCCACCGGGCGTGCCAGAATCTGTTCCCCTCTGAAAGACACGGCGGAGACGTGACAAACGTCTAGGCTGAATTTCGGGGCAGATGCTAATTGGTGCTATCCGTCCACCTCTCTGAAGATGCCAAGTTGATTTATGGCACGATGTATCGAAGGTTTAAACGAATGCAGCCGATGTAGCAGACTTCGTCAGATTCCCCCTCGTTTGAGGGGTTTTTGATTGTGGGGATGCTCTTCCCTGCAGGCGCAATCCCCTGCAGTTAATTACGCTACCTCATCGTGGTAACAACTTTCTCCTTCTCCAGATGGTCACTTCGCGTTGTGGGTGTTTGTTTCGTGTTTGGTTGCCCGTGGATTGTATACGGAGACTAAGTTATGTTGTCGCCCATAGGACGTGGACTAGTCCAAATCCGTATCTTTCTTAGATTTGGGTTTGGGGGGTTTGGGTTTAAGGATACGTTAGTCTCATTTGAGACTAAGATCAACTTAAACGTTTGTTAAGGATACGTTAGTCTAATTTTAAACTAAGATCAACTTAACGGGATCATTTAGATCCAACAAGAGAGCAATTGGGCTCTATTGTTTAGTTTAGTGACATTGCGGTCGATAATTAGTTTAGGGACATTATGGTCCAATGTTAGTTTAAAGACATCGCGGTCGAGGTTAAGGACATCATATTCCGTGGGTTTAAGGACTCCACAGTCCGTTGTTAGTTTTAAGATATCACGGTCGAGGTTAAGGACGTCATAGTCAATGGGTTTAAGGACCCCACGGTCTGTAGAAATGTGTGGTCGTCGGGACCCGTCACCTCTCTGAAGACGTTGAAGGATTACAACGACAAATATCAGAGGAGTAACGAGATGTACCCTCGAACCGATGTGAGTTGATTGAGAGAGCAAATGTGCTCAATTCAAGATAAGTTGAGGACTTATGGCCAGAATGAGGCCAAGTCCAATTAAAAAAATGTTTAACATTTTATTTTTTTTTTGTTTTGGCTATTAAGCCTTTGTTTGAGCTCGGCCCTTTTAATAATGCTAGGCATTGGGCTCTGACATCTTTTGTCTTCATCAGAACAAATTGTGCTCTGACAATGCGCCACATGGCGCGCCAGGCGCTTTACACCAGCTAAAGAGCGCATTGCGCTTCTGTCAGGTAGCGCATACGAAGAGGACACGTGTCGCGCTTAGCGCTAAGCGCTAGTTCATTTAGCGCATTGCGTTTTTTAATTTATGACCACTCTGCGCTAGTCTGTTGGCGCGCCAGTGAGTGACACGTAGCGCACTTGGCGCTGAGCGCCAGCTTATGAGCGCAGTGCGCTGTTTTAAAAGCGCAAAGTGTAGGGTTCCTAGGCACTCTTGTAAAGGTTCATAAAACATCAAACATGCCCGAATAAAATTTTAGATGTGTCGAACAACCCAAAGCCAGGATCTTTGCTAGATTATTATGGTTTAACATGCAAGATAACATCTTTAAATCTAAGTGTGAGGGATTACAACCTTTGTAGTCCGCTCCTTCGCTTCACAAGCTCCGAGTAGAAGTCCCTTCGCCGCGATTCATGATCTCCCGGACTCAAGAGAGGCTCCACGACTCGAACGATCCATGATGGCTTGTCGTATTCCTTTTCTCCGATGATCTACGTCGAAGTTGCAATAGCTCAAGCTTTCTCTCACTCTAATGAGGTGAACACCCTAATCTAATGGGCTAGATTAGATGAGGATGATAGAGTAGTATTTATGCTTTCTTTTTATATCATTTTCTCACAATAACTCACCACAAAAGAAAACTCAAGTGAACTCTCTCTCAAACTCAAGAGAGAATAAGATGAAGAATGAAAAGAATAATCCTTTTGTGATGAATAGTAGATTAGAGTATATGATTGATTATGGAACCATGGTCAAGGATGAGAGGCTAAAACTTTGTAGAGAATAAACTAGAGTTAGGGTTTGGTTAGGTTAAGGATAAGGATCAACCATAATATCTTAACCAAGACAAAAGAGAATCCTTCTAGAATGAACAAGAAGGAGCTAACCCTAATCAAACCCTAATCCCTTTTTATCATCCTTAAACATGTTTCATAATAAATCATATCATGTCACAATAATATATATCACATATATATTATATATTTGCAACAAAAGAAAATAATACAATTAACATATATCGCATATATATCAATGTATTAATCCGGTAAGAAAATGAAATAATAAAGCGAGCCAATATTAGATAATGTAATACAATATATCATATATATCATTATACATTAAATCATCGAATCAACACTTGATCCGACGATCCGGCTATATCGAATATAACCGACTAATATATCATGTACCGATTCATCGAATCAACACTTGATTCGATGTCCCGGTTCATATCTAAATATCGTGAGAATATAATACGGTATCTCATATCGCATTATTCTCGGTCCTGCACATATCACATATGTGCCTCTACTCCGTTTTGCCTGAGCCAAGAAACCTCTGTGTAGGACTCTAAAGAATCGTCAATACGCCGGTAGCAGGTGATGATCATATCAAACACCCACAAGCTGCAAGCGGTCAGCTAAACATAACAGCCACCCAGGTATTGAGCGATCAGAAGATCAACAAGCTAGCCTGTCCGTTCTCCTGTGAATCCAATCAGTAACACTCCCGTACAGTCCGGTCTGTTCGTCTGATATGTCGCATATCAAGTCTAGGGGTGGTATACGTCAGACCCCAGTAACCGATAAGTCGTATCGATGTGAGGCTCATAACAGGTCGAGAAACTACTAGTAACACTTACCAGTATATCTCTATATCAGCCCTGGCCAGGGACTTCCAGTTATAGCCAATCGAACACAGCACAGCATCAACTCCCTATACCGGGAGAGACGAATCCCCTCCTATCGCTCATTGCCTCCATGTGATTCGGGACTGTACCCAAAAGCCACCGTTTTGCATGCCCTCTTAGACGTGGTAAGGTGGAAATCAAAGCACAGTGGGAATCACACAAGACTCTATGATGATCTCGGGTCTACAGACTACCCTGTACCAGTGTCACCGGAGAACTGCCATCTGACGTGTGGTATATCACCATCTGGGAGTTCTCGGCGAGTCCGTCCAGTGTACCCAGTCTCCACTGAGCACCCGTACACCATCTCTGATGTCAAACACCGATGGATATGTGATCATCCATCGCCCATCATATGGTTCAAGATGCGTATACGCTAGTCTACTCTGGTGTATAGATGCCCTGTCTCGATATACCCTCGACTAGGAACAGTTATAGAATGTACTCATCGACTATTATGGCCCCACTAGTATGATCTCATCATAGTCCCAGTAGTCGAGTACAGATCCTAAGGGCTTTATCAACATGTGAGAGTAAGACAGTAAACCAATACAAGTCAACATGTTAAGATAAAGTGAAACCAAATAGCATACTATCAAGACGAGCAAGAAAGTCCTCTCTGTATATATCCAAGCATCCATCATAATATACATCATATGTACAACAATGGCCTCTAGGGCATATACATAACTAACAATCTCCCACTTGCACTTAGGCCAGCTGCTGTAGTATCTCATACCTAGCATCCCGAATAATCTCTCAAACTGTATCTGGGGAATGGCCTTCGTGAGTGGATCCGCAGTGTTGTCCTTCATATCTACTCTCCTGACCTCGATCTTCCGGCGATCAACTATCTCCCTGATCAGGTGATACCGCCTCAGAATATGTCTGGACTTCTGATGGGATCTAGGTTCCTTGGTCAAAGCCACAGCTCCATTCTTATCGCAATACAGAGGTACTGGATGTTCAATGGATGGAACCACACCAAGTTCACTAATGAACTTCTTCATCCAGACAGCCTCTTTAGCAGCATCGTTGGCAGCGATGTATTCAGCCTCCATCGTCGAGTCTGCAACGGTATCCTGTTTGGAACTCTTCTAACATACCGCCCCTCTATTGAGGGTAAAGACAAATCCCGAGTGCGACTTAGAGTCGTCCTTATCACTTTGGAAGCTGGAATCGGTAAAGGACTCCACCCGGAGTTCTCCGTTACCATACACCAAGAACATGTCTCTAGTCCTTCGTAAGTACTTGAGAATGTTCTTCACAGCTGTCCAGTGACTCTCTCCAGGATCTGCTTGATACCGACTCACTACACTTAGTGAGTATGCTACATCGGGTCTGGTACATAGCATCGCATAGATGATAGAACCTACTGCCGAAGCATAGGGTATCCCTTGCATGCGAGCTCTCTCCAAATCAGTCTTGGGAGACTTCTCTTTGGAGAGAGTGAGTCAAGAGATCATGGGTTGGTTCCCACGCATGGATTCTTCCATACTAAACCTCTTTAGTATGGTGTCAATGTACCTGGATTGGGACAATCCCAGTATCCTTTTGGATCTATCTCTATAGATCCTAATCCCCAATATGCATGAGGCATCACCTAGATCTTTCATTGAGAATCTTTGTGATAAGAAGAGCTTGACTGATTGCAGCATAGGAATATCATTTCCTATCAAGAGTATGTCATCCACGTACAATACGAGGAAGACAACCTTACTCTCTGCTACCTTCTTATAGATACAATGTTCATCTATGTTTTTGATGAAGTCAAACTCTTTGACTACTACATCAAAACAGATGTTCCAACTCCGTGATGCTTGCTTTAACCCATAAATGGATTTAAGCAGCTTGCACACCTTTCCGCTGCTCCCACTATCTATGAAGCCCTCTGGCTGAGTCATGTACATGCACTCTTCTAAATCACCATTTAGAAAGGCGGTCTTAACATCCATTTGCCAGATTTCGTAGTCATGGTATGCAGCAATGGCAAGTAAGATCCGGATGGACTTAAGCATAGCCACTGGAGAAAAAGTTTCGTCATAATCCACACCTGGTCGTTGACGAAAACCCTTTGCTACAAGTCTAGCTTTGAAAGTCTCAACTTTTCCATCTACACCAAATTTCCTTTTAAAAATCCACTTGCTCCCATTGGGTTTTACCCCTTCAGGAGCATTTTCCAAAATCCATACTTTATTGGTGTACATGGATTCCATCTCAGATCGCATTGCATCCAGCCATTTCACAGAGTCACCACTCGTGATGGCCTGCTCGAAACTAGTCGGGTCATCATCTTCCATGATGCAATCTTCGCTTCCACCATCAATGAGAAAACCGTAGTATCTCTCAGGCGGATGAGAAGCCCTGCTAGATCGGCGGAGAGGCTGGGGTTCGTCGGGTACTACTGAATCCTTTGGTTCTACCAAGTTTTCTGTTATAGTTTGTGTCACTGGAACCTCTTCCAGTTCTACCTCTGTTGGAGATAGTGCCCTCAGAGTCAATTATTGGATCGCAGGTACGTGATTGCAATGATTGCGGAGGACCTATACCGGAGGACAGTCTTACTCAAGATAATAGTATGCTATCTGGTTTGCCTTTATCAGTCGTGTACGGTTTCAGGTGACTGATCACTGTTACACTTTGATAGAGCCCTTAGGATCTTGCTTTACTACCTACAGTATGATGGCGATCATATACGTGAGAGTAGGGTGGTTTATACGCATATCCTTAATTGTGGTCCCTAGTCGAGGGAGTTTCGAGACAGGGCATCGATACTCCGAAGTAGACTAGTGTATACAGTCGAGACCCCGACGAGGGACGGTAGCCGGTCTCACAAGCCACTGGTGTCAGTTGGATCATCTAAGATGTATACAGGTGCTCATTGGGTTATGAGTACACCGGACAGGACTCGCCGGGAATCTGCTAGTTGGTATTATACATATCGTCAGATAGCAGTTCCCTGGTGACATGTGTACAGGTTAGTTTATTGACCTGAGGTCGTCATTTGTCTCGTGTGAGTTCCCACTGTGCTTTGATTTCTACCCTACCACGGCTCAAAGGAGTCGTGCAAACAGGTAGTTTTTGGGTACAGTCCCGAGCCATATGGAGGCACGTGAGCGGATTGGCAGGGGATTCGTCTCTCCCGGTATTGGGGGCGAGATCGTGCTGTGTATAGGAGAGCCATTACACATAGCCCACGGCCGTGGCAGGAGATTTACTGGTAGGTACTCCAGTAGTATCTCAGGGTGTTATTGGGCTTCACTCCGACACGACTTATACTGCTATTGGGGGTCTGACGTTACTAGCCCCCTAGGCAGATATGCGATACTCATAGACGAACGGACCGGACTGTATATACATTGTCACTGTTAGGCTCAGTAGGGTTTCCGGATGAGTTCGCTCATCGGCCTCCCTTGAGGTCAGTCCATGGGCAGCCGTTACGCATTGCTAGTGCCGCTGACGGTTTGTGGTTAAACCCACTGCCAGGGTACTGACGAGTCATTAGAGTCCCCCACAGACATTTTCCCAAGTTCGGGCGAAACGTTGTAGAGGCCGTATGGTTTTATGGCAGGGTTCGGAAAATGCACGTGCGTTTACGCACGTGTTATTTTTCGGGCAGATGATACTGGTCGGTTTTGGTTTAAGCCGAATCCGTGTATTATATTGAGTAGATATAATATCTTTGTCTCAGTTGCATTTGTATTCGGTCGTAATACAAATGCGGGTATATTTATACAGTTACGGGGTTATCCTGAAATTCGTTTCGGGATCACTTTTGGAAGTTGCCAGTTTCCAGTTTTCTATCAGCCGTCTTTTAACATTCGGTTAAAGACGGATTTATCTTTTCTTGAGATGAAGTGAGTCAGTGTTCTAGAAGTTTCTAGATGTGATGACAAGGATGGTGACTAGGTTCATGAACCTTTGATTGCATTTATTATATGATGACTAGGTTTAAGTGAGTCATGGTTTACATTAATGCTTTTTGTTTTTGTTAAGATTTTTTCTTCATGATAAGCTTTGTGTTATGGTCACCACTTGGTTCCTACACTCACCTCCCTCTTGGTTAAATAGTGGCCGGCCTTCCTTTGGGAGAGAGAGTGAGATTGATTTCATTTTTGGTAAAAAGACTAAAGTTTTGGATACATGGAAATTTCATAGTTCATTTCTTGTTCCATTTCATTTCCATCGGCAACTTCATTAACCGATCGTCCACGGATTTGGACGAAGTGAGACAAAGTCATCTACTCATTCTCTACATCATTCTTGGTCGTCTCTTTTAGCAAACATGACGACCGAGTTGCCTCGAGTCAGAGGCGGGAGCCCGTTTAAAGAATCGTTGATGTGGTGCCACCTGGACGAGCAAATCGGAGATCGATGAGATCGAAGCAGCCGCAACGGAGCGTGGGATGATGGTTAAAGAACGAAAGACTCGGATCGTTCGGTATAACCTTTCTACACTCTTTACAGTTTGTTAGTTTAGCAATAATGGAAGATCCGGGTTAAAGTATACGATAGCGCCAGTTAAAAAGTTTTTGTTCCGCATTTGGCGTCTGTAGACGGCCGGGGCGCTACCGTAGACTTACAGTGGTATCAGAGCCTCACCATTTTGCTATACTAACTTGTGCTAACGCGTTTAAAACATCGATCGAACCAGATATCGAAAAACACAATTTTCAAGCTTCACAGTTTCTGTCGATTTTAAATAATGTCCTAAAATTATTCTACATATCTCAGAAACCTGTGCAGGGTTTTATTAGAACACCGTCCAAATTTGGGATCATGATTCGACAAGACTGCTGCGGATCCGCGGCCATTCTGTGTCATCATGCCCCCAAATTTGCTCAGTAGGTTCTTCTCTGGAATTTGTGGTTTTTGGTATATATCTTTTGGGCCCAGATTTTGTTACTGTTCACCAGTTGTTCGTGGGGCCCACTTCGTGATATTTAGTCGATCGAAATTTAAACACGTTAGTTTACAGTGCTTACATTATATCTCCGACCGGGAATGTCATTTGATCGGTAAACCGCGTCTGATTGCTATAGTTCTTTTAGACGGGTTTGCGAACGTGACATTCGCGTTGATGTTCTGTGTTGTGCTGTGATGTTGCGGATTTGTCGTGGTGGATAGCAGTGTGCAATGGTAGTGCAGTTTGGATTTATTTGTACATTTGATATTGCGGGGCGAGCGTCCAACATGTGGACTGCCGTCACTGCATGTTGTATAATATTCTTTTGGGGCACGACCAGGTTGCTGTCGATGTACCTGTTGTACTATTTTTCATTACTGTACTAGGTTTTGCCCCGCGACGGAGTGCACGGATAGCCGGGTTCTGAAGGGCAACGGGTCCGCATCTCATGGCTTTGAGAGGCAGAGGGGCCTCACTCTAGAATTGGCAGACTATTCGCCGCACTCGTAGGGGGTACAGGTTGACCCAAGGAGGGGTGCTCAATTTACCGTATTCCGTGAAGTGCCGGGTGTTCCATTCACTATGCTGTGGGGGACTACCTCGCTTCAGGTTTTGGCGGGTAACTTGCCGCACCCGTAGGGGTCTAGGTTTCATTGCACAGGTTATCCACACGACAGAGGAACGTCGGGTTTCAGCAGCGGCTCTGTGAAACTCGGGGATCCCAGATTATCTGTTCTGTTCTGTGATGCTTATTACTTTTCTGTAATGTTGCATATTATCACGCCTGGAGCAATTACTGTATATTGGTTTATATACTATTAGATGTTGTATATGTTTTACACCCGCGCTAGTCCAGTCCCCGCTCTGTCGTTAGTTAAATAACCAAACGGATGATGACGGGACCCAGTGACGAATGCGGATGGCATATACGTATATTTTATTTTCGTTCTTTTCTGGTGTGATTGATTGATGGGACTGTGTTGATTCTGATCAATGCAAAGTAAAGCAAACATGTTTACAGTTGTTGGAACAAATTTAAAAAGTGTTATTGCAAAGACGTTTCCTTTTGTTATGCATAGCGGTATTCAGTGGAATATCCTGCACCTCATTCGATGGGGCAAGGGCCGATATCCCTTCACCGGGACTGACCCCTTGGGCAGAAGTTTGCGTCAGGGTAATAACTTTACTATAGTCGATTACAAGTTGCTTTGCATCGTGGTATTCAGTGGAATATCCTGCACCTCATTCCACGAGGAAAGAGCCGAGATCCCTTCACCGGGAGTGACCTCTTTAGCAAAAAGTTTTCGCCACTATATTTTAAAAAGCTATCAGGTTCCTTCAGCGATATCAAGTTCGTTACGTTAAAGGTTTTTCGCCAAAAACCAGCCGTAGCCGTCCGTCACTTCTTTTGGGTATTCAGTAGTATTCAAGCTATATATTTTGACCAACGCCAAGGCATAGTGTTTGGTAGCTGCTGGGTATTCAATTGTTGCATAGATAGATGAGTTGGTTTGGGACAGTCGTTCTGCCATTTTGGCCAACGTCAAGGACATGTGCGGGTGGGTTCAAATTGACAAGATAGTGACGGGTAGAACTTGGCATGTGACTTATGATATTTTGACCAACGCCAAGGTCATAAGAGCATGGGGCAAAAATCTTATCGGGAGTTTCTAAAGAAACTGAAACTTGCCAAGTATGCGCATACCTTCTGAAGTATGAGTAACGTGGATGCATTCCATCACGTTATCATGCGATGAGAGTTGGATCCCGATTCCCACTGATGAGTTGGTTTACTCTTCGGGTGATCCCGATTGATTCTTCTTTCAGGTTTGGAGGAGAATTTAACAGGACAGTGGGAGGTTTCCGGATTAGATAAAATGATAACCATTCTGATCTAGGTTAGAGTGCACGCAGAGTGTTTCTTTTCTCTCTCTTTGGCAGCGACCTTTGACCGACCCTAGACTTTGACTTAGTGACCAAGTTGACCGAACCTTCTTAAAATACTGGCTTTTGGATTGTCTATGTTGCATAAGTCATTGCCACTCCTTCTTTTACCCTTTGAATTTCTCAGAACACCCGTATTACTACGGATATCCACTTCCATTGGATAGATCCATCGTATGGTTATATACGAACTCGAAGGAACTTCTTCGAGGATGGATCCAGGTTCAGGAGAAATAGAATTGGTTTATTCAGTTGTCTTTTATTATCACCTTCTCTCAGGTTGCGAGAGCTCCTTGGTTTAGGAGAGTACACCTATTACGCATATTGGATAGTCTTCTTCCAAACCATAGGCAGGTGCCGAAAGGTAGGGAATGAAGAAAACCAATTAGCCTAAGTAGGGTGTGCAGAAGGCAATAACTAAAGACAAAATAAAGAGATTAGAAAGAGGGCAAAGTAAATTGCGACTGATATCATTCACGACCAAACCACGTACTTCATCGCCACTCCTATTTCACCTTTAAAGGAATAAGGTATTATTCAGTTGTCTTTTATCATCACCTTCTCTCAAGATGTGAGTACTCCTTGGTTTAGGAGGGTACACCTATTATGCTTACTGGATCTTCTTCTTCCAAACCATAGGCTGGTGCCGAACGGTAGGGAAGGAAGAAAACCATTTAGCCTAACGATGGTATACAGAAGGTAACGACTAAAGACAAATAAAGGGATTTGGAGAGATGGCAATAAAATATACGGTTAAAGTCATGAATTGGATTATGGAAGAGGCATTGCTATGAATACCAGGATACCCCTACGAAACATTTTCATGTTTCAGTGCATTGTTAAAAGAAAACTGTTTTCCCGATTAGATACTTACTCCAAAGATATGTATTTACCAGGTTTCATTCTCATATCTGTATGGTTTTACAGATGATGAGCGGGAGTACGTTATTGGGAATTAGGTAATCATCCTTATTATATCGGAATTCGTTGTAATTGGTGATATTTGAGGAAATCGCCAGGGTACAGTTTTCAACCTACGACGCACAGGTTTTGAGTTGTTTAACTCAGCGGACTTATAAAGAGTATTGTATGTTGTCTAAGTGTCCATCAGGACAAAGGGGTAGGTCATCGTACTATGTTCTGTTTACTTATGACTTCTCTATTTAGACAAGTGTTTCGTAGAAATACAAGGTCTAAGTTTTGAGAAGTTGTGGGTATAAGAATAAAGTAGAGAACTAGGTATCACAAGTATCGGGATTCTTCAAAGAGATCGAAGATGTAGATTCTTGTGATTGGTATTCAGATAATAGTAATGGTTTTGAGAAACTTGTTTCTCTTTCGGGTTACTCATAATTGGATGGATTCCTAAGTTGAGTAATGCTGACTAGCCTCTTTCCATTAAGTTAATTTGCACTGGAGACAGCTGCATGATTGAATCTGGTTCCAATTAAATAAGTGCCAAAGTTTCTATATTGGATATAGAATGGTTCATACCTTAAAAGATATTAAGGTACGGGGAGTTGTCCAGCTTATGCTTAAAACCAGACTCTGGATAACTCAGGGCACGTTTCTGTAATGGCTGTTTGTGGGTTGACCCTGGCTATGACGGGGGTTGATATTCTACCATTTGGAAGATCAATAGTGATATTGTTCTTGACTCGCCACAGTTTTAGTAAAATGGATTTTTTCAGAAAACAGTAGTGGGAGTATGGTAGAACTGGAAGTGATTCCAGAACCGCAAACGATTACGGAAAATTTAATAGGACCTATATATTCAATCAGGTTTGACATTCCAATAGCCACTCCGCAGATACGGTGGGTAATCTCAGACACCCGAGAGATACTTCGGTAGCCTCAAGGACGGTGACAGGGAGGTTCTTATCTACCCAGACTTGACACTACTGTTGTTCCAGGCTATGAGACCCGGTAGGAGGGTTGTCGTAGTCAGTGGGAGCAGCGGAAGCATAGTGGGCAAGATACTTATGTCTATTTATAGACTTGAGCAGTTATAGCGGAAATAGACCATCTAATTTTGATGTGACAGTCATGGGTTTGATTTCAATCAGAATAGGGGATGGATCTGTTAAGAAGGTAGTAGGGTGTGATGTCATGGTATTTTGGATGACATACACAGAGTAGGAAGTAAAATTCCTATACTACGATCGGTGGTACTGTGGTCGTCACACAGTTGTTTCTCCAGACAGGATATGGATATAATATTTGACATTCTGGTTTCTGGATCTATGGTTTTAGATCTAGATTTGGATAGTTTCCCAATGTAGGTATTTTGACAGATATTCTAATGGTTTTTAGAATAGTTGACTCCTAGCATGATGGTGTACCTGCAGGTGATGGAGTCACCCTCTCTAAAGGTGTCGTATAGACTAAAGGGGAGAGGGCTGTGCATGATTGGCAGATCACTTGCTTAGGCAATTGAATCAATCATGAGATGTCAAGTACCACACCAAATGTTGTTTTTGCACCATATGCAATAAGTTTGTATTAATCCAATCCTGGAGAAACATAAGGAAGCAGTTTTAGAACATAAGTGCATGTTCTACGGATTTGATGACGGCAGCCTCATTCGGGAGACGGTTATCATTCCAGGCTTCAAAGGTGACATGGTTGACAGAGTGATTGTCAGAGTTATAGTTTTTCCCTCTGACGAAGAGGGACAGTATTATGGAAAGGTGGTCCAAGAGGATACTGTGGAGAGGCTTGGTGCCGGATACTGATTAGGTTCAGTGATCGATACAGTCTAAGAAGTTTGGATTTAGAGTTCATTTATGAACTAGGTCCCATCAGATATCCAGACATATTCTTAAACAGGTATTACTCAATTCGGGAGAAGGCTTTCTCCGCGAATTTGAGATTAAGAGAGATATAGAAAGAAACATCTAGGCGGATCCACTCACTGAGGCTATTTCTCGAACACAATAGTTTTACAAACGGGCTTTGTGAAACTGATTAGTAGAGGAGTTGGATGTTCGGTTTCACACGGGCTGTGAGTAGTCGATATCGCAATAATTAGCCTTGAGTGCAAGTGGGAGATTGTTGGAGATAGTGCCCTCAGAGTCAATTATTGGATCGCAGGTACGTGATTGCAATGATTGCGGAGGACCTATACCGGTAGGACAGTCTTACTCAAGATGACAGTATGCTATCTGGTTTGCCTTTATCAGTCGTGTACAGTTTCAGGTGACTGATCACTGTTACACTTTGATAGAGCCCTTAGGATCTTGCTTTACTACCTACAGTATGATGGCGATCATATACGTGAGAGTAGGGTGGTTTATACGCATATCCTTAATTGTGGTCCCTAGTCGAGGGAGTTTCGAGACAGGGCATCGATACTCCGAAGTAGACTAGTGTATACAGTCGAGACCCCGACGAGGGACGGTAGCCGGTCTCACAAGCCACTGGTGTCAGTTGGATTACCTAAGATGCATACAGGTGCTCATTGGGTTATGAGTACACCGGACAGGACTCGCCGGGAATCTGCTAGTTGGTATTATACATATCGTCAGATAGCAGTTCCCTGGTGACATGTGTACAGGTTAGTTCATTGACCTGAGGTCGTCATTTGTCTCGTGTGAGTTCCCACTGTGCTTTGATTTCTACCCTACCACGGCTCAAAGGAGTCGTGCAAACAGGTAGTTTTTGGGTACAGTCCCGAGCCATATGGAGGCACGTGGGCGGATCGGCAGGGGATTCGTCTCTCTCGGTATTGGGGGCGAGATCGTGCTGTGTATAGGAGAGCCATTACACATAGCCCACGGCCGTGGCAGGAGATTTACTGGTAGGTACTCCAGTAGTATCTCAGGGTGTTATTGGGCTTCACTCCGACACGACTTATACTGCTATTGAGGGTCTGACGTTACTAGCCCCCTAGGCAGATATGCGATACTCATAGACGAACGGACCGGACTGTATATACATTGTCACTGTTAGGCTCAGTAGGATTTCCGGATGAGTTCGCTCATCGGCCTCCCTTGAGGTCAGTCCATGGGCAGCCGTTACGCATTGCTAGTGCCGCTGACGGTTTGTGGTTAAACCCACTGCCAGAGTACTGACGAGTCATTAGAGTCCCCCACAGACATTTTCCCAAGTTCGGGCGAAACGTTGTAGAGGCCGTATGGTTTTATGGCAGGGTTCGGAAAATGCACGTGCGTTTACGCACGTGTTATTTTTCGGGCAGATGATACTGGTCGGCTTTGGTTTAAGCCGGATCCGAGTATTATATTGAGTAGATATAATATCTTTGTCTCAGTTGCATTTGTATTCGGTCGTAATACAAATGCGGGTATATTTATACAGTTACGGGGTTATCCTGAAATTCGTTTCGGGATCACTTTTGAAAGTTGCCAGTTTCCAGTTTTCTATCAGCCGTCTTTTAACATTCGGTTAAAGACGGATTTATCTTTTCTTGAGATGAGGTGAGTCAGTGTTCTAGAAGTTTCTAGATGTGATGACAAGGATGGTGACTAGGTTCATGAACCTTTGATTGCATTTATTATATGATGACTAGGTTTAAGTGAGTCATGGTTTACATTAATGCTTTTTGCTTTTGTTAAGATTTTTTCTTCATGATAAGCTTTGTGTTATGGTCACCACTTGGTTCCTACACTCACCTCCGTCTTGGTTAAATAGTGGCCGGCCTTCCTTTAGGAGAAAGAGTGAGATTGATTTCATTTTTGGTAAAAAGACTAAAGTTTTGGATACATGGAAATTTCATAGTTCATTTCTTGTTCCATTTCATTTCCATCGGCAACTTCATTAACCGATCGTCCACGGATTTGGAAGAAGTGAGACAAAGTCATCTACTCATTCTCTACATCATCTTGGTCGTCTCTTTTAGCAAACTTGACGACCGAGTTGCCTCGAGTCAGAGGCGGGAGCCCGTTTAAAGAATCGTTGATGTGGTGCCACCTGGACGAGCAGATCGGAGATCGATGAGATCGAAGCAGCCGCAACGGAGCGTGGGATGATGGTTAAAGAACGAAGGACTCGGATCGTTCGGTATAACCTTTCTACACTCTTTACAGTTTGTTAGTTTAGCAATAATGGAAGATCCGGGTTAAAGTATACGATAGCGCCAGTTAAAAAGTTTTTGTTCCGCATTTGGTGTCTGTAGGCGGCCGGGGCGCTACCGTAGACTTACAACCTCAATGCCACTAATCTGTTTCATAAGAAAACCTTTTTCTAAGAAAGTGGCATGTCGAGAAACAAACACCTTTTGTTCCTCGGGGTGGTAGAAGATATACCCTTGTGAATTTTTGGGATATCCTACAAACTTACATAAGACAGATCTTACCTCGAGTTTGTCCGGATTTTGTCTTTTGACATAGGCTGGACAACCCCATATCTTAACATACTTAAGAGATGGTCTCTTCCCTTTCCATATCTCATATGGAGTGGTAGGCACTGATTTGGTAGGAACCATATTCAATAGGTGTATGGCTGTCTCAAGCGCATACCCCCAGAAGGAAATAGGTAACTCAGCTGTACTCATCATTGAACGCACCATATCTAATAGGGTGCGATTCCTTCGTTCCAATACACCGTTGTGCTGTGGTGTATAAGGTGGAGTAAGCTGAGAGAGAATCCCATTCTCTTTTAGATAATCTTGGAACTCATTGCTCAAGTATTCTCCTCCTCGATCAAATCGAAGGATCTTAATACTTTTGCCCGTTTGGTTCTCTAGTTCGTGCTTATATTCTCTGAATTTCTCAAAAGCTTCAGACTTGTGTTTCAATAGGAACACATGCCCGTATCTAGAGAGATCGTCAGTGAATGTAATGAAGTAGGAAGAACCGTTCCTGGCATGCGTAGACATAGGACCGCATACATCACTATGTACCAGTCCTAAGAGTTCCGTAACTCTTTCTCCGTGTCCACTAAACGGAGCTTTGGTCATTTTTCCTTTGAGACATGAATGGCAAGTATCATAAGATGATAATTCGAATGGATTCAAATAACCATCCTTATGTAACTTAGCCAGTCGTGTCGCATTGATATGACCAAGTCTACAATGCCACAAGAAGGATTCGTTCATTTCTGAACTCGTCCTCTTGTGTGTGTTTTGTATATTGAGGACTGTATTTTGATTTAGAATGAATATGCCATTATGTAACGAGCCTGATGCAATCAACTTTTGATCTAGGAATATGTTCATAACATTACCCTGTACTACAAAATTATATCCTTCTTTACTCAATAAAGAAACTGATATAATGTTGCACATCATGTTCGGTATATAATAGCACTCATTCAGAATCAGTGTATCACCACTTGGTAATACTAGTTGATATTCGCCAACTGCTTTGGCTGCAACATTTGCACCGTTCCCTACTTGAACGGAATGATCACCATTTCCCAGTTCTCTACCTTTACGTAGCCCATGTAACAATTTACATATGTGGGATCCTGATCCGGTATCTAATACCCAGGACGTAGGGTGAACTGAGAAACGGTTTTCAATAACTAACACACCTGAAGAAGATGCATCAACATGCATGTTCTTTTGGGCGGCGTGAGAATCCAGATATTCTCATATTCCCTATTCAGTCTTATAACTCTTATAAGAAAAAACGGGTCCAACGTTCCCCTGCTCAGTATAATAAGCGGGTTCAGTCAATACATCCATATTATTATCTTGATTATGGCCTGACATGGTCGCTACAGGGAGAGAGAGAGAAGAAAACACTTTAGCGTATGCTCTTGCAAGATTAGATTGGTTATTATCTTATCTAATCAGTATGTCTCCCACTGTTTTTATCAAATCTTCCTTCAAACCCTAAAAGGTAAGATTAGCCGGGATTAATTACACCCTACAATTTCGTCAATCTTTTAGCCAGATTAGTGTCGGTACTTGAGGGAGGTTCCCCGTGCTTTCGCACGGACCTAATTAAAGTAAACCTCATTTTCCCAGAGGCGTAACCCCGTTAACACTTTTCTAGACACCTACTTGATCGGCTAATTGTTCTGTGTAAAACTCTCCCAGGAGTAACTCTTACTCGCAGCGGGTATCAGGATCCAACTATCTCATAGAAGGTATGCAATCTCATTGCAAATTTCAACACTTGAAATTCCCAATAATATTTTACCCCTAGTGTTCTATAACCTTGACGAATGCCAAACAGCCCATAGTCCACTAGTCAAGTTCAACCCGTACATTTCTTGATTGAAGTAAACCCACCCGCACGACCCTTGACGAATGCCAAACAACGCCGTACGAATACCCTAATCCAATCTGCATCATATGCATAAGCAGATAAATACTAGTTAGCTACCGTACACTACGCCTTGACGAATGCCAAACTACCGTAGCACGAATACTAAGTAGTACTTATCTGAAATGACGGAGGGCTACGCAGGTTTTTCAGAAAACCATGAGCGTAATGAACTTGATATTGTCGTAGAATCATGTGAAATTTTGAAATGGAGTGTTTTTTAGGCTTTCATTAGTTTTGCTAAAAAGGTCACTCCCGGTGAAGGGATCTCGGCTCTTTCCTCATCGAATAAGGTGCAGGACATATCATATATATCACTGTGCAAAGCAAAACTCTAAAAGCAATCAAAAGACAAATCGAGTTTTGTAGCATCTGCCAGTTTCGCTAAAGAGGCCACTCCCGGTGAAGGGATCTCGGCTCTTTCCTCATCGAATAAGGTGCAGGGTATATCATATATACCACTATGCAAAGCAAAACTGTAGCTACCTTTTTTATAAAGTTTTGATTCTACAACATCTTTTAGGTTTCTTTTCTTTTTATTAATCTCATTAATAAAAAATCCCATCAGCTTATGCTTCCTAAGCATCACAGATAAATACGACGTACACTTATACCATCCGTATTCGCCTCGATATTCCCTCGTGCACCGTTAGTTCAGGTAACTAACGACAGAGCAGGGCAGGGCTAGTGCGGGTGTAAAACATAAGTAACGTCTATATAATATATCATATATACTATATACTGTATCCATCACAACAAATCAAATAATCACATCACAGATATCGCAGCAGAAACATAGATATAATATGGGATATACTAGGACGTCCGTATTTAGTATTTAGCCAACAATAGAAAATACGGATTCCACAGTCGCGATGAATAGCAAAGCCCACACCCTGGACCCCTACGAGAGCGGCAAGCGACCCTACCAATTCTGGAGTTTAGGAGACCCGGTCTCGACTCCTCAAGATGACCTCCCACTGAACCCCAGAACCCGGTCACCTGTGCTCCCCTCCTTGGGTCCATCCTAATGCGGAAAAGTAAATAATATACAACACTGGTGGCATCAACCTCAACCCGGAAGTGCCCCAAATAAAAGAATATTACATTACATTTGAATTTACATGAATGAAAATATAAAACTCTCATCTCACATAAAACCCCCGGCTATTCAATCGCGACAATCCTGCACATCATATCTCAGCAACACATAATATCTCATATCATCAACGTAAGTAAGTATGCATACACCGATCGTCGTCGATGTATAGCAACGACAATCGGCAATACCACTACATACTACACTTACGGTCACAGAAAAAAAGTGTAATACTACAATATTTGGAATCCACAATCACTTTAGACATCGTAAATCCGAAATATCACATACTTCGCATTTCATGCCTAACTCTATGAATTCCACATATTGTATCACATTCCAGATAAATAGACAGTATTAAACTTTTCGAACAGATAATCAAATACCCAAAATTTTCCAAATTGCTCAACACTTGAGCGGAGTTCAAATAATCCAGAATGTGTCACAGTAGTAGCGGTCCAGCCGTAGAAGGGTCAAGCCAACGTCTCACATGTGGCACGCCGTACCGCCCCAAACCCGAAGGTTCAAAAGGCAGTTCAAGACGGTCACATAATCGAGTTAAGGTTTGTTGTCTTCTAGAGGGTCCACCACAAAACTTGCACGCATTTGCGAAAGATTTAAACTCAAGAAAAGATTCAACACTTGAAAAAAATTTCGTGTCGGGAAAAATTGAGTTAATGATATCCGTTCGAACATTTTAACAGATTCTAAATATCCGGAAATAATAACGAATTTAAATATTCCGATCGAATCTATGATTACAAAATAAACCCCAGAATACTCAACACTTGAGTCAGAATAAAAATACCCATAAAATTTAAATCACAGAAATATGAATTACTGTGTAAAAACAAATACCACTCTCCCCTGTACGGCCGCGGATCCGCGGCCCAAGCGCGGTACGGCCGCGGTTCCGCGGCGGTTTGGAAGTGTTAGGTGCTCGTTTTTCACCACAATTCTTATATTTCCCTGCTGAATTTTTTAGGTATTTTTAATTCAGAAAAATCCCAGATTTAAAAAATTGTCCAGAGAGAGGTTTAGCTTTGTCGGTTCGGGTTCGATCGGAGTTTTAACTTCGTAAACACGTCGCCTAATGCTCTAGCTAGGCTCTGATACCACTGTAGGGTTCTTAGGCACTCTTGTGAAGGTTCATAAAACATCAAACATGCCCGAATAAAATTTTAGATGTGCCGAACAACCCAAAGCCGGGATCTTTGCTAGATTATTGGGGTTTAACATGCAAGATAACATCTTTAAACCTAAGTGTGAGGGATTACAACCTTTGTAGTCCGCTCATTCGCTTCACAAGCTCCGAGTAGAAGTCCCTTCGCCACGATCCATGATCTCCCGGACTCAAGAGAGGCTCCACGACTCAAACGATCCATGATGGCTTGTCGTATTCCTTTTCTCCAATGATCTACGTCGAAGTTGCAATAGCTCAAGCTTTCTCTCACTCTAATGAGGTGAACACCCTAATCTAATGGGCTAGATTAGATGAGGATGATAGAGTAGTATTTATGATTTCTTTTTATATCATTTTCTCACAATAACTCATCACAAAAGAAAACTCAAGTGAACTCTCTCTCAAACTCAAGAGAGAAAAAGATGAAGAATGAAAAGAATAATCCTTTTGTGATGAATAGTAGATTAGAGTATATGATTGATTATGGAACCATGGTCAAGGATGAGAGGCTAAAACTTTGTAGAGAATAAACTAGAGTTAGGGTTTGGTTAGGTTAAGGATAAGGATCAACCATAATATCTTAACTAAGACAAAAGAGAATCCTTCTAGAATGAACAAGAAGAAGCTAACCCTAATCAAACCCTAATCCCTTTTTATCATCCTTAAATATGTTTCATAATAAATCATATCATGTCACAATAATATATATCACATATATATTATATATTTGCAACAAAAGAAAATAATACAATTAACATATATCGCATATATATCAATGTATTAATCCGGTGAGAAAATGAAATAATAAAGCGAGCCAATATTAGATAATGTAATACAATATATCATATATATCATTATACATTAAATCATCGAATCAACACTTGATCCGACGATCCGGCTATATCGAATATAACCGACTAATATATCATGTACCGATTCATCGAATCAACACTTGATTCGATGTCCCGGTTCATATCTAAATATCGCGAGAATATAATACGGTATCTCATATCGCATTATCCTCGATCCTGCACATATCACATATGTGCCTCTACTCCGTTTTGCCTGAGCCAAGAAACCTCTGTGTAGGACTCTAAAGAATCGTCAATACGCCGGTAGCAGGTGATGATCATATCAAACACCCACAAGCTGCAAGCGGTCAGCTAAACGTAACAGCCACCCAGGTATTGAGCGATCAGAAGATCAACAAACTAGCCTGTCCGTTCTCCTGTGAATCCAATCAGTAACACTCCCGTACAGTCCGGTCTGTTCGTCTGATATGTCGCATATCAACTCTAGGGGTGGTATACGTCAGACCCCAGTAACCGATAAGTCGTGTCGATGTGAGGCTCATAACAGGTCGAGAAACTACTAGTAACACTTACCAGTATATCTCTATATCAGCCCTGGCCAGGGACTTCCAGTTATAGCCAATCGAACACAACACAACATCAACTCCCTATACCGGGAGAGACGAATCCCCTCCTATCGCTCATTGCCTCCATGTGATTCGGGACTGTACCCAAAAGCCACCGTTTTGCACGCCCTCTTGGACGTGGTAAGGTGGAAATCAAAGCACAGTGGGAATCATACAAGACTCTATGACGATCTCGGGTCTACGGACTACCCTGTACCAGTGTCACCGGAGAACTGCCATCTGACGTGTGGTATATCACCATCTGGGAGTTCTCGGCGAGTCCGTCCAGTGTACCCAGTCTCCACTGAGCACCCGTACACCATCTCTGATGTCAAACACCGATGGATATGTGATCATCCATCGCCCATCATATGGGTCAAGATGCGTATACGCTAGTCTACTCTGGTGTATCGATGCCCTGTCTCGATATACCCTCGACTCGGAACAGTTATAGAATGTACTCATCGACTACTATGGCCCCACTAGTATGATCTCATCATAGTCCCAGTAGTCGAGTACAGATTCTAAAGGCTTTATCAACATGTGAGAGTAAGACAGTAAACCAATACAAGTCAATATGTTAAGATAAAGTGAAACCAAATAGCATACTATCATGACGAGCAAGAAAGTCCCCTCTGTATATATATCCAAGCATCCATCATAATATACATCATATGTACAACAATGGCCTCTAGGGCATATACATAACTAACACAAAGCGCAAGTGGTGTCTATGATTGACACGTGGCATGTTTTGGCGCT
This sequence comes from Agapanthus africanus, assembly GCA_030015575.1. Taxonomy (NCBI): domain Eukaryota; kingdom Viridiplantae; phylum Streptophyta; class Magnoliopsida; order Asparagales; family Amaryllidaceae; genus Agapanthus; species Agapanthus africanus. The sequence continues at coordinate 195,995 of JASDDO010000288.1, read as the reverse complement.
GAGCACCGATCCAAGGAGCGCAAGAGCGCAGCTCATGAGTGCAAGGCACTTTTCAATAGCGCAAAGCGCATCTGATCAATTTTAAAATCAAAGAACAAATTTTATGTTCTTCTTAAAGGAGGTTTTGCCTCAACATTCAAGAACAAAAATTCTTGTTTTTATAAAAGGACTCTGCCTTTATAGATCAAAGATCTATGAATGAAGTAAAATACTTCTTTTATTTTTTTATGATTAGATCTTTTGATCTTTTTCTTTTTATCAAAAAAAAAGCTTGATCTTTTTTCAGATCTATGATCTTTTTAGAAGATGGTTCTTCTTTTTATGAGATAGTTTTATCTCTATTATTCAAGAACATAGTTTTTTACCTTGAAGATGAAGAAAAATCTTCTTTTTTTCTAAGAGCTTGCTCTTCTTTATCTCAAAGTTTTCAGAGGGTTTTTCTCTCTCTTTCTGTGTATTTTAGATTTGAAGTCCAGGGGCCTTTATATAGGACCAATTGATTTATTGAATCAGTTTTAAGAGATCTTTCTCTGATTGATTTGGGAATATTTCCCACCGTTGGATCTTTGATCTTAGAGCTTCTGCTTTGCAGAAGATAATTTTCTGGTTTTAATAAGATTGAAAAATCTTTGCATAATAGAATTTTAGTTCTGATTAATTAATAATTTATTATTAGTAGATCTTTTGATCTAACGGTGGGGAATTTTTAATTCCAGCGCTGGCGCACCTACGTTCGACACGTGGCGCGCAGCGCAACTGCGTTAGCGCACCTGTGATTGACACTTGGCGCGCAGCGCAGAGCGCTGAATCTGAAGCGTTGCTTCAACTTTTTAAAATTTTGAATTTTAAAACAGAACTTTGCTCTGATTGTGGGTGCGCCGCCTAGGGCGCAGCGCTCCTGGCGCTAGCCCATCTGCGTTTTACACGTGGCGCGCAGCGCGCAGAATCTGAAGCGTTACTTCATTTTTTGAATTTTGAAATTCAAAACAGAGCATTGCTCTGATTGGGGAAACACTCTCCATCTACCATTTTCATGTATTTGACTTAGAGATGGGTTGTGAGGACGATATTGTATATTATTTGATGACTCTGGAGGTCTTTTATGCTGTTTTTATTTATATCGTCTTTTTCTTCGCTACGACTTCATATATCTGTTGTGTGGTTGTTTTCCACCTTTGGGCGTGGATTTGCTTCCGTTTGGGGATATTTTACTTATATTTTTTGTTGTATCCTTTTGGGGGCTTGTTTTACAAAGGAGGTGTTGCCAAATTTGAAAGGAAGTAAATTTGGACTTTAAAAATTTTTACTTGAGATTTCAAAAGTTTTAACAATGTTATTATCACCTACTATTTTTGATGGTTTAGATTGCTGGGTTTTCGGCTTACTTAAACTGCGTTACGCCTGTAGACGTTACGTGGTTTAAGAGCCGTCACGTGCCAAATTTCGGGTCGGGTCGTGACATATATATATATATATATATATATATATATATATATATATATATATATATATATATATATATATATATATATATATAGGAAGAGATGATATGGAAGGTTCAAGATAAACAATTAATTATTTTTTAGGAGAGAGAGATGACGTGGAAGGCTTGAAAGGTGAGAGAGATGATGTAGAGGGCTTGAGAGGTGGGGATTTTTCTTATTTTTTCTATTTTTCTAGAAAAAAGGAGAAGAGTGGACCTCTAACCAAGGGTATTTGCATTATATATAGAAGATATATATATTAGGTGAGATGATATGGAAGGTTCTAGATAAACAATTAATTGTATTTTAGGAGAGAGAAAGATGACGTGGAGGGCTTGAGAGGTGAGAGAGATGATGTGGAGGATTTTAGAGATGCGGATTTTTCTCGTTTTTCTAGAAAAAATGAGAAGGGTGGACCCCTAACCAAGTGTATTTGCATTATATATATATATATATATATATATATATATATATTGGGACAGATGATATGGAAAATTCTAGATAAACAATTAATTGTTTTTTATGAGAGAGAGAGTATATATATATATATATATATATATATATATATATATATATATATATATATAGAGAGAGAGAGAGAGAGAGAGAGAGAGAGAGTAATAGAGAAAAAAGGCCATATATAGGAGGGAATTTCCTCCTATGGCGTCGAAAAAATACACCCTCCATCGTGTTTTCCGACGACCGGACTCCATCATTTTTATCGTTATTATCTAAGATGTGGGTACACCAAATTTCATGTGATATTACAACTTTTTCACCGTTGATTTAGCAATTTAAAAAGTTCTATTGTCGGTAAACCGTTAATTTTGAACCCACTAATTCAATGGTGAAAAGGTTGTAGAATCAAATGAATTTTGGTGTACCCATATCTTAGATGATAACGATGAAGATGATGGATGCCGATTGTCGAAAAAAACGATGGATGCTGTATTTTTTCGACCCCATAGGAGAAAATTCCCTCCTATGGCATCTTTCCTCCATTATTCTCATTGGAGAAAATTCCCTCCTATGGCATATTTCCTCCATTATTCTTTATATATATATATATATATATATATATATATATATATATATATATATATATATATATATATATATATATATATATATATATATATATATATTGGGAGAGATAATATGGAAGGTTCTAGATAAACAATTAATTATTTTTTAGGAGAGAGAGAGATGACGTGGAGGGCTTGAGAGATGAGAGAGATGATGTGGAGGGTTTGAGAGGTGATGATTTTTCTTAATTTCCTATTTTTCTAGAAAAAATTAGAAGAGTGGATCTCTAACCAAGGGTATTTGCATTATATATATATATATATATATATATATATATATATATATTATATATATATATTGGGATAGATGATATGGAAGATTCTAGATAAAGAATTAATTGTTTTTTAATTGAGAGAGAGTGTGTGTGTGTCTCTCTCTCTTTCTATATATATATATTGGGAGAGATGATATGGAATGTTCTAGATAAACAATTAATTGCTTTTTAGGAGAGAGAGAGATGACATGGAGGGCCTGAGAGGTGAGAGAGATGATGTGGAGGTTTTTAGAGGTGGGGATTTTTATCATTTTTTTCTATTTTTCTAGAAGAAAATGAGAATGGTGGATCTCTAACCAAGGGTATTTGCATTATATATAGAGATTTTTTTCCATTTTTTTAGAAAAAATGAAGAGGATGGACCTCTAACCAAGAGCATTTGCATTATATATAGAGATAACCAAGTGTATTTGTATTATATATAGAGATATAGATATAACAAGTTCCGAATTTGTTTTGATTATGGAGAGTTTGTTAGAGAATGTATTGTAATAGTGGAGCCTAAAATTCTCAAATTTTTTCAATTTCAGTTTAAATTAAAATTCTCATATTTTGACATAATTTTACATGTCAGAATTAAAGTGTTTCTTTTGTACGAGTCGCATACTCCATCCTTTCACATTAATACGGTAGATATTTGAAAGAAAAGTCATCAACAGATAAATCGATATACCGTAGATAAAAATGGCTAAACCCTAATTCAGAAAAATCCGAAACCCTAAAAAACAGTCAGCAGCAGACGACGATGCAGGCCCAATCGTGGACCGCCGCCGCCGCCCCTTCCACCGCCGCCTCCGCCTCCGCCTCCGCCTCCGCCTCCGCCTACGGCTACCACCAGCAACAACCCACCACCCTCGAAGAGATCCGCACCCTTTGGATCGGCGACCTCCAGTACTGGGTCGACGAGAACTACCTCACTGGCTGCTTCGCTCACACCGAGAGGTAACCCCTAACCCTAACCTAAACTTCGATCAAAATCACAAAAAATCCCTAACCTTTTCCTTTTTTGCATCGTGAACAGGTTCTATCGATCAAGATCATCCGCAACAAGATCACGGGCCAGCCCGAAGGCTACGGCTTCATTGAATTTGTCTCTCACGCCGCCGCCCGAGCGAATCCTACAGAGCTACAATGGCCTTCAAATGCCGGGACCGAGCAGACTTTTAGGCTAAATTGGGCGTCTTTTGGCGTTGGAGAGAGGAGGGCAGATGCTGGGCCTGATCATTCTATATTTGTTGGGGATTTGGCGCCAGATGTCACAGATTACATGTTGCAGGAGACTTTTAGGGTAAATTATCCTTCGGTGAGAGGGGCCAAGGTTGTGACTGATCCAAGCACGGGGAGATCGAAAGGGTATGGGTTTGTTAAGTTTGGGGATGAGATGGAGAGGAATCGGGCGATGAGCGAGATGAATGGGTTGTATTGCTCGACAAGGCCGATGAGGATTAGTGCAGCTACGCCAAAGAAGACCACTGCGGCGGTTTCACAACAGTATCCTGTTGCTAAAGGTATAAACTTGTGGGTTAATTGCATATAAGAACCCTTCATTTATATCTTATACATCACCTTTAACCCCTCAAATGGTTTGTTGGCACTCGGCACCCTCGAAATTACTGTTGATCAGCTCTAATATATCTAATTTGACATGATTGCCATAAGTCTACAGGTGTCGGGCGCTAGATTCGGTTAAGGGGTTATGTGAAGTTGAAGGGTTTGCTATATGCAATTAACCAAGACCTTAGCGTGTTCTCCTTGTGGTTGTTTAACTTGATGATATGATCTTTATGATGCTATCCCTGAGGCTTTCAGTATGAAAGCTTCCATTCATGATTTATGTTACTTGTTTGCCTATCAATTGGTAGCCATGTGTTTTTTTGGTTCTTTAGTTTTCCCTCATTTTGATATTTATGATTTCATTCTCTACAAGTAAACCAATATTGAAATCTAAAGTTTAGAATCTCAGTGGATAATACTATTTAGTTAAGTAAAGACCAACTTATGAAATGAGAACAAAGGTGAACATGCAGGCTCCTTCATTATATCACCATCAGATTTATCCTGATCAGTATCTTTTAAAATTTATTTTCGTGTGTTGTTGTACGATCAGACTCTTGACACTTTTAAGTAAAATTCTGCACACCCTAAAAACATGTCAATCCATTATGTTAACTTATTATACCTATCTACTTCAATATCAACAGTTTATAAACATTATTTGAATTATTGAAAGTAAACATTAGACCAATCCTTTTATTTTATGAAAGCAGATTGGTTGTTATGTTTTCTAAATGTAAATTCTGTTTTCTCATAGTGTCCAAATTTTTAATGCTTCACCTGTGAGGCACTTGAGATTATTGCCCATCTAACACTAATGGGCATTTTCCTCCTCGTCAACATGGGGTTAACTATGGGCATAGCTATTTGAAGAGAACTCTTAGTATAAGATTTAGAGAAGTCATAGCATAAGATTTAATATATTTTAACTCACTTAAACATGAGAGGGGCGCACAAGCTACAATGGTAGACACAAATGTGAGTTTTTCTTTTAAAAATCACAATTAACTGACTGATTGTGAGAAGCGAACAACGTTGTGATGATTTATAGTCTTCACAAGAATCATGTATAAATTATGTTTTTTTGTTATCGCCTTCCCCCTTAAAAGCTGCAACTCAGCCATGAATGATTGCACTAAATAGGTTGCTTTTACCATCTCTCTATTAATGTACACGCGAATGAAATCAACTAAATATATACACATAGTTATACAAATCCATAACCCCGCAAATGGTTTTGTTGGCACTTGGCACCCTTGACATCAGTGTTGATTGGCTATAAGATGTGTAATTTGACATGACTGCTGATAGGTGTATGGGTATTGAGTGCTAGATACAGTTTGACGGGTTATGTGCTGGATAAGATAAAGTTGAAGGGTATGTAATATGCAAATAACTCAAAACTTTAACTTGTGCTCCTTGTGCTTGTTTGACTTTATGGTAACGATTTTTATGATGTTATGCATTAGGCTTTCAGTATGAAAGTTTTCATTCATGATTTATATTTACTTGGTTGCCTATCAATTGGGAGCCATGTCCTTTCTTTCTTTATTTTTGCCCTCATTTTGATAGTTGTGATGAATTTGGATTCTCTACAAGTAAACCTATGAAAAAAATCTAAAGTTTAAGAGCTCAAAGGATAATCCTATTTCGTTTAGTAAAGGCCAACTTATGAAATGAGAACATAGGTGGATATGGAGCCTCTAGCATCATGTCACCATCAGAATTATCCTGATATGTATACTTTAAATATTATTTTGGTGTGCTGTACGATCAGACTCTTGGATTTAAGTACAATTCTACACATCCTAAAAACATATCAATCCATCATGTCAAGATATTATTACTCGTCTTCTTCAATATCAACAACTTTAATCACAGCATAAGCACAATGATTGAAAGCAAGCATTTATGCCAATCTTTTATTTTATTGAAGCAGATTGGTTATTATGTTCTCCAAGTATAAATTCTATTTTTCCAACTGTGTCTAAATTTTTTAGGCTTCATCTGTCAGGCACTTAAGATCATACCCACTGCCATCTAACACTAATGGGTCTTCCTCATCAACCTGGGGTCAATTATGGGCATAACTTTTTGTAGAGAACTCTTAGAATAAGATTTAGAGAAGTCGTAGCATAAGATTTAATATTTTTAACACACTTAAACATGCATGAACAAGAGGGGCACACAAGCTACACTGGTAGAGGCGAAATGTTTGAATCCCCTCCCCCCTCTAAAAATCACAATCAATTGACTGATATGTGAGAAGTGAACAAATTTGTGATACTTTACAGCCTTCGCAAGAACCATGTATTTATGTTTTTTGTTATCTACTCCCCACCCCTAAAAACTGCAACTCAGCTGCGAATGATTGCACTAAATAGGTTGCTTTTATCATCCCACTACTAATGTAGATGTGAATGAATCTACTAAATATATACACATAGTTATATATACATTTTTGTAGTTCCATCTTGGGATTTTTTACTCACTTTGTGTTGAACAATCTTGTCTTTTGGAGTATTCTCTACGTCTATAAACTTTTTAAGCCTTAAACATTTCACTGAACTAGTGGTATGCTTGATAATGAACCTAGTAAGCCAGTTGGCAGCAGGTGAGAAAATCCATTTAATTGACTATGTTTTGGCTGATGTTTGTAATAGGTTGTTGCCTTAACTAGAATGGAAAAATATGTATAAGTATATGATGGCAAGGAGCAGTCGTTCAAGCTCTCGTATTCTATGAAAGAATGTACAAGGCTAAAGACAATTTGCTACCGGGAACCGCTTTCATTTCTAAGTCATGACATAAGCCAAAGAACCATGAAAGGACACTCCCAATTATGACTGTTCGACTATTCCCAATAATGATTAGAGTAAGTAGACTGATTTTGTAATCAATCGAGCAAAACTGATAGCCTGCTATGTGATATGAAGTATCATGACTTTTGAGACAGGAAACAAGATATAATTGCTTTGCGTTACCATATTTCCGTCTCTTTTGTTTACAATGGCCTTTCATGGGCTCTCAATGGATATTTTAGGTCACCGGTTGGAATTTCCACTTGTCCCTAAGTGACGGGAAGTTTTTCCTTTATTTTGAGATCTGCAATCTCTTAACCTTTAAGATTCCCTACAATTAATTTTTGGATACCCCATACGCTTGGGATAAAGGCTCAGTTGCTGCTGTATACCATCCACTACAGGAATGAAACGTGCGACCTCTCACTTTGGAGAGGAAAGCTTTCCCACAAGAGTTATTCTCCTTTGGTTTCTCCATGCAAGTTCCTTACACCAATTTTGTTCACAGACTTCATAATTTGTAATGGGAAACTCTTAGGTCGTTGTATAATATTCTTGGTCATAGTAGCGTAAACCTATTGAATGACGTGCGAAGTGGAAACAAACCCAACAGAGAACAATTGTATGCAAATTGTTGTAAAATAAATTAATAAAATTACAGGTATGAAATGGGTTGAGTCATTTGATGTGGTGTCCATCACAACTGCCCATGCTGTCTTTGCTCTATGCACTTGGCATAACTACGTGATTTTTTCTCATAGGCACATCATCTTGAAAATTTTAGCATTAACAATTAACGTCAAAAGAGTGCAGACCATAGGGATTCAGAGAATCCAATTGAATTATGTGATTAAAAAATGATCGTCTTTTAACCTGAATCTAAAGAGATAACAAACTAAACCAAAACTAAAAGTTTATGTGGATGCATGAACAATGTATAAATAATACGATAGCAATATCTAACGAAGATGCAATAATCAATGGATGACAAACAATCACATGAGAATCTAATTGTAAAATGTTTGAGATCAAAGATTCATTATCAAATCAACAATACTTGATAATACAACTTGTACAAAATTAGGTATCTAGAGGGAAGGTTTAGTATAGCAGTGGGTGTGTGTGAATTGTTGCACATGTTTCAAATTGACATGGATTTTCATTTGTTATAGAATTGATAAAGGGCCCTTTCGTCTGATGCTTACAGTGGTAGGCGAACCTGTTTAACCATTCAGCAGCAGCAGTATCTTGCACTTGTTAAGCACGTGTTTTACATCATAAAATGCCATGTAATCTAAACTGCCTGAAATTACTGTATGTATCGGCATTTACATGGTTAAATTTATGCTAGTAACCTTAACTTTTCTTACTAATATGATGTGTTTTCATTATCAACCAAATTTTGACATTTCTATCAATTTTATGCTTGAATTGACTGATACAAAATTGATTTGTCTTGTTTTTAGGTTGTATATGACAAAAATAGGAAAATTGCGAATATAAAGTTATACATCAAAGATTTCTGTAAACTAATTGAATAATACCATGAAAGAAGATTTATAGGTTTTTTTTCCACGTTCTCTGTGACAACTAAACATTGAGTTGTCAATTGTATCTAACATAAAAGAGGGGAAAAAGCTATAGAAGGTGTAAAAATAAAAAGGGGCTAATATTATGGAGTCAGGGATAGAGCTAAAGGAATTAGTGGAGTTCTGTATGAAGAAGAAAGAAAATCCTCAAATTACTAATCAATAACTGTTTTAGGGATGGGTTTAAATAGGTTTATCAAACGTATTACTGAAGGATGGGTATTTTTTGTAACTAGAATTCGGGTTTGGATGAATTAGACGGTGAAGGTTTTGGGTTCCATTTATAGTGAAAGTGGTGTCCCATTATTTTTTTCAGATTATTTGTTCATTAGAAGACTTGGATGGGATTTAGTGCACAACATTGTTTTGAAAAGTTATCTGATAGAACACTTTTTGTTTCTCCTTAAAAACTGTGTGAATTGGAGACAAGTCTCATGCGTTCTTTGAATGTTAGACGCTTAGAGCACAAGAATTGATGGAATTCGGAACCCCTCTTTGCATTAGATTATTAGATATTTAGTAACAGATTCACATATTTTTATGTCTGTTCCACAGTGAACTTGTAGCACTAACTATTTATTACTTTCCTGTGGCAGCGATATATCCAGCACCTACTTATACCATACCACAGTTGCCCCCAGTTCCACCAGACAACGATATCACAAATACAACGGTATGACTTATCTTGTTTAGTCATCCGCCATCATCATTTCGTTCCCCCCCTTAGCCTTGTTTTTATTTATTCTCTTCGCTGCAGATATTTGTTGGTGGTTTGGATCCTAATGTCACTGAAGAAGAACTGAAGCAGATCTTTTCACAATTTGGGGAACTTATCCATGCTAAGATCCCTGCGGGCAAAGGATGTGGCTTTGTGCAGTTCAGCGCTAGGTACATCGTAAATGGACTTCTACTCTGTTCCTAATATTATATATCTTAAATATGGAAATTATTATGATTCTTTCTATCCAATAAATGTTTGCTTTCTTAGGTTTTGAGACTGTTCTTGCATGGTCTATGATCCTTCCATATTTTCACAGATGCGTCGTCCTGTGTAGGTAGTGTGGGCTGTTTGCGCTCATCATTCTTGGTGCAAACAGTCAAGATTGATGAGTTTTTCCCCCATTTCTTATTATAAATTTGAATCTTGGCTTAAATTATTAATGCTAGCCTGCAGATACCAGCCATCAGACTCTTAACGATAAGTATGTTTTTGGGGTATCTTTTAATTGATCAGGTGTTTATATTTGGGGAATTTTTACTTCATATTCATGATTGATTGCTTTATGTTATCTTTGTTATATTTTTGTATTTTTTTGCTATATAGGGCATCTGCTGAAGAGGCAATACAGAGGATGCATGGAACAATGATTGGTCAACAAATTGTTAGGCTCTCCTGGGGCAGAAGTCTGTCAATCAAGCAGGTATACTGTGCCTTTGTGTCGGATTTTTGCTGGTTTCAATGCTATCGATAGAAACTTGATACATCCAATATTTATCTTCTATTTATGGCTACATGCTCGATACTGGATCTTATTATTTATTACTATGAGGTGGGGGGGGGACCCGCATCCACGACAAGGATTAGTTGAATGTAAATGAATCTCACTTTTCCAGGCAAGTTTTGCATTAGGCTACCGGAGTGTTTAGGTGATTGTAAATAGGCAAGGTAATTAGTTTATCCATATGCCATCCAATCATTTGATAACATAGTGTGAATTTGTGATCTGTTATATAGTTTCTGATATGGCAGTATAGCACCTATTACCACTTGGATTCTTCTTGGTGTCGAATAACTGAGGTTTAGATACCTTAGGCAACTGGTGCGGTGTGTGTACCACTTGGATTCTTCTCGATACGAAAACTCGATGGTTTTAGATTAAGTTTAAATGTATTATTTTCTTATATCCAAATATTTTACAATAGTTGCGATCTATTTGAGAATGTGGAATGGACGGGCACAGTAACTTAAAAGATAGAATATGAATGAGTGCATTCATAAGAAGTTGATGGTAGCTCCCATAAAGGATATAACGAGGCAAAACCAATTTAGATGGTTTGAACATGTGTAATAAAGGACAATAAATGTCGGTATTAAATGGGAGACTAGGGCTAGAGTAGACCTTAACAAACATGGAAGGAGGGGTAAAAAGACATTTTAGTTGTCAATTTAATTGAGGGGCTTTAACAGAGTGGAATGGAAGAAAGATTCTAGTAGCCGACTCCAGAAGTTTGGGTTAAAGGTTTGTTGTTGTTCTGTGATCTGTATTGCATGTATTTCCTTCTAACCAAACATTGCCACACATGCATCTCTATGCATCTCTATGTAGATTTGCGTATGTCTGGTTATGCTATTCTATATGCATGTTTAATTATACAGTCAAATCTTTTATTTCTCAATGGAAAGATTAGCAATATTTTCGCCGAATAATTTGCAGGACCAATCTAGTGTTTGGGGTCAAGTAGATCCCAGTCAGTGGGCATACTATGGTTATGGCTATGATCCTCATGGCTATGCGACTGCACAAGATCCATCTTTATATGCATATGGTGCTTATGCTGGATATGGGCAGTACCCTCAACAGGTAAGAATCCCATAGCTCATGCAACAGATCTGTGTCAATTTCACATTTAGTATTGGAATAATTATGATCCTTGTCAATCTATGCATGCTTGTCATTACATTTACCTTGACGAGTTCTTACAAATATTTCGTTTATTCCGTAAATGGTACACAACTGATTTTGAGCAGTGTAAACATGTTCTGATGCTGTTGCTAGTTTAAAATATCTGGAAACCATGTCACCAACAAATTGCTTTTCGCTGCTATATGCAAAACTTATCTGGGAATGCAAAAGCCTTACTGTGTAAAGGGTCTTGAACGTTGGAATGCTAGCCTGTTATTGCTACAACTTCAAGCTCTTGCAAATATATTTCTTTATCCTTGAACCGTATGCGCCACTGATTATGTTTTCAAATCAAAGGAATCATTTCTTGATGTTGCTATTTGATAGTTTGAGACACCACGTCAATGATATATTGCTTTTACAGGCCTCCAGCTGTATGTGAAACTGATCTAAATGAATGCAAAGCATTGTTGCGGACGAGCTGGATGTTATGTAAACTTTAGGATATATAAGTGGAAACACTAATACCTCAGGGTATATAAGTGAAATCTACCCTTCTATAAATTTTGAGTTTGGCATGTATCCACACGCACCCAAGGATCTAGATAGTTTTCATCCGGTGTATTTATCCTGATGAAGCATCCATGCTTCACAACAAAAGGGAAGAATATGGAAGTTCCTCAGAAATAGTAGTGAAGATTTTGAGATTTTCCGCAACCTTTGAAATCTTCATGGATAGTTACTTCGATGTTACAACTCATACCCCAGACTGAAACTGCTAACCAACTCCAATTTGCTCGAACAAATCAAACAAAGTTAGAAAGATCACTGTTTCAAGGCATGCATCTTGGAATGACATGAAAGCATTGAAATGGAAGGTGCATCATTTGTGTTTTGTTTGGTTCATTATTGTGTTGTATTATGGGTGGATGGGTTGGTTGTGTGGGTGGGTGGGTGGGGTGGGGTTGAAAGGGTGTTGTTTATTTGTTGGTGAAGGGAAGATGCTTAATTTTGAGTAAAGGATGTAGTAGCTTTGCTTAGATAGGAATATAATACCATCCGTTGCAGTAAATTTAGTTTTTGAAGGAAGAAGGTTGAGATAGTGACAATCAAAACAATAACTGTAAGTTTAGAAAATGGTACAAGATGTTGCTCCAGCAACACAAAGATTTCAAATGGTAAAACTAGATCTTAAATCGATTATTGGCAGTTTTTACGATGTGGCGGCAGACCACTATGCCTTGATATGGCTGCAAAAGAGGCAAGGGTCTCACTTCAGTTAGAATGGGAGTCTGATATTTTGTACCTCTCTCTATTTCCATTTAATCTCCTCACTTTATGTATGGAGACTTTACCTTGTATCTTATTTTTCTACCCTATATCGCTTATTACGTGACCTGGCAAAAAATAGCAATTTGTACGACACTTTCTTTTAACTTACTGTTTTCCCTTATTGTCTTTTAAACTTGAAGACTTTCCTTTATCAGAACTTATAATTTTCCTTTTTTGTCTACAAGATCTATTACCAAGCCATAAAGTGGAATAAGGAAGCAACCATAAGAACACCATAAAAATCATTGACACATTTATTTTATTTTGTATGTGACCATGTTCCATAACCCAGGTCATGGATATACAGACACTTAATTACCGTAAATCCCTCTCTGGTTTCTCCACAAAAGAAAGGGAAACCATCAAATGGTTCTGTTTTACAACCCCCTCCTCCGCGCGCGCCTGTGAAAAAAGAAGGAAAACCCACCCACCCACACAAATGGAGATAAATTCAAACTAGGTCCCACTGGTGTCATACGCTTGGAATATGATGACCACCGCTGCCTTACCCAATAGGTGCTGCTTTAGGGATTTGACCTTGAAAGAGGAGATGAACCCATTCCTTATCTCATTGCATCACTATGTGTTCCTCAGCTTGAACCGCTCCTTACGAAACTCCTATTTAGTCTAATGAATCACCATCAACAACCGAGCCTTTTATCCCAAGCATATGGGGTAGGCTACATGAACCAACATGAGAATCATGCCGGGTCCAGCACATGAATCCCCCGCCTTCACTCACTCCTATCAAACAATATACTTTCAGTGAGTCATTTGGCAACCATATCGTTTCGTATCACCTCCATCCATGTTTTCTTCGGTCTCCTTTTTGTCCTTTTGCCATTGCCCATATCAAGAGTATCTATTCGTCGAACCAGTGCTTCCATAGGTCTGCGTCGCACATGACCAAACCATCTTAGCCGGTTTTCCCGCATCTTCTCCTCCATAGGTGCTACACCAACTTTTGCACGGATATCCTCATTTCGCACATCTTTTCTAGTGTTACCGCACATCCTTTCTAGTGTTACCGCACATCCAACGAAGTATGCGCATCTCCGCTATGTGCATCTTCTGTGTATGATGCTTCTTAGGAGCCCAGCAATTTGTACCATATAATAAGGCAGGCCGAATAACAATCCTATGGAAAATGAGAATTCTTAATAAAAGAAAGATTCCTGAAACGTTCGGTTACTCTTGAAGAGCGCACGTGCGTATATGCCGTTCGTGATGGTCAACTAGGCCATCACTCGCTCGCTCCAATAAAACTTCCCTTTCAAGTTTAACGGAAAGTTACGATCACACAAAATCCCTGTTGCACTCCATTTCAACCAACCAGCTTGGATTCTTTGATTAACATCACTATCGATCTTCCCATTCTTTTGGATGATAGAACCTAGATATCTAAACTGGTCGCTCGGTGATATCTCTTGCCCTTCCAATGTTATACTAATATGGTTTTGACTTCTCTGGTTACTAAATTTGCAATGCATATATGCTGTCTTGGACCTGCTCAATCTGAATTCCCGAGATTCCAATGTTTGCCTCCATCATTCTGACAAAATCACCATCATTCTGATAAAAGCACCGAGCCATAAAAAGATGATGAATCAATATCAGGGATTGTAGTGATGGATATAAAAGCAACAGAGAAAATGACCGGGCTTGATTGCCCCCTCCCCCCCCCCCCCCCCCCCAAAAAAAAAACAAAACCGCACACGCACCCAGAGAAATAACAATAATAAATAAATAAACACAGAGACACAAATTTCCCAGTGTTTAAGAGGAAGGATATTAGTTATAGAATAAGCCTATTGCAATCCATGGCTGATACAAAGAGAAATCTCTCCATCTAAACTATAATTTGATAAGGGCATTATGTATCTCGTGTAGCTGTGGACTTCTGATATCTAGTTATGGATAGCTAACCACAGCCATGTCATTTGGACTTTAGCTGTTTTAACCTGCATATTATGTGACCGCTCTTATTCATATACAATTTCAACATATTTCAGGTCGATGGCACATCAGATATGACTTCAATGGCAAGTGCAGTTCCAAATATGGAGCAGAGGCACAGAGAGGAACCCTACGATCCATTGGCAATACCTAATGTTGACAAGTGAGCAGCAACTTTGTTTTTCTCTGTTGTTTCCATTGTATCTCTTAAATCCCTAACAATTTCTTCCCTCAGATTGAATTCCTCTTACCTCGCTGTCCATGGGAGTACTTTATTGGGAAGGCCCTTATGGTTGAAGACTTCATCTAAACAAGCTTAACTTTATATCTTAAGATTTGCACTTCAATTTTCAAAATTTGTTAAAGAGTTTAAATGTTCTCTATTTGTTCAAGGGAGTCTGTAACAAGATGCGCAAAAGGAATTTCTCAAGTTTGCCGATGACATCTATGGGAGATGATGAAATGATGAAGATGCAACTCAAGCTTGCTGGTGTACAACTTCTTGCACCAATGGAGCCAGATTGATATGAAGAGACAATCTGGCCTATCATGAATATGAACTTTTTGCAGTATTTCAAATTAATTTTGTTATGGTTTGCTTTCTGATCTTGGGCCACACTGCAGATTAGGCCTTACCTTTTTAATGACTATCGGTTTAAAGTGTTGTGCCATAAATCATATTGCAGTTCTTATCTAGTGGAGTTAATAGACATGCTAATCCTGTGCTTGTTACCTTTTATTTTACCCCCATTCAATTACAGTTTGCTAATTGCCAGGATTAATCGTCTGATTTGGCATGCCATGGTGAGGAACCTGTTTGACCTTTTATTTTGGTTTGATATTCAATTGCGATATATTTTGTTTTTCTATTCCTTAATGTTTCTAGAGTAAACATTTTCCTGATTTGGTTAAATAAAAAATGTGAGATCATCCGCTTGTGGCAGTTATGTTCGTCTCAATGGATTGTGGCAGCTGCATAAAAGCCACAATTTAACAAAGCTGTGAAGTTAAAATATCAAATGTTTAAACAATTATAATACACGATATGACTGGTCGAAAATCTTTTTCTAATCTGTCTTTTCACCAAATGCATGGCTGTTTATATTACATTTATCCTATTTCTCTTTTACTGCTGCAAGTACCTAGAAATAAATGATAACAAGAGTGTTCTTTGGCATTGTCATGAATTCGCTCTCTTTTTTATTTTTAATATTTTAATTTGTTTTTCAAACCAAATATAACTCTTTCCTTAATCTAATTGTTGCACTTGCTATTAGCGTCCAATACAGTCATAACATGTACATGTTTTTTCAATATCGAACAATTTTTACACACAGATAAATTAAATAGATTTCGTCTCTAATTGATTTTCAGACTTCTATGTTGCATAACACAATTTCATAATTTTGAGAAAAAATATTTAATAAGTCATAATTAATTTTTGTATCATATCAATTTATTTAAAATATTAAGACACAGAACATTTGAATAACAGGAATAATTATTTTTATTATTATGAAAATAATAGATTTATTCTAGTTTAATTTCTCACGACCTAATCCAGTAAGAATCCTAACTACCAAAAACTTTCATACTAATATTATCAGCTTTTCACGAAGCTAGCATAATACCAATTAACAAATTCCTATTGCGGCATTATAACTTACATAGTAAAGTATGGACAGAATTCACTAAAAAAGAGATGCTACTATTCGCATGAAGCTGTTTGGTAATGTTATTGGTAGTTTAGTGAAACAAAATAATAAAGGTTCTAGAAATTTTGCAGCCCTGGAGAAATTCATATCCCCTCCCCGAGTGCTAGTCGCGTGAACCGAATTCCCTCCAAAGTGGGGCCCACAATGGGAAACTTCCAACGGTCGAAAATATGAAGGTTTCTCTCTCTCTCTCTCTCTCTCTCTGTCTCTCAAAAACTCACACTCACACAATCTCTCTCTTTCTCTCTCATATCAATGGAGCCAGCTGACATCATCGATTGGAAGAAGGTGGAGTCGGTGAGCGTCAGGGACGAGACCTACGAGCACATCAACGCCCCCAAATGGCTCGACCTCACCGTCCCCGACGACCCTCCCCAATTTGACGACGATGCCTGGTTCTGCCGCCCCGAATGCCGCCACCCCAAAACCCTAGAGGACCTCCAGAAGCTCTCCCCAAGCCCTAAAGTAACCGCCTTCCTTTCCATCAATTTCATACCCAATTTCAACTAATCCCGCATTTTCTTGACGCTTCTGCTTCTCTCTCTTGCAGCTCGAGCCCAAGTTGCCGTTCGGCGAGAGAAAATTCAACAACCAGAGGTTTGTATCTTTCTTTTGAATCCTGAAAATTTTGAGAGCAGTCTCTTGATTGAGTTCTTGTAATTAGCACCTTGAAGAGGCGAGGGGCGATTGCGGCGCTGCCGACGATTTCGCCAGCGAAGAGCATGGGGAGTAATGGGAGTAGTGCCGGGATGAAGTTCAGAGAGGATCTTGAGAATCAAGATCCCAACTTTGTTGTTGGTGAGTCGAAGGTCGTCGTGAAGGAGGGGAAGATGAAGGTCCAGTCGAGCGCGGAGAAGAGAGAGGTTGAGGCGGAAGAGGAGAAGGTTGAGGCGGCGAGGAGCAAGAAGGGGTTGCCGAGGTTGAGGAGTACGAGGTCGGCGAGTAATCTGTTCTCCGGGAGGGATATCTTGGGGAAGATCTCGGAGTTTGGCCATGAGATTAAGAAGCTCGCGGTCGGGAGAGAGAAGAGAGCTTCTATTGCTAGAGATGTTATTTTTAGAAGTATTGCAATGATAGTTTCATTCCAATATTGGGAATGAAATTGGTTGGTTTAGATGGGGTTAAATCAATTAGAAAATGAGGCTACCAAGGATAATTTTTACCAAAGGGGTTTTAAGAATCCATGAGTTTCTATAAATAGATCCATCTTATCTTGAGTATAAGTACAATTTTTTATATAGTAAACCAATCTTAAATAATAATTATAAAAAAAACCACTTTAAAAAATAATTACAAAAAAGACCACTTTCTGCCACGTAGGCGTCACGTTAGCACCAGCTCACCGCTGGCGCTGGCGTCAATTAATTTTTTCTTTTTTAGGAAACTGCGCCCACTACATTTGTATGGGGGCACGGTTTCAAACTGCGCTCAATACATTTGTAATGGACGCATTTTTAAACTGCGCTCATTACATTTGTATCGGGCGCATTTTTAAATTGTGCCCCATACCTGCGCCCATTATACAAGCAACATAATATGAATCATTGTCATTGTTGGGACTTTGTTTGTTTTTAAGCGCAGTTGCAAACTGCGTCCCAAAAAGAAACACTCATTCATGGGTCTGTATTTTTCTATGGTGCAGTTTGAAGGTGCGTCCCAAAAGGAAACAAAATTATTCACGGTTATGTGTTTTTTAGAGCGCAGTTTGCAACTATGCCCCCAAAAAAGAAACATATTCATCGTCTGTGTTTTTCGATGGCTCAGTTTGAAAGTGCGCCCTAAAAGGAAACATCATTCACGGGTATGTGTTTTTCACAACTGCGCCCTAAAAAACACATACACGTGGATGATTGTGTTCATTATATTAAGAGTTCAATCTCTTCCAATCTATCTCGAATCTCACTCTCTGTGCCGAGCTCTCTCACACTCTCTCAAATATCATCGCCATCATATTCTCTATCTTTCTCCTTCTCAATTTGTAGTCTCGCTCTCTCTCAATGTCGGGACCTTCATCTGTAGGATTGCCATCAATCGATGAAATTAAGAGGTGCATCTCTTAGACCGTGGTGAAATACACACACACGCGCGCACATGATAATAGACTACTTTGATTACGAAGGCATTCTCTATCGATTACGAGCTGGTATGAACTGGCCGATGAAGATCGATCGTGAAATCTTGCGGCTCTTACACTTAGCCGTATTGGATGCGCTCCCGTTTCCCCCTGAAGAAGTAACCCATGACCACTATGGGAAAGTAAATCGTCGTCTTCATTTCTTTCATTCTATGGGTCTTCTTTCAGGTTGCAATATCGAGTATTCCGCAAGTTCTCTCTACCGCATCTTTATGCACCGTCGGAATTTGAACCATCTCGAACTCGAGATTCCGTGGTAGGTGATGAGACCATTGATGTAATTACAGAGCGGATTAATTCTGTTGCTGCGGAGCTAAGTAACGTAGATGATTTATTTTTGAAATTTTAGTGATGAATTATAGTGTTGTTACTGTTCTTGCTATATATTTTGTTTGCATCATTCTCGTGTATGTGTGTGGATGGGTGTACCATGTGTGTGTAATATATCATGTCTGAACACGTGTTAGTGTGAGAGAGAATCAACGTTTGAATTAAAATGAATTAAAGTGTTGTTTTGTAAAGAAATAAACGGGGAAAATTGGACAGCAGCTCTTTCGTAAATTTTGAATAAAATTCAAGTACAAGTAAAGGGCATCGATATTCCAGAGTAGACTAGTGCTTGAATTTAAGTACAAGTATAGTAAGATAAAATTCAAGTACAAGTATAGTAAGATAAGGGCATCGATAAATGTACACACAAGCCCAAACGGCGGAGACACAATCTACGAACAATATACGACGCCCAAACGGCGTAGAACAATAAACTGAAAACAATAAACAATGTAAAATAAATAACGAATTCATCGCAACACAATACAACACAAACACTCTAGCAATCTAACAAAGTCGTCGCACCATCCCTGGTGTCCCCTCGCTACAGGACGTCGAGACTGTGACGGTGTGGCTTCGTCGGCAGCAGGTGGCTGAGACAGCTCTGGCTGTGATGGTCCATGCTCGTACTCATCGGGATGTGATTAACAGGTTTTCACCGTGTCGTATTTAGAAAGAATTTTGAAATTCCCGCAATAAAAAACGGTGTCGCGTGTAGCGAGCCGTGATGAGTACGGGTCGTCCGCAGGAAGATGGTAGGTTTTTAGGCTTATTTTAACAAGTTAATACTGTGTTTTGAGTTGTTATTTTTTTGCTAAGAGTAGTGACTAGGATATGTTCAAGAAAATACTTGTTAAGCGTAGTTTTAGGTTAGCTTGCGTGATGATGATGTTTGCCGGTTTCTTATAGACCTAATTTTGATATTGACACTAAGGCAATAGGCAATAACGTGGATTAGGGAACTTGAAATACGGTATTTGCAATTTTGAGCTAAATCTGTATTCTTTGTCTCTTGTCCTTCCGTTGATGTCTCTTGACCTTAGCCTTCGGCAAACCACTTGCAACCCGGTCACGATTAAAATTCACCGCTATCGTGGTAGGATAAGATGCCTAACGGAGCGGAATTACGAGTGGTTTGCTCGGAGATTCAATTGCAAAGTTAAGGTTTTTAAGGTTTTAGCAAAAACATCTTCTAACACAAACTAACCATATTCTACCCTTAACAAGTGAATCGATTACTCACACATATTTATGATACCAAAATAGAAAAAAGAAAAGAGTAAGGCAACAAAATGAAAAATGCAAGAAAAGAAAGACAAAGAGAGAACTGATAAATCAACGTGCAAATTCCTTCAACCGTTCTTTTGTTAGTTATGTATATGCCCTAGAGGCCATTGTTGTACATATGATGTATATTATAATGGATGCTTGGTTATATATAGAGATGACTTTCTTGCTCGTCATGATAGTATGCTATTTGGTTTCACTTTATCTTAACATGTTGACTTGTATTGGTTTACTGTTTTACTCTCACATGTTGATAAAGCCCTTAGGATCTGTACTCGACTACTGGGACTATGATGAGATCATACTAGTGGGGCCACGGTAGTCGATGAGTACATCCTATAACTGTTCCTAGTCGAGGGTATATCGAGACAGGGCATCGATAGACCAGAGTAGACTAGCGTATACGCATCTTGACCCATATGATGGGCGATGGATGATCCCATATCCATCGGTGTTAGACATCAGAGATGGTGTACGGGTGCTCAGTGGAGACTGGGTACACTGGACGGACTCGCCGAGAACTCCCAGATGGTGATATACCACACGTCAGATGGCAGTTCTCCGGTGACACTGGTACAGGGTAGTCTGTAGACCCGAGATCGTCATAGAGTCTTGTGTGATACCCACTGTGCTTTGATTTCCACCTTACCACGTCCAAGAGGGCATGCAAAACGGTGGCTTTTGGGTACAGTCCCGAATCACATGGAGGCAATGAGCGATAGGAGGGGATTCGTCTCTCCCGGTATAGGGAGTTGATGTTGTGCTGTGTTCGATTGGCTATAACTGGAAGTCCCTGGCCAGGGCTGATATGGAGATTTACTGGTAAGTGTTACTAGTAGTTTCTCGACCCGTTATGAGCCATACATCGACACGACTTATCGGTTACTGGGGTCTGACGTATACCACCCCTAGACTTGATATGCGACATATCAGACGAACAGACCGGACTGTACGGGAGTGTTACTGGTTGGATTCACAGGAGAACGCACAGGCTAGCTTGTTGATCTTCTGATCGCTCAATACCTGGGTGGCTGTTACGTTTAGCTGACCGCTTGCAGCTTGTGGGTGTTTGATATGATCATCACCTGCTACCGGCGTATTGACGATTCTTTAGAGTCCTACACAGAGGTTTCTTGGCTCAGGAGAAACGGAGTAGTGGCACATATGTGATGTAAGCCCGCGGGGGCGCCCCGGCCGTCGACCCGACGCCGGAAACGCGGAAAACAAAAACTTTGCGAACTTTGCAAAACGGCACCACCGCGGACTTTTCACCCGGATCGGGCCATTAACCTAGCTAGCTAGCAAAAAGAAAAGAGTAGAGAAATTATACCAAGCGATCCGTGTCCTTCGGTCTTCATCTCCACTCCGATCTCCCGCGGAATCTCTGTCACCTCCTCGCTCGTCGGAAAGGGCACCACGTAGCCGGAATCTTTTACGGGCTCCCGCCTCTTGACCGAGGCAACTCGGGCGCGAAGTTGGCTAGCCGACGCGTCCAAGGCTTGCTATAGAATAGTGTAGTGAGTTGTCTCTTTAGGGTTTATGGAAGTTGCCTTGATGGAGGGATTTGAGGAGGAGAATGAATGAATGAAGCTTGGGATTATTGCAAGCATAAAAGCATGAAATGAAATGAAGAATATATATATCACCAATCAACCTCTCTCTCTCCCTTTCTACAAGATGTGGCCGGCCCCCTCTCCATCAAATTAGATTGGAGAGAGAAAAGAGAATGGCATAAAACAATATGATTAATTAAGAAATGAAAATGAGAGATATGAATGGAAAAATGGTCACCCTTCATTCTCATCAAAGTCCACTCACAAGATAAGCAAATGAAATGACCAAAAGGGAATCTCATGATGAAGAGGATAATCATGAAGCCACATATGCAAGAAAGCCCCTCCACTAAGTGTTAATTGCAAACTTGCAATTAACACCTTCCAACAAGAAAGTCCGACCGAGAAGGAATGAAGGAAAACCGGTCGGAACGGAATACAAACTGGCAACTTCATAAAACCGATCCCGTAATAAATTACAGGAAAACCCCGCTACTGCAAATACATGCCCGCATTTGTATTCCCACTGAACACAAATGCAAAGAGACAAAACTACACTATCTAATACTAGAATCCGGCTTAAGCCAAAGCCGGCTAGTAAAAACTGTCCGATCGCGATCCGTGCAATACCGCACGTATCTGATCGAACCCTGCCATATCTCCATACGGCCTCTACAGCGTTTCGCCCGAAACTTGAGTAACTGTCTGTGTGGTGGACTCTAAAGACTCGTCAATACTGTGGCTGTGGATTTAACCACTAGCACGTCAGAGGTATAAGCCAATGCGTGACGGGCCACCAGGTATTGACCAAAAGGGACGTCGATGAGCGAACTCATCCTGACACCCTACTGAGCCTGTCAGTGACAATATCCGTACAGTCCGGTCCGTTCGTCTATGAGTATCGCATGGCGGGCCTAGGGGGTTGGTAAAAGTCAGACCCCCAAAAGCGGTACAAGTCGTGTCGGAGTGTAGCCCAGAACACCCTGAGATACTACTGGAATACCTACCAGCAAATCTCCTGCCTTGGCCAAGGACTTTTCATGTTCTGGCTCTCCTAGACACAGCACGACCTCACCCCCAATACCGGGAGAGACGAACCCCTGCAGATCCGCTCACTGCCTCCATGTGGCTCGGGACTGTACCCAACTAAAACCTGTTTGCACGACTCCTTTGAGCCGTGGTAGGGTAGTAATCAAAGTACAGTGGGAACTCACACGAGACAAATGACGATCCCAGGTCGATGAACTAACCTGTACACATGTCACCTGGGAACTGCTATCTGACGTCTGGTATATCCCAACTAGCAGGTTCCCGGCGAGTCCTGTCCGGTGTACTCATAACCCAATGAGCATGTCACGACCCGAAAGTACGGAACGTGACTGGCACTTAGATTACGAGACGTCTAAAGGCGTACCGTAACCTAAGTCAGCCAAAGCCCAGAAATCTAACCCAAAATCAAAAGAGAGTGAAGGAAAACCTTAAATGAAAACGGTTTTGAAATCAATTAAGTTGCATAGAATCCAAAAAAAGAACATCAAAAATTCCCGAAAATTTCGGCAGAGTCTCCCCTGTATTTTCTATCCCCCAAAATGGGTACAACAAGATAATAAACCTGTAATTATAAAAATGGCATCCCCAAGCGGGAGCTAGCTCTTCGCCCAAGGCGGATCACAACCACATGCAATATAATAGTAATATCAAGAAAAAGAGCATAAAAGAGACGCAAATACCAGAAAAACACACGCCGGCTCAAGTGAGCTCGACCCAAAAGAAACCACAAATATACAAATCTCTCAGTCTCATCACTAGGTCGCATATACAATACAAGTGGTAGATGGAGAATACTAGATACAATGATAAAGCAAAAAGAAATAAAGTATACTCGCAACCCACCTACGGGCGATGTCGCGAGTCTGAGCAAAAGGAACTGATGACAAGATAGCCCGTCGCTACAAGACTGACGGGTCCGACCTGCAAGACACTGTGGCACAACGGGGGTGAGTTGCCAGCTCGTGAGTAGAATATAACATCTAGTAAGGCAATCGTAAGAATGCACGCAATGCGGAACAACATGTATGTCCATATGTGATATAATAACTCTAGTATGCATGCACATGTATACAATATCTTTTCTAACTCTTTAAGTGTTTTAAATGTTAATGTTACTGCATTCTTAACTTTTAGAAAAATGAATGTCTGCATAATAGCTAAATATCATCAAGAAATCCTCTGAAAACCTGTGTCAAGCATCGACACCAAATAGGAATCACATCTGTCTCAATATCGGGCTCCGTCAGTCCGGATCGGCCCATATCATAAATCTCACGACAACGGTCGGTATCCTCCGGATATCCGCCGCGCCAGACATCACCGGTAGGTAGTCTTCCCCTGCCAGGCTCATCGTCTACAACTCGATCTTCTTGCCCCGGGGTACCATACCGGGCCCACCATGTACCCGAGACGGTTCATCCACTCCTCGAATCGGGTCTCAAAATCCAACAGAAAACATGAAAACTCATGGTGGACGACACATACATCACGAGAAAACCGCAACTTTTATTTTGAAAATGATAAAGATAAGGTTTTGTTAAATTCTTGCGGTTTTCCCCAAAAATCCAGAAATCGCAGCAAAACTGAAATCCTCAAGAAAATCATAATGTCCACATGTTATATGTATGATAAATGTCTATGATATCAATGTGTATGATGTGAATTTTGGCTAGAGTTCTATGTAAATATGATGATGATGCGAGATATGTGCATGCGGTGCAGTTTCATATATCAAGTATGAATGCAGGTGATGATATTAAGATAAACAGGTTCTTTCGTGCACGTGGCATGTCAATTACCAAAGGCGTGTGTGTCACATGAATAGTGCGCGTGCAACAGATGCCAATGGTAATGGTGTTCGTGTCCTACGAAGTGATATCGCATATATGAAGATGAATGTCCATGCAATCTAGCATACGATTAGCTGTGAGGGTATGCAATGTACATAAAGGGGTAAGCTATCTAACAATATAAATCTTGCATAAAGTAGGGTAATCCTAACTAGGGGGGCGCATCACGCCATCCAGACGATTCCCCCATAGATGAATACATCTACTCACCTGAAATCCCCGCTAATCTGATCCGGCCACCGCTTTGCCTTTTCGCGCCGTATCCGAAGTTTCCCCGACCGATCCTAGAATTGCATAACACACAATATAAGGTTACAGATTTCTGAAATGATGCAACTCACACCATGAAAAGATCGACGCTCTCGAATTAATCACAACGTGCACTCGGTACGCGGAAAATACACGAAAATCGCTAAAACCTTAACTAAAATCGCCGTTTCGGGGCAATTGTCAAAACTAAAACCCGACTAAACAAAACTCCGCATTCACACACCCTAATAGTCGTATAAGATGCTAATTATATCACCTAAATAACACAATTAGATCACCTCTTAAAAATATAGAAAAACTAGTAAGCATTGACGTAGAAATATCGATGCAATTGTCGCGGTTTAACGGTGTAGCGATCGCTACATCGCACAAACAACCATTCTAACCAACTAGATAACCACTACCCTAACTTAAACCCACTTATCCTATAACAAACCCTAATTAGGACATCAACACCTCTCTTGAATTTTCAAAAACCAACCATTACAATGAAATTAACACTTTAAAATACTAATTTAGCTTATTTAAACTACAAATTTAACAACTAGTTTAGGATTTATACCTTACAAGTGAACCCAAACTTGCACTTGACCTTGAAAGATGCCTCCTTTTACCTTGTTTTGAAGCAAATTAGGGTTGGAAAGAGGTGGAATAGGATTATGGTTTGAATTTGTGAAGAAATGTGTTGATTTTGGTGGATTTTGATGATTTTTTCATGAT
Source organism: Agapanthus africanus (assembly GCA_030015575.1). Taxonomy (NCBI): domain Eukaryota; kingdom Viridiplantae; phylum Streptophyta; class Magnoliopsida; order Asparagales; family Amaryllidaceae; genus Agapanthus; species Agapanthus africanus. The sequence continues at coordinate 170,386 of JASDDO010000288.1, read as the reverse complement.
TTTAGAAGCAAGAAAGAGAGAGGGAAATGGGGTTTGCTCAGGTTGAGCTCGACCTGAGGTAGAGGAGGGAGGTTGTGGGAGTTTTGAAGAAGTTTCTAGGTCAAACAAATATCATATGATATCATTTAATGCTTTTCATTTCAACTTTTTCCAAAAAAACCCCTTTTTCATCATTTTTTTTCATAATTTTCCCACCATAAAACCAAAAGTTTGCAAGACATGGCATAATTTTATTAACACCATATTTTAGCTTATAAAGACTCCTAATTAAGAAATTTACCTAATTAAATTTGTATTTATCCCTAATTAAATGTATTTAAAAAGGCTTAAAATAATAAAAAAAATAATTAATTACGAATTTTTTTTTTATTTAACTAGAAAATTATAAGTGATATTTTAGTGACAAAATTATAGTAATATCTTACCTAAATTTTGTATAATTAGGTCTACAATGAAAAATATCAATTTTGACTTTTTACGGAAAAAGCCGAAAAATTTGCCGATTACCGAAAAACTGCCTAAACGATTTTCGAAGGGTTACAATCTTCCCCCCTTAAAGAAATTCGGTCCCCGAATTTAGAATTTAACTACGTGTACCTTCAAAAAGATGGGGATATCTCTTCCTCATCTCGACCTCGGTCTCCCAGGTGACCTCCTCGCTGTTCGGGCCACGCCAAAGAACCTCGACAGACGGTATGACCTTCGACCTCAATTTCTTCACCTGCCGATCCAAGATGACAACCGGCTGCTCGGTGAAAGAAAGGTCACGCTCTAACTGGATCGTCTGGTGCTGAATCGCCTGGGAAGGATCATGAAGGTACTTGCGGAGCATCGAGACATGGAATACGGGGTGAACATCGGGGAAGCTGGGCGGAAGAGCTAACCGATAAGCGACTGGACCAACACGCTCTAGGATCTCGAAAGGACCAACATATCTAGGACTCAGTTTCCCTTTCCGCCCAAATCTCATCACACCCTTCATCGGAGAGACCTTCAGGAAAACATGATCGCCAATAGCGAACTCGAGTCGGCGACGGCGCCTGTCAGCATAAGATTTCTGCCTGCTCTGTGCCGCTCTCATCCTGTCCCGAATCAGCTGTATTTTCTCGGTCGTCTCCTGCACAATCTGCGGCCCCAAAATACTGCTCTCCCTGAGCTCTGTCCAACATACAGGCGATCGACATCTCCTCCCATATAAAGCCTCGAAAGGTGCCATCTGAATCGTCTCCTGGAAGCTATTATTGTAGGAAAACTCGATCAAAGGCAAATGACGATCCCAGCTACCACCGAAATCTAAAACACAAGCTCTGAGCATATCCTCAAGAGTCTGAATCGTACGCTCCGACTGACCGTCAGTCTGAGGATGAAAGGCTGTGCTAAAACTCAATCGGGTGCCCAAAGCTTCCTGTAGTTTCTGCCACAATCGGCTGGTAAACTGGGTGCCACGGTCGGACACGATGCAAGTCGGAACACCATGCAGTCGCACTATCTCATCAATATAAACCTGGGCGTACTGAGAAAATCCAAAAGTGGTCCTCACTGGCAGGAAGTGAGCCGCTTTCGTCAGTCGATCCACAATCACCCAAATAGAGTCAAACCCTCGACTGGTCCTGGGTAGACCCACAACGAAGTCCATGGAGACCTGCTCCCACTTCCACTCAGGGATGGGCAAAGGCTGTAACTCACCGGCTGGCCTCTGGTGCTCAGCCTTGACTTGCTGACAAGTCAGGCATCTCGACACAAAGTCTGTAATATCCTTCTTCATCCCGTCCCACCAGTAAACCTCTCTCAAATCACGGTACATCTTGGTGGAACCTGGATGCACACTGTATACGGATCTATGTGCCTCCTCGAGAATATCACGCTTCAGTCCCTCTGAATCTGGCACACACAGTCGAGTCCCAAATCGAAGTATCCCCTGATCATCAATCACGAACTCAGAAACTCTACCCTGCCGAATCTGCTCAATAATCTCTAAGATACGGGCATCGCCGGACTGTGCCTCGCGAATACGGTCAAGTAACTGTGGGCGTGCTCTGAAATGGGCCAGCTGTCCCCCTGTAGGAGTAAACTCGAACTGCACTCTGCTATCACATAAAACCTGCCAATCCGCCGTCGACTGCATCTGTACTGCGCTCAAACAAGATAAGCTACCTCCGGGCCTCCTACTCAAAGCATCTGCCACCACATTCGCCTTGCCCGGATGGTATAGAATCTCGCAGTCATAATCCTTCACCAACTCCATCCAACGGCGCTGTCTCAGGTTCAGGTCTCGCTGCTGGAAGATATACTTCAAACTCTTGTGGTCAGTGAATATCTGGCACGACTCACCGTATAGGTAATGTCTCCAGATCTTAAGTGCAAATACCACTACAGCCATCTCTAAATCATGGGTGGGGTAGTTCTGCTCGTGTTTCCTCAGCTGCCGAGAAGCATACGCGATAACTCTGTCGTGCTGCATCAATACACAGCCCAGCCCCACTCTAGAAGCATCACAATATACCACGAACCCGCCTGATCCTGAAGGCAATGCTAACACTGGAGCAGTAATCAGACGAGTCTTCAACTGCTGGAAGCTATCCTCACATGCCTGAGTCCAATCAAAAGGAACCCCCTTCCGGGTCAACCCGGTCAACGGTGCAGCAATGCGGGAGAAATCCTGGACAAAACGTCGATAATAGCCGGCCAGACCTACAAAACTGCGAACCTCTGTGACTGATACCGGTCTAGGCCAACGCTGAACTGCCTCGATCTTCTTTGGGTCCACACAAATACCATCTCTCGTCACCATATGACCCAAGAAGTCGACACTGTCTAGCCAAAATGCGCACTTGGAGAATTTGGCGAACAGCTGATGCTCCCTCAAAGTCTGCAATGTGATACGTAAGTGCTGCTCATGCTCCTCCCGGCTCCGAGAATAAACCAAGATGTCGTCAATGAACACAATGATGAACTGATCGAGATACGGCCTGAATACGCGGTTCATCAAATCCATAAAAGCTGCCGGGGCATTGGTGAGCCCGAACGACATCACCAAGAACTCGTAATGACCATAACGAGTACGGAAGGCGGTCTTCGGAATATCCTCCTTCCGAACCCGCAACTGGTGATAACCTGACCGTAAATCAACCTTCGAGAAAAACCCTGCACCCTGGAGCTGATCAAATAAGTCATCAATGCGGGGTAGGGGATACCTGTTCCGTACAGTAACCCGGTTCAGCTGACGATAATCAATGCATAAATGCATACTTCCGTCCTTCTTCTTAACAAACAGGACGGAAGCACCCCAAGGTGACACACTCGGTCGGATAAGCCCTTTGTCCAGCAAGTCCTGTAACTGATCCTTTAGCTCTCTCAGCTCCGCCGGGGCCATCCGATAAGGAGGTATAGAAATAGGCCCCGTGCCAGGGATCAAGTCAATACAGAACTCAATCTCGCGCTCTGGTGGCAGACCAGGCAGCTCGTCAGGGAATACATCAGGAAACTCTCTCACAACAGGGACCTGGTCCAACGGAACCTCTGTGGAGCTAGTATCGCAAATATAGGCTAAGAATCCCTGACACCCTTTCCTTAAGAGCTGACCAGCGCGAAGAGATGAAATCAAGCTGGGAAGGGTAGCACTACGATCTCCCTGAATAATAAGAACCGGCTCACCAGGAAAACTGAATCTGACTGCCTTTTCACGGCAGTCCACAGATGCATAACAGGTGGCTAGCCAGTCCATACCAAGAAGAACGTCAAAGTCTAGCATATCGAGGAGAATCAAATCTACTGAAGAATCTCTCTCCCCAATACGAACGAAACACGATCGATACACAAAACGGGCAACAAAAGACTCGCCTACCGGGGTAATAACGACAAGCGGCTGATCTAACGGAGAAGACTCTCGGCCTAACCTCGGTGCAAAATACGTGGATACATAGGAATGTGTCGAGCCTGGATCAAATAATACCCGTGCATCAAAAGAACATACTAGCAGAGTACCTGTCACGACGGCATTGGATGCCTGTGCATCCTGAGGAGTCAATGCGAACACTCGGGCCTGTCCACCACTAATAGCTGGCTGTCCTCTGCCTCTACCTCGGCCTCTGCCTCTGCCTCTGCCTCTGTCGCCTCGTCCTCTCTGGACTGGACCGCCACGCCCACGGCCTCTAGAAGCATCTGACTGGCGTGGAGCATCATCAGGAGTAGGAAGTAAAGCTCTCTGAGAAGGTGGTGAGGGTGGTAAAGTCACATGCGGGACTGTCGCCGTGCCCTGGCGTCCCATGGTACAGTCTCTGACACGGTGGTACTGACTCCCACACCGAAAACATCCTGGAGACGACTGCTGGGTCTGTGGATATGAACCAAATAACTGACCTCGTCTCAATCCTCTGCCTCCGCCATCTCCCGAAAATAATCTATCACGATGTCTGCCCATCTGCCGCTGAGCTGGCGTATCAGTACGGATCCTCTTCGGCCCAGAAACGACCGGAGTCTCAGAAATACGCTCCTCCAAAAGTAAGGCTGCGTCCATCGCGGCTGCGTATCTATCAAAGTGCTGGGTGCCGATGGCAAGGAATAGCTGTGTATCAAGCCCTCGTACAAACCTCTTTATCCTCTTCTCTTCTGTGTCGACTAGGTACGGAGCATATCGAGACAACTGGGTAAACTGTATATCATACTCCGACACTGTCATCCCCGGAGTCTTGCGCAAAGACTCAAAACTACGGGCTCGAGCATCTCGAACACTCTCCGGAAGAAAACGGGCAAGAAATGCAGCTGTAAACTCATCCCAGGTCATAGAAGGCAGACCTGCAGCTCGGCCTCTCTCTACTGAGTCGTACCATGTCTGGGCAAGACCCTCCAGACGAAAACTCGCAAACTCCACCAATCTATCCTCAGAACACCTCAACGAACGGCCAATCCGTGCCATCCTATCGAGAAATGCCTGTGGGTCCTCTGTCGCATCTGTACCGGTAAAAGCTGGAGGTCTCAATCTCATGAACTCCTGTAGTGAAACAGGGATAGTCTCCGTAGTAGCAGCAGGAGTGACCATCTGTGCAGCAGGTACGATCGTGGTCTGTGCGGTGGAAGGAACGTCCTCGGATCTCTGTGCCCGACTGGACTCAACTAAAGATCCCATCATCTGCCGCAACTCTTGCATGCCTGCCTCTAATCTGGCAATACGGTCTGGATAAGGCGTATCAGTATGACCCTGAGGGGTAGGCGTATCCTCCAGCTCGATCCTCGCCTCAGACGAGCCCGCTCGAATCTCATCCCTAGCGGCAGCCCGCTGAGCTCTCGTAGTCTTTGGCGGCATCGAAGCTGGAATAAGAAACAGGACTGATAAGATCATTGCAATTGAATCAAGGAATGCAAGGAATCAAGAAAGGAAATACAAGCAATTATGTCCTAAGGTCACTTAGGCGGAGTACCGTATCGTAAGTATGCCGCGGATCATACCCACGCTACGCCACTCTGCTTAAGTCACCTACTCCATCTACCAAGGTCGTCCTACACTCAGAAAGGTAAAACCTGGCTCTGATACCAATTTTGTCACGACCCGAAAGTACGGAACGTGACTGGCACTTAGATTACGAGACGTCTAAAGGCGTACCGTAACCTAAGTCAGCCAAAGCCCAGAAATCTAACCCAAAATCAAAAGAGAGTGAAGGAAAACCTTAAATGAAAACGGTTTTGAAATCAATTAAGTTGCATAGAATCCAAAAAAAGAACATCAAAAATTCCCGAAAATTTCGGCAGAGTCTCCCCTGTATTTTCTATCCCCCAAAATGGGTACAACAAGATAATAAACCTGTAATTATAAAAATGGCATCCCCAAGCGGGAGCTAGCTCTTCGCCCAAGGCGGATCACAACCACATGCAATATAATAGTAATATCAAGAAAAAGAGCATAAAAGAGACGCAAATACCAGAAAAACACACGCCGGCTCAAGTGAGCTCGACCCAAAAGAAACCACAAATATACAAATCTCTCAGTCTCATCACTAGGTCGCATATACAATACAAGTGGTAGATGGAGAATACTAGATACAATGATAAAGCAAAAAGAAATAAAGTATACTCGCAACCCACCTACGGGCGATGTCGCGAGTCTGAGCAAAAGGAACTGATGACAAGATAGCCCGTCGCTACAAGACTGACGGGTCCGACCTGCAAGACACTGTGGCACAACGGGGGTGAGTTGCCAGCTCGTGAGTAGAATATAACATCTAGTAAGGCAATCGTAAGAATGCACGCAATGCGGAACAACATGTATGTCCATATGTGATATAATAACTCTAGTATGCATGCACATGTATACAATATCTTTTCTAACTCTTTAAGTGTTTTAAATGTTAATGTTACTGCATTCTTAACTTTTAGAAAAATGAATGTCTGCATAATAGCTAAATATCATCAAGAAATCCTCTGAAAACCTGTGTCAAGCATCGACACCAAATAGGAATCACATCTGTCTCAATATCGGGCTCCGTCAGTCCGGATCGGCCCATATCATAAATCTCACGACAACGGTCGGTATCCTCCGGATATCCGCCGCGCCAGACATCACCGGTAGGTAGTCTTCCCCTGCCAGGCTCATCGTCTACAACTCGATCTTCTTGCCCCGGGGTACCATACCGGGCCCACCATGTACCCGAGACGGTTCATCCACTCCTCGAATCGGGTCTCAAAATCCAACAGAAAACATGAAAACTCATGGTGGACGACACATACATCACGAGAAAACCGCAACTTTTATTTTGAAAATGATAAAGATAAGGTTTTGTTAAATTCTTGCGGTTTTCCCCAAAAATCCAGAAATCGCAGCAAAACTGAAATCCTCAAGAAAATCATAATGTCCACATGTTATATGTATGATAAATGTCTATGATATCAATGTGTATGATGTGAATTTTGGCTAGAGTTCTATGTAAATATGATGATGATGCGAGATATGTGCATGCGGTGCAGTTTCATATATCAAGTATGAATGCAGGTGATGATATTAAGATAAACAGGTTCTTTCGTGCACGTGGCATGTCAATTACCAAAGGCGTGTGTGTCACATGAATAGTGCGCGTGCAACAGATGCCAATGGTAATGGTGTTCGTGTCCTACGAAGTGATATCGCATATATGAAGATGAATGTCCATGCAATCTAGCATACGATTAGCTGTGAGGGTATGCAATGTACATAAAGGGGTAAGCTATCTAACAATATAAATCTTGCATAAAGTAGGGTAATCCTAACTAGGGGGGCGCATCACGCCATCCAGACGATTCCCCCATAGATGAATACATCTACTCACCTGAAATCCCCGCTAATCTGATCCGGCCACCGCTTTGCCTTTTCGCGCCGTATCCGAAGTTTCCCCGACCGATCCTAGAATTGCATAACACACAATATAAGGTTACAGATTTCTGAAATGATGCAACTCACACCATGAAAAGATCGACGCTCTCGAATTAATCACAACGTGCACTCGGTACGCGGAAAATACACGAAAATCGCTAAAACCTTAACTAAAATCGCCGTTTCGGGGCAATTGTCAAAACTAAAACCCGACTAAACAAAACTCCGCATTCACACACCCTAATAGTCGTATAAGATGCTAATTATATCACCTAAATAACACAATTAGATCACCTCTTAAAAATATAGAAAAACTAGTAAGCATTGACGTAGAAATATCGATGCAATTGTCGCGGTTTAACGGTGTAGCGATCGCTACATCGCACAAACAACCATTCTAACCAACTAGATAACCACTACCCTAACTTAAACCCACTTATCCTATAACAAACCCTAATTAGGACATCAACACCTCTCTTGAATTTTCAAAAACCAACCATTACAATGAAATTAACACTTTAAAATACTAATTTAGCTTATTTAAACTACAAATTTAACAACTAGTTTAGGATTTATACCTTACAAGTGAACCCAAACTTGCACTTGACCTTGAAAGATGCCTCCTTTTACCTTGTTTTGAAGCAAATTAGGGTTGGAAAGAGGTGGAATAGGATTATGGTTTGAATTTGTGAAGAAATGTGTTGATTTTGGTGGATTTTGATGATTTTTTCATGATTTTAGAAGCAAGAAAGAGAGAGGGAAATGGGGTTTGCTCAGGTTGAGCTCGACCTGAGGTAGAGGAGGGAGGTTGTGGGAGTTTTGAAGAAGTTTCTAGGTCAAACAAATATCATATGATATCATTTAATGCTTTTCATTTCAACTTTTTCCAAAAAAACCCCTTTTTCATCATTTTTTTTCATAATTTTCCCACCATAAAACCAAAAGTTTGCAAGACATGGCATAATTTTATTAACACCATATTTTAGCTTATAAAGACTCCTAATTAAGAAATTTACCTAATTAAATTTGTATTTATCCCTAATTAAATGTATTTAAAAAGGCTTAAAATAATAAAAAAAATAATTAATTACGAATTTTTTTTTTATTTAACTAGAAAATTATAAGTGATATTTTAGTGACAAAATTATAGTAATATCTTACCTAAATTTTGTATAATTAGGTCTACAATGAAAAATATCAATTTTGACTTTTTACGGAAAAAGCCGAAAAATTTGCCGATTACCGAAAAACTGCCTAAACGATTTTCGAAGGGTTACAGAGCACCTGTATACATCTTAGGTGAACCAACTGACACCAGTGGCTTGTGAGACCGGCCACCGCCCCTCGTCGGGGTCTCGACTGTATACACTAGTCTACTCTGGAGAAACGATGCCCTGTCTCGAATCTCCCACGACTAGGGACCTTTTAAGGATATGCTTGTAGACCCCAGCTCCCACTTATATGATCGCCCTCATACTGCTGGTGGTCAAGCAAGAATCCAAGGGGCTTTATCAACGTGTAATAGCGACTCGAAAGGTCACCTAAAGCAGTACACGATGATAAAGATAAACCAGATAGCATACTATCATCTCGAGTAAGACTGTCCTACTGGGACAGGTCCTCCCCTCAATCATTGCAATCACGTGCCTGTGATCCAATAATTGACTCTGAGGGCACTATCTCCAACAATCTCCCACTTGCACTCGAGGCTAATTATTGCGATGTCGCATACTCACAGCCCGTGTGATACCGAACACCCAACTCCTCTACTAGTCAGTCTCACAAAGCTCGTTTGCGAAACTATTGCGTTCGAGGAATAGCCTCAGTGAGTGGATCCGCCTTGATGTTTCTTTCTATGTCTCTCTATATCTCATGTTCGCGGAGAAAACCATCTCCCGAAATGAGCAATACCTGTCTTAGAACGTCTGGATGTCTGATGGGACCTAGCTCATAAGTGAACTCCAAATCCAAACTTCTTAGACTGTATCGTCAACTGAACTTAATCAGTATCCTGCGCCATACCTTCCCTCTGTATCCACCTGGACCACCTGTCCAAAATACTGCCCCTCGTCAGAGGGAAAACTATAACTCTGACAGCCACTCTGCCATCCAGGTCACCTTGGAAGCCTGGGATGATAACCGTCTCCTAAAAGAGGCTGCCGTTATCAATTCCTTAGAACATCAACTTATGTTCTAAAACTGCTTCCGACTGTTTCTCCAGGATTGGATTAATATCAACTTATTGCACCTACTGCAAGAACAACATCTGGTGTGGTACTTGACATCTCATGATTGACTCAATTGCCTAAGCAAGTGATCTGTCAATCATGCGTATCCCTCTCCCCTTTAGTCTGTAAGACACCTTTAGAGAGGGTGACTCCATTACCTGCAGGTACACTACCGTGCTAGGAGTCGTCCATTCTAAATACTCATAGAATGCGGTCAAAGTACCCAGATTGGGAAACCACCCAAATCTAGATCTAAAACCATAGATCTAGTAACCAGAATGTCTGATATAATATCCAAGTCCTATGTGGAGAAACTACTGTGTGACGACCAAAGTATAACCGATCGTAGTATAGGAATATCACTTCCTACTCCGTGTATGTCATCAAATACCAGGACATCACACCCTACTACCTTCTCAACAGATCCATCTCCTATTCTGATGAAGTCAAACCTATGACTGTCACATCAGAAATAGATGATCTTTCTCCGCTATATCTGCTTTAGTCTATAAATAGACATAAGCCTGATATCCACCAATGCTTCCGCTGCTCCCACTGACTACGACAACCCTCTGGCAGAGTCATATAGACGTGCACTTCTAAAGCCAGTTTAGAACGACGCTATACTCATCCTCCCGCCGGGTCTCGCAGCCTGGAACAACAGCAATGGCAAGTCTGGGTAAACAAGAACCTCCCTGCCACCGTCCTTGAGTATACCGAAGTATCTCTCGGGTGCCTGAGGTTACCCACCTTATCTGCGGAGTGGCCAATGGAATGTCAAACCAGATTGAATCTTTAGGTTCTTATCAAATCTTCAGTAATCGTTTGCGGTTCTGGAATCACTTCCAGTTCTACCATACTCCCACTACTGTTTTCTGAAAAAGTCCATTTTTGTTAAAACTGTGGCGAGTCAAGAACAATATCACTATTGATCTTCCAGATGGTAGAAAGTCAACCCTCGTCATAGCCCGGGTCAACCCACAAACAGCCACTACTGAAACGTGCCTTGAGTTGTCCAGTGTCTGGTTTTAAGTATAAGCCGGACAACTCCCCGTATCTTAACAATGTCAAGATATGAACTGTTCTATTTCCAAGAACCAGAGGCACTGATTTAATTGAACCAGATTCAAATCATGCAGCTGTCTCCAGTGCATGTCAAGTAAATGGAAGAGAGGCCGATCAGCGTTACTCAACTTAGGAGTACTTCCAATTATGAGTAACCTGAAAGAGAAGCTAGTTCTCTTAATCATTACTATCAACTGAATACTATTCACAAGTATCTACATCTTCGATCTCCTTGAAGAATCCCGATACTTGCAACACTTGGTTCTCTACTTTACTCTTATACCTATAACTCCTCAAAACTTAGACCCTGTGTTTCTACGAAACACATGTCTAAGAACTAGAGAAGTTAAAAGTAAACAGAATATAGTACGAGGACCAACCCCTCTGTCCTAATGGACACTGAACAATATACAATACTCTGTATAAGTCCCCTGAGTCTAGTGACTCATTCACTGTGTGTCGTAGGTTGAAAACTGTACTTTTGGTTAAGAAGTACACCGTTGTTCAATGCTCCTTACCTAAACATCCACAGATATAGGTAAATGTCATAGACATAATTTCAAAAAGTATATCTCACTCTATAAAAATAGACGTACAGATATATCAATTTGAAATTGGTGCACAACAACGTATATTCAAAACCAAATATTTGCCGACCGGCAAACAACCCAGGTGACTTCCTCAAATATCACCGATTACAACGAATCCCGATATAAGGAGGATGGTCACCTAATTCCCAATAACTTACTCCCACTCATCATCTGTAAAACCATACAGATGTGAGAATCCTACCTGGTAAATACATACCCTGGAGCAAGTGCCTAATTGGGAAATCAGTTTTCATTTAACAGTACACAGTGAAACTGAAACATTGAAATGTTTCGATGGGGTATGCTGGTATTCCTAGTAATGCCTCTTCCATTATCCAGATTCACAACTATAACTGTATAATTCTTTGCCACCTCTCCAAATCCCTTTACATGTCTTTAGTCATTACCTTCTGTACACCCCTTTAGGCCAAATGGTTTTCTTCCTTCCCTACCGTTCGGCACCAGCCTATGGTTTGGAAGAAGACTATCCAAAAAGCATAATGGGTGTACTGTCCTAATCCGAGGAGCACTCGCAATGCGAGAGAAGGTGAGGATAAAAGACAACCGAATGTACTTAATTCATAGGTGATTTAGGATTGACAAAGAAGTACATGGTTAGGTTGTGAATAGCAGTCGCAATTTACTTTGCCCTCTTACTAATCCCTTGCTTTGTCTGAACTTAATACCTTCTGTACACCGTTTAGGCTAATTGGCTTTCTTCATTCCCTACCGGTCGGCACCAGCCTAAGGTTTGGAAGAAGACTATCCAATTTGCATAATAGGTGTACTATCTCCTAAACCAAGGAGTACTCGCATCCTGAGAGAAGGTAAAAGGTAAAGACAACTGAATAGTCCTATTCGTTTTCTCCAGAACCGGAAACCATCCTCGAAGTCCTTCGAGTTCGTATATAACCATACGATGGTTTTGTCCAATGGAAGTGGACGTTCGTAGTAACACGGGGTGTCCCGGAGAAAAGGGTAAAAGTAGGAGTGGCAAAGAGGTCTGCAACTCTGACAATCCAAAAGCCAGTGTTAAGAAGGTTCGGTCAACTTGGTCACTGAGTCATAGTCTAGGGTCGGGTCAATGGTCGCTGCCAGAGAGAGAGAGAAAAGAAACACTCAGCGTGCACTCTAACCTAGATCAGAATGGTTACCAATTTATCTAATCTGGAAACCTCCCACTGTAACGTCAAATTCTTCCCCAAACCTGAAAGAAGAATTAGCCGGGATAACCCGAGGAGTAAACCAACTCATCAGTGGGAATCGGGATCCAACTCTCATCGCATGATAACGTGACGGAATCCGCTCACGTTATCACACTCCAGAAGGTATGCGCATATCTGGCAAGTTTCAGTTCTTTTGAAACTCCCGATGTGGATTTTTGCCCCATGCTCTTATGACCTTGACGAAGGCCAACAAATCATAAGTCACATGTCAAGTTCTACCCGTCATTCTCCAGGTTGATTTGAACCCACCCGCACAAGCCCTTGACGAAGGCCAACAAGGCTATACGACTGTCCCAAACCAACGCATCTATCTATGCTGCAGAAAGGCAACAAGCAGCTACCATACACTATGCCTTGACGAAGGCCAACAAACATAGCATGAATACTACGTGCTACCCGTCTGAAACGACGGAGGGCTACGAATGGTTTCTGGCGAAAACCTTTAACGTAATGAACTTGATATCGTTGAAGGAACTGATAGCTTTATAAAAATATAGTGACGACAACCTTTGCTAAAGAGGTCACTCCCGGTGAAGGGATCTCGGCTCTTTCCCCGTAGAATGAGGTGCAGGATATTCCAACTGAATACCACGGTGCAAAGCAAAAGTAATCGGCTATAGTGAAGTTAATGCCCTGACGCAAACTTCTGTCCAAGGGGTCACTCCCGGTGAAGGGATCTCGGCCCTTGCCTCGTCGACTGAGGAGCAGGATATTCTAACTGAATACCACTGTGCAAAACAAAAGAGAACGCCCTTGCAATGACAGCTTTTTGAAAAAAGTGTTCCAACAACATCAGAATAGGTTTGTTTTTAACTTGCATTGATCCGAATCAATGCAGTCCCATCAATTAATCACACCACAAAGAACGAAAATATACTGACGTACGTATATGCCATCCGCATTCGCCACTGGGTCCCGTCATCACCCGTTAGGTTAGCTAACTAACGGCAGAGCGGGGACTGGACTAGCGCGGATGAAAAACATATACAACATCTACTAATATATATATAATATATAATTTTCGCTCATGGCGTGATAAAAAGCAACACAGAAATGTATAGCAACACAGATCAATACAGATATCTGGGATCCCCGGGTTTCACAGAGCCGCTGCTGAAACCCGACGTTCCCCTGGTCGTGTGGATAGCCTGTGCAATGAAATCCTAGACCCCTACGGGCGCGGCAAGTTACCCGCCAAAACCTGAAGCGAGGCAGCCCCCTTCAACAACGTGAATGGACCACCCAGCACTTCACGGAATCCGGTAACTTGGGCACCCCTCCTGGGTCAAGCCTATACCCCCTACGAGTGCAGCGAATAGCCCGCCAATTCTAGAGTGAAGCCCCCTCCGTCTCAATGCCATGAGATGCGGGCTTGTTGCCCTCTAGAATCCGGCTATCCGTGCACCCCTCCGCGGGGTAATCCTAGTACAGAAAGTAAAATATACATACAACGGGTACATCGACCGCAACCAGGTCATGCCCCAAAATAATAATACAAACAGGCAGTGACGGCAGTCCACATGTCGGACGCTCGCCCCGCAATATCAAATGTACATATAAAACAGAACTATACTAATATTGCACCCAGGCTATCCCCCACGACCGATCCGCAACAACACAGCAAAACACAGAACATCAACGTGAATGTCACGTTCGCAAATCCGTCTAACCGGGCTATAGCAGTCAGACGGGATTTACCGATCAAGTGACATTCACGGTCGCAGATATAATGTAAAAACTGTGAACTAGCATGTTTAAAATATCCGATCGAACAAATTTATCAAAGTGGGCCCCACACACTACTGTAGCACTTACAGAAAATCTGGGCCCAAATAAAATGTCCCAAATACCCTATTTTCAACACATAAGCTTACTGGGAAAATATGGTGCCACGATTCCTCTTTTCCGCCGCGCAAGCGCGGCCAAACCAGGGGTTTGGCCGCGCTTACGCGGTCGAAGTGAGGAATCAGTGGATCGTCTTTTCCCAGAATTCTTATAATTGCATGTACATGCCTCTGAAACAACCTGAAAAATTTTAGGAGCTCAAAAAAATTTAACAGAGAACACATGTGCACAAAATACGGTTTTTGGGGATTTTGTTCGATCGAGTTCTAAACGCGCTAGAGCAAGCTAGGGAAGGTTAACGGCGTGGCTCTGATACCATTGTAAGCCCGCGGGGGCGCCCCGGCCGTCGACCCGACGCCGGAAACGCGGAAAACAAAAACTTTGCGAACTTTGCAAAACGGCACCACCGCGGACTTTTCACCCGGATCGGGCCATTAACCTAGCTAGCTAGCAAAAAGAAAAGAGTAGAGAAATTATACCAAGCGATCCGTGTCCTTCGGTCTTCATCTCCACTCCGATCTCCCGCGGAATCTCTGTCACCTCCTCGCTCGTCGGAAAGGGCACCACGTAGCCGGAATCTTTTACGGGCTCCCGCCTCTTGACCGAGGCAACTCGGGCGCGAAGTTGGCTAGCCGACGCGTCCAAGGCTTGCTATAGAATAGTGTAGTGAGTTGTCTCTTTAGGGTTTATGGAAGTTGCCTTGATGGAGGGATTTGAGGAGGAGAATGAATGAATGAAGCTTGGGATTATTGCAAGCATAAAAGCATGAAATGAAATGAAGAATATATATATCACCAATCAACCTCTCTCTCTCCCTTTCTACAAGATGTGGCCGGCCCCCTCTCCATCAAATTAGATTGGAGAGAGAAAAGAGAATGGTATAAAACAATATGATTAATTAAGAAATGAAAATGAGAGATATGAATGGAAAAATGGTCACCCTTCATTCTCATCAAAGTCCACTCACAAGATAAGCAAATGAAATGACCAAAAGGGAATCTCATGATGAAGAGGATAATCATGAAGCCACATATGCAAGAAAGCCCCTCCACTAAGTGTTAATTGCAAACTTGCAATTAACACCTTCCAACAAGAAAGTCCGACCGAGAAGGAATGAAGGAAAACCGGTCGGAACGGAATACAAACTGGCAACTTCATAAAACCGATCCCGTAATAAATTACAGGAAAACCCCGCTACTGCAAATACATGCCCGCATTTGTATTCCCACTGAACACAAATGCAAAGAGACAAAACTACACTATCTAATACTAGAATCCGGCTTAAGCCAAAGCCGGCTAGTAAAAACTGTCCGATCGCGATCCGTGCAATACCGCACGTATCTGATCGAACCCTGCCATATCTCCATACGGCCTCTACAGCGTTTCGCCCGAAACTTGAGTAACTGTCTGTGTGGTGGACTCTAAAGACTCGTCAATACTGTGGCTGTGGATTTAACCACTAGCACGTCAGAGGTATAAGCCAATGCGTGACGGGCCACCAGGTATTGACCAAAAGGGACGTCGATGAGCGAACTCATCCTGACACCCTACTGAGCCTGTCAGTGACAATATCCGTACAGTCCGGTCCGTTCGTCTATGAGTATCGCATGGCGGGCCTAGGGGGTTGGTAAAAGTCAGACCCCCAAAAGCGGTACAAGTCGTGTCGGAGTGTAGCCCAGAACACCCTGAGATACTACTGGAATACCTACCAGCAAATCTCCTGCCTTGGCCAAGGACTTTTCATGTTCTGGCTCTCCTAGACACAGCACGACCTCACCCCCAATACCGGGAGAGACGAACCCCTGCAGATCCGCTCACTGCCTCCATGTGGCTCGGGACTGTACCCAACTAAAACCTGTTTGCACGACTCCTTTGAGCCGTGGTAGGGTAGTAATCAAAGTACAGTGGGAACTCACACGAGACAAATGACGATCCCAGGTCGATGAACTAACCTGTACACATGTCACCTGGGAACTGCTATCTGACGTCTGGTATATCCCAACTAGCAGGTTCCCGGCGAGTCCTGTCCGGTGTACTCATAACCCAATGAGCACCTGTATACATCTTAGGTGAACCAACTGACACCAGTGGCTTGTGAGACCGGCCACCGCCCCTCGTCGGGGTCTCGACTGTATACACTAGTCTACTCTGGAGAAACGATGCCCTGTCTCGAATCTCCCACGACTAGGGACCTTTTAAGAATATGCTTGTAGACCCCAGCTCCCACTTATATGATCGCCCTCATACTGCTGGTGGTCAAGCAAGAATCCAAGGGGCTTTATCAACATGTAATAGCGACTCGAAAGGTCACCTAAAGCAGTACACGATGATAAAGATAAACCAGATAGCATACTATCATCTCGAGTAAGACTGTCCTACTGGGACAGGTCCTCCCCTCAATCATTGCAATCACGTGCCTGTGATCCAATAATTGACTCTGAGGGCACTATCTCCAACATGTGATATGCGCAGGAGCGTGAATAATGCGATATGGGATACCGTATTATATTCTCGCGATATATGGATATGAACCGGGTCATCGGATCAAGTGTTGATTCGATGAATCGGTACATGATATATTAGTCGGTAATATTCGATATAGCCGGATCATCGATTCAAGTGTTGATTCTATGATTTAATGTATAATAATATATATGATATATTGTATTACATTATCTAATATTGGCTCGCTTTATTATTTCATTTTCTCAGTGGATGATACATTGATATATATGCGATATATGTTAATTGTATTATTTTCTTTTGTTGCAAATATATAATATATATGTGATATATATTATTGTGACATGATATAATTAATTGTTGAACATGTTTAAGGATGATTAATTGAGGTTAAGGTTTGATTAGGGTTGGATGCTTCAAGTTCCTTCTAGAAGCATTTTATTTTGTCATGGTTAAGATATTTTGTGATGACACATTTCTAAACCTAACCAAACCCTAACTCTAGTTTATTCTCTACTCTTTTTTAGCCACTCATCCTTGACCATGGTTAATGATTCAATCATATGGTTTATATTCTATTCATCACAAAAGGATTTATCCAAGGATTTTATTTTCCATTAGCTTCTTCTTCTCTCTTGATAAGCTCTCTTGAAAATCCTAAAGTGATGAAAAAATATGAGAAAATGATATAAAAAGAAAGCAAAATTACTACTCTCTCATCCTCATCTCATCTAGCCCATGGGATTAGTGTGTTCTACTCTTTTGAGTGAGAAAGCTTGAGTCGAAGCAACTTCAAGGTAGATCATCGGAGATTTGGAATACTTCGAGCTAGCATGGATCGTTCGAGTCGTGGAGCCTCTCATGAGTCCGGGAGATCGTGGATCGCGGCAAAGGGACTTCTACTCGGAGCTTGTGAAGTGAAGGAGCGGACTACAAAGGTTGTAATCCCTCACACTTAGATAAAAGTTATCATCTTGCATATTAAACCCTAATAATCTAGCACAGATCCTGGCTTTGGGTTGTTCGGCACGTCTAAATTTTAATCCGGGCATGTTTGATGCCTTTTGAACCTTTACAAGAGTGCCTAGAAACCCTACAGTGGTATCAGAGCCTAGCCAGAGCATTAGGCGATGTGTTTACGAAGTTAAAACTCCGATCGAACCCGAAACGACGAAACTTGACCCCTCTCTGGAAATTTTTTAAATTTTGGGATTTTTCAGAATTAAAAATATGTAAAAAAATCAGCAGGGAATTCTAAGAATTACCATGAAACACGTGCCCACAATTCCACCGACGGAGCGCGGAACAGCGGCAAGAACATGGTTGTAGCGGCGGTTCCGCGGCCTGACTGTAGGATTGGGACACGTGGCTTCGTGGTATTGACCGTAGGTACTTGCTGACTATTCTGGGTATTTTTAATCTGTTCCAGGTGATTAAAATTCTAGGGTTTGTTTTGTAATAGTAGACTCGATCGGAAATTTTAAATTCGTATTTTTTCCGGATATTTAGAAACTGTTAAACTATTTGAACGGATATCATTAACTTACTGTTTCCCGGTACGGCAAATTTTCAAGTGTTGAAATTTATTCGAGTTTAAATCTTTCGGAAAATTGTACAAGTTAAGCGGTGGACCCTCTAGAAGACAACAAACCTTAACTCGATTATGTGACCGTCTTGAACTGCCTTTTGAACCTTCGGGTTTGGGGCAGTACGGCGTGCCACATGTGAGGCGTTGGCTTGACCCTTCTACGGCTGGATCACCGGTACTGTGACATATTCTGGGATTATTTGAACCCCGCTCAAGAGTTGAGCAGTTTAGGAAATTTTGGGTGTTTGATTATCCGTTCGAAAAGTTTAATACTGTTTATTTATCTGGATTGTGATACAATATGTGGAATTCATAGAGTTAGGCATGAAATACGGAGTATGTGATATTTCGGATTTACGATGTCTAAAGTGATTGTGGATTCCAAATATTGTAGTTTTACACTTTCTTTTCTGTGACCGTAAGTGTAATATGTGATATCGCCGGTTTCGTTGCTATATGATTCAACGACAATTGGGATGCGCATATTTACTTACGTTGATGATATGTGATATTATGTGTTGCTGTGATATGTTATATTGGATCGTCGCATTCTGAATAGTCGAGGGTTTTATGTGAGATGAGGGTTTTTATTTTCATTCATGTAAAATTCATTTGTAATGTAATATTCTTTTTGGGGCACTTCCAGGTTGCGGTTGATGTCACCAGTGTATATTATTTACTTTTCCGCATTACGTAGACCCAAGGAGGGGAGCACAAGTAACCGGGTTCTAGGGTCCAGTGGGAGGCCATCTCGAGAAGTCGAGACCGGGTCTTCTAACCCTAGAATTGGCAGTGTTACTTGCCGCTCTCGTAGGGGTCTTGGGATGTGGGTTTGGCTATTCGTCGCGACCGTGGAATCCGTGTTTTATACAGGCTCGTATCGAAAACACGGACGTCCTAGTATATCCAATATTTCATATTTGTTCTTCTGCTGCTATGTTCTGTGATGAGATCATATTACTGCCTGAGACGAATGCTTATACTATATATATATGCTGATATATAAATATTACTGCTTTCGTTTCTTCTGTGATGCTTAGGAAGCATAAGCTGATGGGATTTTATTAATGAGATTAATAAAAAGAAAAGAAACCTAAAGATGTTGTAGAATCATAAACTTTATAAAAGGGGGTAGCTACAGTTTTGCTTTGCACAGTGATATATACGATATATCCTGCACCTTATTCGATGAGGAAAGGACCGAGATCCCTTCACCGGGAGTGACTCCTTTAGCAAAACTGGCAGATGCTACAAAACGCGGTTTGTCTTTTGATTGCTTTTAATGTTTTGCTTTGCACAGCGGTATATATGATATATCCTGCACCTTATTCGATGAGGAAAGGGCCGACGATCCCTTCACCGGGAGTGACCCCTTTAGCGAAACTAAGAAAAGCCTCAAAAACACTTCTTTTTCAAAACTTCACATGATTCTACAACGATATCAAGTTCATTACGCTCGGGGTTTTCTGAAAAACCTGCGTAGCCCTCCGTCGTTTCAGATAGATATTATTTAGTATTCGTGCTACGTTTGTTGGCCTGCGTCAAGACGTGGTGTGCGGTAGCTAACTAGTATTTATCTGTTTATGCATATGATGCAGATTGGATTAGGGTAGTCGTGCGACTTTGTTGGCCTGCGTCAAGGGTCGTGCGGGTGGGTTTAATTCAATCAAGAAATTGTTGGAGATAGTGCCCTCAGAGTCAATTATTGGGTCACAGGCACGTGATTGCAATGATTGAGGGGAGGACCTATCCCGGTAGGACAGTCTTACTCGAGATGATAGTATGCTATATGGTTTATCTTTATCATCGTATACTGCTTTAGGTGACCTTTCGAGTCGCTATTACACGTTGATAAAGCCCCTTGGATTCTTGCTTGACCACCAGCAGTATGAGGGCGATCATATAAGTGGGAGCTGGGGGTCTACAAGCACATCCTTAAAAGGTCCCTAGTCGTGGGAGATTCGAGACAGGGCATCGTTTCTCCAGAGTAGACTAGTGTATACAGTCGAGACCCCGACGAGGGGCGGTGGCCGGTCTCACAAGCCACTGGTGTCAGTTGATTCACCTAAGATGTATACAGGTGCTCATTGGGTTATGAGTACACCGGACAGGACTCGCCGGGAACCTGCTAGTTGGGATATACCAGACGTCAGATAGCAGTTCCCAGGTGACATGTGTACAGGTTAGTTCATCGACCTGGGATCGTCATTTGTCTCGTGTGAGTTCCCACTGTACTTTGATTACTACCCTACCACGGCTCAAAGGAGTCGTGCAAACAGGTTTTAGTTGGGTACAGTCCCGAGCCACATGGAGGCAGTGAGCGGATCTGCAGGGGTTCGTCTCTCCCGGTATTGGGGGTGAGGTCGTGCTGTGTCTAGGAGAGCCAGAACATGAAAAGTCCTTGGCCAAGGCAGGAGATTTGCTGGTAGGTATTCCAGTAGTATCTCAGGGTGTTCTGGGCTACACTCCGACACGACTTGTACCGCTTTTGGGGGTCTGACTTTTACCAACCCCCTAGGCCCGCCATGCGATGCTCATAGACGAACGGACCGGACTGTACGGATATTGTCACTGACAGGCTCAGTTGGGTGTCGGGGTGAGCTTCCTCATCGACGTCCCATTTGGTCAATACCTGGTGGCCCGTCACGTATTGGCTTATACCTCTGACGTGCTAGTGGTTAAATCTACAGCCATAGTATTGACGAGTCTTTAGAGTCCACCACACAGACAGTTACTCAAGTTTCGGGCGAAACGCTGTAGAGGCCGTATGGAGATATGGCAGGGTTCGATCAGATACGTGCGGTACTGCACGGATTATGATCGGACGGTTTTTACTAGCCGGCTTTGGCTTAAGCCGGATACTAGTATTAGATAGTGTAGTTTTGTCTCTTTGCATTTGTGTTCAGTGCGAATACAAATGCGGGCATGTATTTGCAGTAGTAGGGTTTTCCTGTAATTTATTACGGGATCGGTTTTTTCTGGGGTTGCCAGTTTGCATTCCGTTCCGGCCGGTTTTCCTTCATTCCTTCTCGGTCGGACTTTCTTAATGGAGGGTGTTAATTGCAAGTTTGCAATTAACACTTAGTGGAGGGGCTTTCTTGCTTATTTGTGGCATGATGAGACTTGCTTCATGATGAGATTCTTTTTTAATCTCATCACTTGCTTTTCTTGTGATAGGTTGTGAAGGGATTGAAATGAGAAATGAGTTTGACCATTTTCCATATTGTTGATATATTCTTTCTTTCTTGCTTTTTTCTCTCTCCAATCTCATTCTTGAGGAGAGAGGCCGGCCACATTCTTTTGAGGAGGAGGGATAATTATTTTTGGTGTGGCATTTTTCCATCTCATTTCCATGGTTGCAAAAGATTAGCCTCAAAGCTCATTTCTTTCTCTCCTTCTCTTCTCTATTCCTCCACATCAAGGCAACCTCATAACCCCAAGAGACAAGTTCACTACACTATTCTATAGCAAGTCTTGGACGCGTCGGCTAGCCAACTTCGCGCCCGAGTTGCCTCGGTCAAGAGGCGGGAGCCCGTAAAAGATTCCGGCTACGTGGTGCCCTTTCCGACGAGCGAGGAGGTGACGGAGATTCCGCGGGAGATCGGAGCGGAGACGAAGACCGAAGGACACGGATCGTTTGGTATAGCATCTCTACTCTTTTCTTTTTGCTAGCTAGCTAGGTTAATGGCCCGATCCGGGTGAAAAGTCCGCGGCGGTGCCGTTTTGCAAAGTTCGCAAAGTTTTTGTTTTCCGCGTTTCCGGCGTCGGGTCGACGGCCGGGGCGCCCCCGCGGGCTTACAATGGTATCAGAGACACACCATTAACCTTCACTAGCTTGCTCTAGCGCGTTTAGAACTCGATCGAACAAAATCCCCAAAAACCGTATTTTGTGCACATGTGTTCTCTGTTAAAATTTTTTGAGCTCCTAAAATTTTTCAGGTTGTTTCAGAGGCATGTACATGCAATTATAAGAATTCTGGGAAAAGACGATCCATTGATTCCTCACTTCGACCGCGGAAGCGCGGCCAAACCCCTGGTTTGGCCGCGCTTGCGCGGCGGAAAAGAGGAATCGTGGCACCATATTTTCCCAGTAAGCTTATGTGTTGAAAATAGGGTATTTGGGACATTTTCTTTGGGCCCAGATTTTCTGTAAGTGCTACAGTAGTGTGTGGGGCCCACTTTGATAAATTTGTTCGATCGGATATTTTAAACATGCTAGTTCACAGTTTTTTACATTATATCTGCGGCCGTGAATGTCACTTGATCGGTAAGTCCCGTCTAACTGCTATAGCCCGGTTAGACGGATTTGCGAACGTGACTTTCACGTTGATGTTCTGTGATTGTACTGTGTTGTTGCGGATCGGTCGTGGAGAATAGCCTGGTTGCAGTGGTAGTACAGTTCTGTTTTATATGTACATTTGATATTGCGGGGCGAGCGTCCGACATGTGGACTGCCGTCACTGCCTGTTTGTATTATTATTTTGGGGCACGACCTGGTTGCGGTCGATGTACCCGTTGTATGTATATTTTACTTTCTGTACTAGGGTTACCCCGCGGAGGGGTGCACGGATAGCCGGATTCTGGAGGGCAACAAGCCCGCATCTCATGGCATTGAGACGGAGGGGGCTTCACTCTAGGATTGGCGGGCTATTCGCCGCACTCGTAGGGGGTATAGGGTTGACCCAGGAAGGGTGCCCAAGTTACCGGATTCCGTGAAGTGCTGGGTGGTCCATTCACGTTGCTGAAGGGGGCTGCCTCGCTTCAGGTTTTGGCGGGTAACTTGCCGCGCCCGTAGGGGTCTAGGATTTTCATTGCACAGGCTATCCACACGACCAGGGGAACGTCGGGTTTCAGCAGCGGCTCTGTGAAACCCGGGGATCCCAGATATCTGTATTGATCTGTGTTGTTATACATTTCTGTGTTGTTTTTATCACGCCTTGAGCGAAAACTATATATTGGTATATATATTAGTAGATGTTGTATATGTTTTTCATCCGCGCTAGTCCAGTCCCCGCTCTGTCGTTAGTTAGCTAACCTAACGAGTGATGACGGGACCCAGTGGCGAATGCGGATGGCATATACGTACGTCAATATATTTTCGTTCTTTGTGGTGTGATCAATTGATGGGACTGCGTTGATTCGGATCAATGCAAGATAAACAAACCTATTCTGATGTTGTTGGAACACTTTTCAAAAAGCTGTTATTGCAAGGACGTTCACTTTTGTTTTGCACAGTGGTATTCAGTTGGAATATCCTGCTCCTCAGTCGACGAGGCTAGGGCCGAGATCCTTTCACCGGGAGTGACCCCTTGGACAAAAGTTTGCGTCAGGGCAGTAACTTCACTATAGCCGTTTACTTTTGCTTTGCATCGTGGTATTCAGTTGGAATATCCTGCACCTCATTCTACGGGGAAAGAGCCGAGATCCCTTCACCGGGAGTGACCTCTTTAGCAAAGGTTTTCGTCACTATATTTTTTAAAAGCTATCAGTTCCTTCAACGATATCAAGTTCATTACGTTAAAGGTTTTCGCCAGAAACCATTCGTAGCCCTCCGTCGTTTCAGACGGGTAGCACGTAGTATTCATGCTATGTTTGTTGACCTTCGTCAAGGCATAGTGTATGGTAGCTGCTTGTTACCTTTCTGTTGCATAGATAGATGCGTTGGTTTGGGACAGTCGTACAGCCTTGTTGACCTTCGTCAAGGGCTTGTACGGGTGGGTTCAAATTAACCTGGACAATGACGGGTGGAACTTGACATGTGACTTATGATTTGTTGACCTTCGTCAAGGTCATAAGAGCATGGGGTAAAAATCCACATCGGGAGTTTCAAAAGAACTGAAACTTGCCAGATATGCGCATACCTTCTGGAGTGTGATAACGTGAGCGGATTCCGTCACGTTATCATGCGATGAGAGTTGGATCCCGATTCCCACTGATGAGTTGGTTTACTCCTCGGGTGATCCCGGCTAATTCTTCTTTCAGGTTTGGAGAAGAATTTGACGTTACAGTGGGAGGTTTCCAGATTAGATAAATTGGTAACCATTCTGATCTAGGTTAGAGTGCACGCTGAGTGTTTCTTTTCTCTCTCTGGCAGCGACCATTGACCCGACCCTAGACTATGACTCAGTGACCAAGTTGACCGAACCTTCTTAACACTGGCTTTTGGATTGTCAGAGTTGCAGACCTCTTTGCCACTCCTACTTTTACCCTTTTCTCCGGGACACCCCGTATTACTACGAACGTCCACTTCCATTGGACAAAACCATCGTATGGTTATATACGAACTCGAAGGACTTCGAGGATGGTTTCAGGTTCTGGAGAAAACGAATAGGACTATTCAGTTGTCTTTACCTTTTACCTTCTCTCAGGTTGCGAGTACTCCTTGGTTTAGGAGATAGTACACCTATTACGCAAATTGGATAGTCTTCTTCCAAACCTTAGGCTGGTGCCGAACAGTGGGGAATGAAGAAAGTCAATTAGCCTAAACGGTGTACAGAAGGTATTAAGTTCAGACAAAGCAAGGGATTAGTAAGAGGGCAAAGTAAATTGCGACTGCTATTCACGACCAAACCATGTACTTCTTTGTCAATCCTAAATCACCTATGAATTAAGTACATTCGGTTGTCTTTTATCCTCACCTTCTCTCGCATTGCGAGTGCTCCTCGGATTAGGACAGTACACCCATTATGCTTTTTGGATAGTCTTCTTCCAAACCATAGGCTGGTGCCGAACGGTAGGGAAGGAAGAAAACCATTTGGCCTAAAGGGGTGTACAGAAGGTAATGACTAAAGACATGTAAAGGGATTTAGAAAGATGGCAAAGAATTATACGGTTATAGTTGTGAATCTGGATAATGGAAGAGGCATTACTAAGAATACCAGGATACCCCATCGAAACATTTCAATGTTTCAGTTCCACTGTGTACTGTTAAATGAAAACTGATTTCCCGATTAGACACTTACTCCAGGGTATGTATTTACCAGGTTGGATTCTCACATCTGTATGGTTTTACAGACGATGAGTGGGAGTAAGTTATTGGGAATTAGGTGACCATCCTCATTATATCGGGATTCGTTGTAATCGGTGATATTTGAGGAAGTCACCTGGGTTGTTTGCCGGTCGGCAAATATTTGGTTTTGAATATCCGCTGTTATGCACCAATTTCAAATTGATATATCTGTACGTCTATTTTCATAGAGTGAGATATACCTTTATGAAATTATGTCTATGACATTTACCTATATCAGTGGATGGTTAGGTAAGGAGCATTAAACAACGGTGTAATTCTTCATAACCATAATACAGTTTTCAATCTACGACACACAGTGAATGAGTTATTAGACTCAAGGGACTTATACAGAGTATTGTATGTTGTCCAGTGTCCATTAGGACAGAGGGGTTGGTCCTCGTACTATATTCTGTTTACTTTTAACTTCTCTAGTTCTTAGACATGTGTTTCGTAGAAACACAGGGTCTAAGTTCAGAGGAGTTATAGGTATAAGAATACAGTAGAGAACCAGGTATCGCAAGTATCGGGATTCTTTAAGGTGATCGAAGATGTAGATACTTGTGTATGGTATTCAGTTGATAGTAATGATTAAGAGAACTTGCTTCTCTTTCAGGTTACTCATAATTGGAAGTACTCCTAAGTTGAGTAACGCCGATCGGCCTCTCTTCCATTTAGTTGACATGCACTGGAGACAGCTGCATGATTTGAATCTGGTTCAATTAAATCAGTGCCTCTGGTTCTTGGATATAGAACAGTTCATATCTTGACATTGTTAAGATACGGGGAGTTGTCCGGCTTATGCTTAAAACCAGACACTGGACAACTCAAGGCACGTTTCAGTAGTGGCTGTTTGTGGGTTGACCCGGGCTATGACGATGGTTGATTTTCTACCATCTGGAAGATCAATAGTGATATTGTTCTAGACTCGCCACAGTTTTATTAAAAGTGGATTTTTTCAGAAAACAGAAGTGGGAGTATGGTAGAACTGGAAGTGATTCCAGAACCGCAAACGATTACTGAAGATTTGATAAGAACCTAAAGATTCAATCTGGTTTGACATTCCATTGGCCACTCCGCAGATATGGTGGGTAACCTCAGGCACTCGAGAGGTACTTCGGTATGCTCAAGGACGGTGGCAGGAAGGTTCTTGTTTACCCAGACTTGCCATTGCTGTTGTTCCAGGCTGCGAGACCCGGCGGGAGGATGAGTATAGCGTCGTTCTAAACTGGCTTTAGAAGTGCACGTCTATATGA
Source organism: Agapanthus africanus (assembly GCA_030015575.1). NCBI lineage: Eukaryota > Viridiplantae > Streptophyta > Magnoliopsida > Asparagales > Amaryllidaceae > Agapanthus > Agapanthus africanus. The sequence goes on along the minus strand of JASDDO010000288.1, from coordinate 143,780 downwards.
CTCTGCCAGAGGGTTGTCGTAGTCAGTGGGAGCAGCGGAAGCATTGGTGAATATCAGGCTTATGTCTATTTATAGACTAAAGCAGATATTACGGAGATAGATCATCTATTTCTGATGTGACAGTCATAGGTTTGACTTCATCAGAATAGGAGATGGATCTGTTGAGAAGGTAGTAGGGTGTGATGTCCTGGTATTTGATGACATACACGGAGTAGGAAGTGATATTCCTATACTACGATCGGTTATACTTTGGTCGTCACACAGTAGTTTCTCCACATAGGACTTGGATATTATATCAGACATTCTGGTTACTAGATCTATGGTTTTAGATCTAGATTTGGGTGGTTTCCCAATCTGGGTACTTTGACCGCATTCTATGAGTATTTAGAATGGACGACTCCTGGCACGGTAGTGTACCTGCAGGTAATGGAGTCACCCTCTCTAAAGGTGTCTTACAGACTAAAGGGGAGAGGGATACGCATGATTGACAGATCACTTGCTTAGGCAATTGAGTCAATCATGAGATGTCAAGTACCACACCAGATGTTGTTCTTGCAGTAGGTGCAATAAGTTGATATTAATCCAATCCTGGAGAAACAGTCGGAAGCAGTTTAAGAACATAAGTTGATGTTCTAGGGATTTGATAACAGCATTCTCCTTTAGGAGACCGTTATCATTCCAGGCTTCCAAGGTGACCTGGATGGCAGAGTGGCTGTCAGAGTTATAGTTTTCCCTCTAACGAGGGGCAGTATTTTGGACAGGTGGTCCAGGTGGAAACTGAGGGAAGGCATGGCGCAGGACACTGATTAAGTTCAGTTGTCGATACAGTCTAAGAAGTTTGGATTTGGAGTTCACTTATGAGCCAGGTCCCATCAGACATCCAGACATTCTAAGACAGGTATTGCTCATTTCGGGAGATAGCTTTCTCCGCGAACATGGGATATAGAGAGACATAGAAAGAAACATCTAAGCGGATCCACTCACTGAGGCTATTCCTCGAACGCAATAGTTTCGCAAACGAGCTTTGTGAGACTGACTAGTAGAGGAGTTGGGTGTTCGGTATCACACGGGCTGTGAGTATGCGACATTGCAATAATTAGCCTTGAGTGCAAGTGGGAGATTGTTGGAGATAGTGCCCTCAGAGTCAATTATTGGGTCACAGGCACGTGATTGCAATGATTGAGGGGAGGACCTATCCCGGTAGGACAGTCTTACTCGAGATGATAGTATGCTATCTGGTTTATCTTTATCATCGTATACTGCTTTAGGTGACCTTTCGAGTCGCTATTACACGTTGATAAAGCCCCTTGGATTCTTGCTTGACCACCAGCAGTATGAGGGCGATCATATAAGTGGGAGCTGGGGGTCTACAAGCACATCCTTAAAAGGTCCCTAGTCGTGGGAGATTCGAGACAGGGCATCGTTTCTCCAGAGTAGACTAGTGTATACAGTCGAGACCCCGACGAGGGGCGGTGGCCGGTCTCACAAGCCACTGGTGTCAGTTGATTCACCTAAGATGTATACAGGTGCTCATTGGGTTATGAGTACACCGGACAGGACTCGCCGGGAACCTGCTAGTTGGGATATACCAGACGTCAGATAGCAGTTCCCAGGTGACATGTGTACAGGTTAGTTCATCGACCTGGGATCGTCATTTGTCTCGTGTGAGTTCCCACTGTACTTTGATTACTACCCTACCACGGCTCAAAGGAGTCGTGCAAACAGGTTTTAGTTGGGTACAGTCCCGAGCCACATGGAGGCAGTGAGCGGATCTGCAGGGGTTCGTCTCTCCCGGTATTGGGGGTGAGGTCGTGCTGTGTCTAGGAGAGCCAGAACATGAAAAGTCCTTGGCCAAGGCAGGAGATTTGCTGGTAGGTATTCCAGTAGTATCTCAGGGTGTTCTGGGCTACACTCCGACACGACTTGTACCGCTTTTGGGGGTCTGACTTTTACCAACCCCCTAGGCCCGCCATGCGATGCTCATAGACGAACGGACCGGACTGTACGGATATTGTCACTGACAGGCTCAGTTGGGTGTCGGGGTGAGCTTCCTCATCGACGTCCCATTTGGTCAATACCTGGTGGCCCGTCACGTATTGGCTTATACCTCTGACGTGCTAGTGGTTAAATCTACAGCCATAGTATTGACGAGTCTTTAGAGTCCACCACACAGACAGTTACTCAAGTTTCGGGCGAAACACTGTAGAGGCCGTATGGAGATATGGCAGGGTTCGATCAGATACGTGCGGTACTGCACGGATTATGATCGGACGGTTTTTACTAGCCGGCTTTGGCTTAAGCCGGATACTAGTATTAGATAGTGTAGTTTTGTCTCTTTGCATTTGTGTTCAGTGCGAATACAAATGCGGGCATGTATTTGCAGTAGTAGGGTTTTCCTGTAATTTATTACGGGATCGGTTTTTTCTGGGGTTGCCAGTTTGCATTCCGTTCCGGCCGGTTTTCCTTCATTCCTTCTCGGTCGGACTTTCTTAATGGAGGGTGTTAATTGCAAGTTTGCAATTAACACTTAGTGGAGGGGCTTTCTTGCTTATTTGTGGCATGATGAGACTTGCTTCATGATGAGATTCTTTTTTAATCTCATCACTTGCTTTTCTTGTGATAGGTTGTGAAGGGATTGAAATGAGAAATGAGTTTGACCATTTTCCATATTGTTGATATATTCTTTCTTTCTTGCTTTTTTCTCTCTCCAATCTCATTCTTGAGGAGAGAGGCCGGCCACATTCTTTTGAGGAGGAGGGATAATTATTTTTGGTGTGGCATTTTTCCATCTCATTTCCATGGTTGCAAAAGATTAGCCTCAAAGCTCATTTCTTTCTCTCCTTCTCTTCTCTATTCCTCCACATCAAGGCAACCTCATAACTCCAAGAGACAAGTTCACTACACTATTCTATAGCAAGTCTTGGACGCGTCGGCTAGCCAACTTCGCGCCCGAGTTGCCTCGGTCAAGAGGCGGGAGCCCGTAAAAGATTCCGGCTACGTGGTGCCCTTTCCGACGAGCGAGGAGGTGACGGAGATTCCGCGGGAGATCGGAGCGGAGACGAAGACCGAAGGACACGGATCGTTTGGTATAGCATCTCTACTCTTTTCTTTTTGCTAGCTAGCTAGGTTAATGGCCCGATCCGGGTGAAAAGTCCGCGGCGGTGCCGTTTTGCAAAGTTCGCAAAGTTTTTGTTTTCCGCGTTTCCGGCGTCGGGTCGACGGCCGGGGCGCCCCCGCGGGCTTACAGAAATGACAGGTTGAACTTGACTAGCACGCTATGGTTTGTTGGCCTGCGTCAAGGTCATAGGACGCTAGGGGCAAAATTTTATCGGGAATTTCAAGTGTTGAAATTTGCAATGAGATTGCATACCTCCTATAAGATAGTTGGATCCCGATACCCACTGCGAGTAAGTGTTACTCCTGGGAGAGTTTTACACAAGACAATTAGCCGATCAAGTAGGTGTCTAGAAAAGTGTTAACGGGGTTACGCCTCTGGGAAAACGAGGTTTACTTTAATTAGGTCCGTGCGAGAGCACGGGGAACCTCCCTCAAAGTACCGACACTGATCTGGCTGAAAGATTGACGAAATTGTAGGGTATAATTAATCCCGGCTAATCTTACCTTTTTGGGTTTTAAGGTAGATTTGATAAAAACAGTGGGAGACATCCTGATTAGATAAGATAATAACCAATCTAATCTTGCAAGAGCATACGCTAAAGTGTTTTCTTCTCTCTTTCTCCAGGTAGCGACCATGTCATGCCATAATCAAGATAATAATATGGATGTATTGACTGAACCCAATTATTGTACTGAGCTAGGGAAAGTTGGACCCGTTCTTTCTTATAAGAGTTATAAGACTGAACAGGAAACAGGAGAATATCTAGATTCTCACGCCGCCCAAAAGAACATGCATGTTGATGCATCTTCTTCGGGTGTGTTAGTTATTGAGAACTGTTTCTCAGTTCACCCTACGTCCTGGGTATTAGATACCGGATCAGGATCCCACATATGTAAACAGTTACATGGGCTATGTAAAGGTAGAGAACTGGGAAAAGGTGATCATTCCGTTCAAGTAGGGAACGGTGCAAGTATTGTAGCCAAAGCTGTTGGCGAATATCACCTTGTATTACCAAGTCGTAATACACTGATTCTGAATGAGTGTTATTATATACCGAACATGATGTGCAACATTATATCAGTTTCTTTATTGAGTAAAGAGGGATATAATTTTGTAGTACAGGATAATGTTATGAACATATTCCTAAATCAAAAGTTGATTGCATCAGGCTCGTTACATAATGGCATATTCATTCTAAATCAGAATACAGTCCTGAATATACAAAACACACACAAGAGGAAAAATTCAGAAATGAACGAATCCTACTTGTGGCATTGTAGACTTGGTCATATCAATGCGACACGACTGGCTAAGTTACATAGAGATGGTTATTTGAATTCGTTCGAATTATCATCTTATGATACTTGCCATTCATGTCTCAAAGGAAAAATGACCAAAGCTCCGTTTAGTGGACACGGAGAAAGAGTTACCGAACTCTTAGGACTGGTACATAGTGATGTATGCGGTCCCATGTCTACGCATGCCAGGAACGGTTCTTCCTACTTCATTACATTCACTGACGATCTCTCAAGATTCGGATATGTGTTCCTGATGAAACACAAGTCTGAAGCTTTTGAGAAATTCAGAGAATATAAGCACGAAGTAGAGAATCAAACGGGCAAAAGTATTAAGATTCTTCGATCTGATCGAGGAGGTGAATACTTAAGCGGTGAGTTCCTAGATTATCTAAAAGTGAATGGGATTCTCTCTCAGCGTACTCCTCCTTATACACCACAGCACAACGGTGTATCTGAGCGGAGGAATCGCACCCTATTAGATATGGTGCGCTCTATGATGAGTACAGCTGAGTTACCTATTTCCTTCTGGGGGTATGCACTGGAGACAGCTGCAGACCTATTGAATATGGTTCCCACCAAATCTGTGCCAACCACTCCATATGAGATATGGAAAGGAAAGAGACCATATCTTAATTATGTTAGGATATGGGGTTGTCCGGCATATGTGAAAACACAAAATCCGGACAAACTCGGCGCAAGGTCTATTCTGTGCAAGTTTATTGGATATCCCAAACATTCACGCGGGTATATCTTCTACCACACCGAAGAACAAAAGGTGTTTGTTTCTCGGCACGCCACCTTTTTAGAAAAGGAATTTCTTGAAAAAGAAATTAGTGGCTCTGAGGTAGAACTGGAAGAGGTTCCAGCAGAACAAACTACAACAGATGATTTAGTGGAACAAGAGGATTCAGTAGTACCCGACGAACCCCAGCCTCTCCGCCGATCTAGTAGGGTTTCTCGTCCACCTGAGAGATACTACGGTTTTCTCATTGATGGTGGAAGCGAGGATTGCATCATGGATGATGATGAACCGACTAGTTTCGAGCAGGCCATCACGAGTGGTGACTCTGTGAAATGGCTGGATGCAATGCGATCTGAGATGGAATCCATGTACACCAACAAAGTATGGACTTTGGAAATTGCTCCTGAAGGGGTAAAACCCATTGGGAGCAAGTGGATCTTTAAAAAGAAATTTGGTGTAGATGGAAAAGTTGAGACTTTCAAAGCTAGACTTGTAGCAAAGGGATTTCGTCAACGACCAGGTGTGGACTATGACGAAACCTTTTCTCCAGTGGCTATGCTTAAGTCCATCCGGATCTTACTTGCCATTGCTGCATACCATGACTATGAAATCTGGCAAATGGATGTTAAGACCGCCTTTCTAAACGGTGATTTAGAAGAGTGCGTGTACATGACTCAGCCAGAGGGCTTCATAGATAGTGGGAGCAGGGGAAAGGTATGCAAGCTGCTTAAATCCATTTATGGGTTAAAGCAAGCATCGCGGAGTTGGAACATCTGTTTTGATGTTGTAGTCAAAGAGTTTGACTTCATCAAAAATATAGATGAACCTTGTATCTATAAGAAGGTAGCAGAGGGTAAGGTTGTCTTCCTCGTATTGTACGTAGATGACATACTCTTGATAGGAAATGATATTCCTATGCTGCAATCAGTCAAGCTCTTCTTATCACAGAGATTCTCAATGAAAGATCTAGGTGATGCCTCCTGCATATTGGGAATCATGATCTATAGAGATAGATCTAAACGGATACTGGGATTGTCCCAATCCAGGTACATTGACACCATACTAAAGAGGTTTAGTATGGAAGAATCCAAACGTGGGAATCAGCCCACGATCTCTGGACTCACTCTCTCCAAAGAGATGTCTCCCAAGACTGATTTGGAGAGAGCTCGCATGCAAGGGATACCCTATGCTTCGGCAGTAGGCTCTATCATGTATGCGATGCTGTGTACCAGACCCGATGTAGCATACTCACTAAGTGTAGTGAGTCGGTATCAAGCAGATCCTGGAGAGAGTCATTGGACAGCTGTGAAGAACATTCTCAAGTACTTGCGAAGGACTAAGGAGATGTTCTTGGTGTATGGTAACGGAGAACTCCAGGTGGAGTCCTTTACCGATTCCAGCTTCCAAAGTGATAAGGACGACTCTAAGTCGCATTCGGGTTTTGTCTTTACCCTCAATGGAGGGGCGGTATGTTGGAAGAGTTCCAAACAGGATACCGTTGCAGACTCAACGATGGAGGCTGAATACATCGCTGCCAACGATGCTGCCAAAGAGGCTGTCTGGATAAAGAATTTCATTAGTGAACTTGGTGTGGTTCCATCCATTGAGCATCCAATACCTCTGTATTGCGATAACAATGGAGCTGTGGCGTTAGCCAAGGAACCCAGATCCCATCAAAAGTCCAGACATATTCTGAGGCGGTATCACCTGATCAGGGAGATAGTTGATCGCCGGGAGATCGAGGTCAGGAGAGTAGATACGAAGGATAACACTGCGGATCCATTCACGAAGGCTATTCCCCAGATACAGTTTGAGAGATTATTCGGGATGCTAGGTATGAGATACTACAGCAGCTGGCCTTAGTGCAAGTTGGAGATTGTTAGTTATGTATATGCCCTAGAGGCCATTGTTGTACATATGATGTATATTATAATGGATGCTTGGTTATATATAGAGATGACTTTCTTGCTCGTCATGATAGTATGCTATTTGGTTTCACTTTATCTTAACATGTTGACTTGTATTGGTTTACTGTTTTACTCTCACATGTTGATAAAGCCCTTAGGATCTGTACTCGACTACTGGGACTATGATGAGATCATACTAGTGGGGCCGCGGTAGTCGATGGGTACATCCTATAACTGTTCCTAGTCGAGGGTATATCGAGACAGGGCATCGATAGACCAGAGTAGACTAGCGTATACGCATCTTGACCCATATGATGGGCGATGGATGATCCCATATCCATCGGTGTTAGACATCAGAGATGGTGTACGGGTGCTCAGTGGAGACTGGGTACACTGGACGGACTCGCCGAGAACTCCCAGATGGTGATATACCACACGTCAGATGGCAGTTCTCCGGTGACACTGGTACAGGGTAGTCTGTAGACCCGAGATCGTCATAGAGTCTTGTGTGATACCCACTGTGCTTTGATTTCCACCTTACCACGTCCAAGAGGGCGTGCAAAACGGTGGCTTTTGGGTACAGTCCCGAATCACATGGAGGCAATGAGCGATAGGAGGGGATTCGTCTCTCCCGGTATAGGGAGTTGATGTTGTGCTGTGTTCGATTGGCTATAACTGGAAGTCCCTGGCCAGGGCTGATATGGAGATTTACTGGTAAGTGTTACTAGTAGTTTCTCGACCCGTTATGAGCCATACATCGACACGACTTATCGGTTACTGGGGTCTGACGTATACCACCCCTAGACGTGATATGCGACATATCAGACGAACAGACCGGACTGTACGGGAGTGTTACTGGTTGGATTCACAGGAGAACGCACAGGCTAGCTTGTTGATCTTTTGATCGCTCAATACCTGGGTGGCTGTTACGTTTAGCTGACCGCTTGCAGCTTGTGGGTGTTTGATATGATCATCACCTGCTACGGCGTATTGACGATTCTTTAGAGTCCTACACAGAGGTTTCTTGGCTCAGGCGAAACGGAGTAGTGGCACATATGTGATATGCGCAGGAGCGTGAATAATGCGATATGGGATACCGTATTATATTCTCGCGATATATGGATATGAACCGGGTCATCGGATCAAGTGTTGATTCGATGAATCGGTACATGATATATTAGTCGGTAATATTCGATATAGCCGGATCATCGATTCAAGTGTTGATTCGATGATTTAATGTATAATAATATATATGATATATTGTATTACATTATCTAATATTGGCTCGCTTTATTATTTCATTTTCTCAGTGGATGATACATTGATATATATGCGATATATGTTAATTGTATTATTTTCTTTTGTTGCAAATATATAATATATATGTGATATATATTATTGTGACATGATATGATTAATTGTTGAACATGTTTAAGGATGATTAATTGAGGTTAAGGTTTGATTAGGGTTGGATGCTTCAAGTTCCTTCTAGAAGCATTTTATTTTGTCATGGTTAAGATATTTTGTGATGACACATTTCTAAACCTAACCAAACCCTAACTCTAGTTTATTCTCTACTCTTTTTTAGCCACTCATCCTTGACCATGGTTAATGATTCAATCATATGGTTTATATTCTATTCATCACAAAAGGATTTATCCAAGGATTTTATTTTCCATTAGCTTCTTCTTCTCTCTTGATAAGCTCTCTTGAAAATCCTAAAGTGATGAAAAAATATGAGAAAATGATATAAAAAGAAAGCAAAATTACTACTCTCTCATCCTCATCTCATCTAGCCCATGGGATTAGTGTGTTCTACTCTTTTGAGTGAGAAAGCTTGAGTCGAAGCAACTTCAAGGTAGATCATCGGAGATTTGGAATACTTCGAGCTAGCATGGATCGTTCGAGTCGTGGAGCCTCTCATGAGTCCGGGAGATCGTGGATCGCGGTAAAGGGACTTCTACTCGGAGCTTGTGAAGTGAAGGAGCGGACTACAAAGGTTGTAATCCCTCACACTTAGATAAAAGTTATCATCTTGCATATTAAACCCTAATAATCTAGCAAAGATCCTGGCTTTGGGTTGTTCGGCACGTCTAAATTTTAATCCGGGCATGTTTGATGCCTTTTGAACCTTCACAAGAGTGCCTAGGAACCCTACATCTTTAATCCCGTATCAATGTGAAATCCAAATACCATACTTTAAGGTTGCAAGCTCACTTAAGAGGTTGCAAGATCAAAGTAAAGCAAGGATTTCACAAGTTCAAGTATGTAAAAAGCAAGACAAATGTAATGAAAATTACAAACAAGATACAACTAATCATTAAGTCAAGAACCTAAATTTTAAGCTTGCAAGTTCAATGAAGAAATTGCAAGGTCAAGACAAAAGGGTAAAAGCTCAAGAGTTCAAAGGAAAAGTAAGTTACAAATTACAAGAGTTCTAAAGCAAAACTAAAGAGAAAGTATCCCCTCCCCTTGCCCCTTGGTCTGGTATTTATAGGCACAAAAGAAAATTAAACCAGTAATAAAAATAGGATGATGTGACTGCAAGGGATCGACAGAACAAAAATGGGGCCCATTGGGGCAAGGGGGTCGGCGAGCTCGAATTATATAGGGATGTGGCCGGCCAAAATACGAGCTAATGGGCTCTTGTTGGTTGTGTGGTCTTGTGTGCTCTCCAATATCACTCTGGTGCTGCTTGATTTCTCTATAGAGGCCTGGGTTGTACTCAGGGATTTGGAGGGAAACCTTGATACTTCAAATCACATCAACTCTTTTAGCATTTAATGCACATGTTCCCTACTTGCACCATTTCATCATGTCATGTAACCAAGGCAGCCCCACCATGGTCCATGTGCACACTTCCATTGTGTTGGACCTGTTGGATATAGTGCCCTTAAAGTCAATTATTGGATCGCAGGTACGTGATTACAATGATTGAGGGAGGACCTATACCGATATGACAGTCTTGCTCGAGATGATAGTATACTATCTGGTTTGTCTTTATTATCATATACATGCTTTAGTTCACTATTGCATGTTGATAGAGCCCATAGGATTCTTGCTTGACTGGCAGAAGTATGATGGCGATCATATACGTGGGAGCTGGGGTCTATAAGCACATCTTTAAAGTGTCCCTAGTCGTGGGAGTTTCGAGACAGGGTATCGATACTCCAGAGTAGACTAATGTATACAGTCTAGACCCCGACAAGGGGCGGTGGCCGGTCTTACAAGCCACTGGTGTCAGTTGGATCACCTAAGATGTATACAGGTGCTCATTGGGTTATGAGTACATCGGACAGGACTCGCAGGGAACATGTTAGTTGGTATTATACATATCGTCAGATAGCAGTTCCCTGGTGACATGTGTACAGGTTAGTTTGTCGACCTGAGATCGTCATTTGTCTCGTGTGAGTTGCCACTGTTCTTAGATTACTACCCTACCACGCTCAAAGGAGACGTGCAAACAGATTTTAGTTGGGTACAGTCCCGAGCCATATGGAGGCAGTGAGCGGATCGTTGGGGATTCGTCTCTCCCGGTATTGGGGGTTGATGTTGCACAGTGCACGGGTGGCCATCACTAGAAATCCTCGGCCGAGATAGTGGAGAATTCCTGATTTGGATCAGTAGTTTCTCAGGTGGTGATGGGCTTCATACCGACACGAATTATCGCGTTATTAGGGGTCTGACTTTATCCACCCCCCTAGACTCGATATGCGATACTCTTAGACGAACGGACCGGACTGTACGGATATTGTCACTGTCAGGCTCAGTAGGGTTTCTGGATGAGTTCGCTCGTCAGCTTCCCTTCCAATCAATACATAGGCAAACGTTACGTACAGCTTGTACCTCTGACGTGCTAGTGGTTATACCCAGTGCCAGTATATGGATGAGTCATTAGAGTCCCCCACAGACAGTTTCCCAAGTTCGGGCAGGGTTCGGAAAATGCACATGCGTTTACGCACGTGTCATATTTCGGGCAGATAATACTGGTGAGCTTTGGTTTAAGCCAGATCCGAGTATTATATTGTGTAGATATAATATCTTTGTCTCAGTTGCATTTGTATTCGGTCGTAATACAAATGCAGGTATGTTTATACTGATACGGGGTTGTCCTGAAATTCGTTTCGGGATCGCTTTTGGAAGTTGCCAGTTTCCAGTTTTCTAACGCCTGTCTTTAACATTCGGTTAAAGACGGATTTATCTTTTCTTGATGAGTCGTGATTCTGGAAGGTTCTAGAAGTTTCTAGATGGTGACTAGGATGATGAGGTGGCTAGTGAGTCATTAGTGCATTTATTGAGCATTTAATGAATGGATGACTAAGTGTTATGATTCATTGTATGCTTTAATGGTTATGCTAGGTGTTTATTATGACTCATTCATTCATTAAGTGCTAATGGTCACCTTCCTCTTTCCTACACTCACCCCCTCCTCTTGAAAGTGGCCGTCCCCTCATTTGAAAGGATGATGGTTGTTGATTTGAAAAAGGATGCAAGTATTTGGTTCATGGAAATTAGTATACACAAATTCTCATTTCACCCGATTCAAAAGGCAACTTCACTAACCGTTCGTCCATAGCTTTGGACGTAACGAGACAAAGTGTTCTACTCATTCTCTACATCAATCTTGGTCATCTCTTTTAGCAAACTTGATGATCGAGTTGCCTCGGTTCAGAGGCAGGAGCCCATTTAAAGATCCGTCGACGTGGTGCCACCTGGACGAGAAGACTGGAGATTCAGGAGATCGGAGCAGCCGCAACAAAGCGTGGGATGATGGTTGAAGACCGAAGGACTCGGATCGTTCGGTATAACATTTCTACTCACTTTGTAGTTTGTTAGTTTAGCTTTAATGGCAGATCCGGGTGATAGTATACGATAGCGCCAGTCAAAAAGTTTTTGTTTCGCATTTGGCGTCTGTTAGACGGCCGGGGCGCTACCGTGTACTTACAGTGGTATCAGAGCCTCACCATTAAGCTTTACTAACTTGTGCTAACGCGTTTAAAACATCGGTCGAACGGATTTTCGAAAATCACAATTTTCAGTGTTAAACTTTCTGTCGATTTTAAAAGGGGTCTAAAAATCATTTTGACCATACCAGAAAATCAAGCAGGCTTTTATAAGAATACAGAAGAAAAACGATCAAGTGATTCGACCGTACTGCCGCGGAAACGCGGTCAAAGCCTAGCTTTGACCGCGGAACCGCGGCAGTCTTGGTGACTCACTTGGCCATTTTTCTTCTGGTGTTTCTTTGTTGGAAATTGTGGTTTCTGGTACTGTTCTTTTGGGCCCAGATTTTGTTACTGTACAGCAGATATACGTGGGGCCCACTTCGGGATATTTTGTCGATCGAAATTTAAACGTGTTAGTTTTCAGTACTTATATTATATCGCCGACCGGGAATGTCATTTGAACGGTAAATTGAGTCTAATTGCTATAGTTCTTTTAGACGGGTTTGCGAACGTGACATTCGCGTTGATGTTCTGTGTTGTGCTGTAATGTTGCGGATTTGTCGTGGTGGATAGCAGTGTGCAATGATAGTGCAATTTGGATTTATTGTACATTTGATATTGCGGGGCGAGCGTCCAACATGTGGACTGCCGTCACTGCTTGTTTGTATAATATTCTTTTGGGGCACGACCGGGCTGAGGTCGATGTACCCATTGTACATATTTTTATTTCTGTACTAGGTTTGCCCCGCGATGGATTGCACGGATAGCCGGGTTCTGGAGGGCAACGGGTCCGTATCTCATGGCTTTGAGAGGCAGAGGGGCCTTACTCTAGAATTGACAGACTATTCGCCGTACTCGTAGGGGGTACAGGTTGACCCAAGGAGGGGTGCTCAAGTTACCGGATTCCGTGAAGTGCAGGTGTCACGACCCGAATATTTCGACTCGTGACCGGCACTTAACCACGCAACGTTTACAGGCGTAACGCGACTAAGTAAGCCGAACCCAGAAATCAAAACCATTTAAAAGTAGCGAGTGTTAAAAACATTTAGTTAAAACATTTAGAAAACCTTAAATAGTTCAATAAGTTCTTTTAAAGTTACGTCATCATTTAAATAATTTTGGCAGCATTTCCCTTGTAAAAGGAACCCCGAAATCGGGTATAAAACAGGATATAAGTGAAAATGAGATATAATGAAACAAAGCATCCCCAAACGGGAGCAATCACGCCCCAACGGCGGAAACCGTCACCACAAGAGTAATATACGACGCCGTAGCGAAGAATGAGCAATAAGTAAACATCACAGAATAATAAACTGCATATATAAACAGTCGGCTCCCACGAGATCGATACCAGAATACAAAAATATACATCATCGTCCTCACACTGTCTCTAAGTCCAGTACATATATGGTAGATGGAGAATACTAGATACAAAAGAGTGTACAATAAAAGTAATCAGATACCACAACCCACCTAATAGCAAAACAGCTCTCGCGACAACTGTAGTGGTATCTGTAACCAAAAGATGCAAAAGGCAGCCTGCCGCGACTACTCTGAGGGGCAACCTGCAATTACTGTGGCACAACGGGGGTGAGTTGCCAACTCGTGAATAGAGATAACATATAAAGGTAATCGCGAGCATGCACGTACTGCGCTACTCTATCATATGCCAGCAGGTAAGATCTATATGCGATAAGCAGTAGGTGCAATGATCATGCAAATGCTCTGTCAGGTAAAATAACTACAGGATGAGATACATGATAATCAATGCTGAGCATGGGATAAACAACATCTACATGGAATATCAACGTGGAAAAATAATCGGTGCCCAAAACTGCACCCAAATCCCAAATAAACTCAGGCTCCGGCACTCTTCTCGGCCCTCAAATCTTGTAAATCTCTGAGAATCACGAGTGCCCAACATCGGCACTCAAAATATCATAAAATACTCGTGTCCAGCATCGACACGCAAATCCTCATATATCGGGCTCCGTAAGTCCGGATCAGCCCACGGGCTCCGTCTGCAGTATCGGCCCTCGGCCCCGGCAGTACGGATCATCCCGCATCCATCTCTCGACTCTGGTCAGTATCCTCCGGATAACCGCCAGGTCCAACCAATCACCGGTAGGTACTCGCCCACCTCCAGGCTCAATCGGCAAAGTCCATCGATCATCTTGCCGAGGGGAACCATACCGGGTCCACCACGAACCCGCAAACGGATCATCCACTCCTCGAATCGGGTTTCAAGCACACGTCTCAGCACCGAGAAAACGCGTGGTGGACGCACCAAAATATCATATCACGAGGAACCGGGTTTTCAAATAGTGCATCTTTTCTTAAATAATCCCACGGTCCTCAAAACCAGAAATCACATGAAAATCCAACACCAATGAGTAAATCAAATGCGATGTGCTATGTACATCAAGCCATAATATAGGTACAAGGGGGAAACCGCTTTTTAAAATAGTTTCAGTTTCAAAGACATCATGCGGCTCCCAATTTCTATGAAAATCATATCGAATCTATGTGAAATGAACTACAGCATAATGATCATGGCAATTCTACAGTGAGTGTGTCATGGCAATTACTAACGGTGTGTGTGTGTAACATGCAGATTAGTGCTCGTGCAACATGAACCGTTAGTAATAGTGCGGTGTTCTATCAATTCTAAGTTTACATACATATAGGAAGGAATGCAGTATGCAACAACAGTATCCATGACAGTCAATGTAGGTAAATGCAACATATAGCCATAAGGTCCTATCGGCCCTGACGCATAACGCCATGCGGGCGATATCCCCGTAGATGTTAAATCTACTCACCGAAGTCTCGCGCTAACTGTAGCCGACGACTTGCTTCCCCTTCTTCGCAGCGTCCGTCTCACTCGCCTGCGAACCTAGAATTACACAATATATCACACATAAGCTCAAATCCACAAAATGCGATATTAAGGTCAAACTAGAAACCCGCGTCGCAAACCAAGCGCGCGTGTGCGCGATACGCTAAAACGTGTGATTATGCGCCTGAAACTACCCCGACGCGTCGCGATACGCAGAAACCCTAAACCCACACACGTATCACGCGTATCGCGAAAGTTTAAAAATACGAGAAACATGTATTTAGCTCCAGATTTTTCTACAGCAACAATTAAATAAAATTGCACATGCCATGAGTCTAAGGATAGGAGCAGACACCTAGAGAGCCAAACCCAAGTCCCCCCATCTGGCCGCAAATTGCGGCCAGAACTAATATTTCGGCGGCCAAAAAGTGGAGTCTGTGGGTCGTGTTCTACACATGGGATCTACACCTAAAAACTATACTCCAGTTAACTCAGATTTATTCTGAACTCACTGGGTCGATAGCAGATTGCAGAAAGCTAGAAATTGCTTAACAACGATGAATTTGCATCAAATAGCAATCTGGTGGTATTTTAGTGCAATTGGGGGCTAAGCTAGGTTAACATGGCCCTAACAACACTCCATCAACTTACTTAAACCAATACATACTTCACTTGATCAAAGTTCCCACTAATTACCACATATCGCACTAAAACGCACCATTAATCACTAATCGAAGCTAAGCTACACTAACTAAGCAAACTAGGGGGTAAGTTCAAGAAGTATTCCCCACACTCGACCTTAGGGAGCTGGAGGAAGAAGAAGGAGTTGAGGGAAGGAGCTGCAGCTGAAGTTACTGCTGCTGCTGCTCACTGCTGCTGCTGTGCCTGCTTCTGCTGCTGCTGTGCTTGTTGAGTGTGTGAGTGTGAGAGTGAGAGGTTGAGAGAAATGAGAACAATAATGAGAGGAAAATGATAACTCCCTATGTCAACCCCTCCTTTCTCTCTCATCATTAAATGCAAGCATAGGCTTTGCCATGATGCATTCTCTCTCTCTCTCTCTCATTCTCTCAAGTCAACACCCCAAAACAAAAATTCAAATTAAAACAACCATCAATTAACTAAATAGACTTAATTAAAACCCAAAAGACTTAATCCCCATTATTAAACCCACCATGGTTGCTAATCATGGTATAATCTCATTTTAAACCCTAGTTTACATGCACATGTGTGTGCAAGCCTAGGAAAATTCTAGAAAAATATTTATTAAATTTGGAAAAATATTTGAAACTCAATTTGGTAAACTTTTTATTAAAAACCCTTTATTTAAATATAATTAGCCACTAAACACATCCTAAGGTGTTACAATCTCCCCCCTTAAAAGAAATTCGTCCCCGAATTTGAAAATATAAAGCTACGCATACCTTCAAAGAGATGAGGGAACTTGTTCCGCATCTCGCCCTTGGCCTCCCAAGTGATCTCTTCGCCACTCGGGCTGTGCCAAAGCACCTTCACTGATGGCAAGACCTTCGATCTAAGTTTCTTCACCTGCCGGTCCAATATCACGACTGGCTGCTCGGTGAACGAAAGGTCACGCTCGAGCTGAACGGTCTGATGCTGAATCATGTGCGAAGGGTCATGTAGGTATCTGCGAAGCATCGACACGTGGAACACGGGGTGAACATCAGGGAAGTCGGGTGGAAGAGCCAAACGATAAGCTACTGCGCCCACAAGCTCGAGGATCTCGAAGGGACCTATGAATCTGGGGCTAAGCTTCCCCTTCCGTCCAAATCTCATCACTCCCTTCATCGGAGAAACCCTCAGAAAAACGTGATCTCCAACCGCGAACTCTAATCTGCGGCGGCTCCTGTCAGCATACGATCTTTGCCTACTCTGAGCTGTCCTCATCCTGTCTCGAATCAGCTGTATCTTCTCGGTCGTCTCCTGTACGATCTGGGGCCCTAAAATACTGCTCTCACCGAGCTCTGTCCAGCAGACGGGCGATCTACATCTCCTCCCATACAGAGCCTCGAAAGGTGCCATCTGAATAGTATCCTGGAAACTATTGTTGTAGGAGAACTCCACCAAGGGTAAATGATGATCCTAGCTACCACCAAAGTCTAAAACGCATGCTCGGAGCATGTCCTCGAGAGTCTGAATCGTCCGCTCTGACTGACCGTCGGTCTGCGGATGAAATGCTGTGCTGAAACTCAAGCGTGTGCCCAAAGCCTCCTGAAGTCTCTGCCATAGTCGGCTGGTAAACTGGGTGCCTCTGTCGGACACGATACACGTCGGGACTCCATGCAGTCGTACTATCTCGTCGATGTAAATCTGGGCGTACTGAGCAAACCCGAAAGTCGTCTTCACTGGCAGGAAGTGAGCCGCTTTCGTCAAACGATCCACGATCACCCAAATGGAGTCATACCCTCGCCTAGTCCTGGGTAGACCCACAACGAAATCCATCGAAATCTGCTCCCATTTCCACTCCGGAATGGGTAACGGCTGTAGCTCTCCCGCGGGCCTCTGGTGCTCGGCCTTGACTTGCTGACAAATCAGGCATCTCGACACGAAATCTGCGATGTCCCTCTTCATTCCGTCCCACCAGTAAACATCTCTCATATCATGATACATCTTGGTGGAACCGGGATGGACGCTGTACACCGATCGATGTGCCTCCTCAAGAATCTCACGCCACAGCCCCTCAGCATCTGGTATGCATAGTCTAGTCCCAAATCTCAGCATCCCCTGATCATCGATCATGAACTCGGAAAATCTGCCCTGTCCAATCTGCGTCCTGATCTCTGAACATCGGTCATCACTGTGCTGTGCCTCATGTATATGGTCAAGCAACTGTGGGCGTGCACGAACATGCGCAATCTGTCCTCCGATCGGCGTGAACTCGAACTGTACCCGACTGTCGCATAAAATCTACCAATCTGCCGATGACTGCCCCTGTACTGTGCTCAAACAAGATAGACTACCCCCGGACCTCCTGCTCAAAGAATCCGCCACTACATTCGCCTTGCCCAGGTGATACAAGATATCGCAGTCGTAATCCTTCACTAACTCCATCCATCGGCGCTGTCTAAGGTTCAGGTCTCGCTGCTGAAATATATACTTTAAACTCTTGTGATCGGTGAATATCTGGCACGACTCGCCATATAGGTAATGTCGCCAGATCTTAAGTGCAAAGACCACTGCAGCCATCTCCAAATCGTGAGTGGGGTAGTTCTGTTCATGTTTCTTCAATTGTCGCGAAGCATACGCGATTATCCTGTCATGCTGCATCAATACGCACCCTAGCCCCACTCGAGAAGTATCACAATAGACCACAAATCCGCCTGATCCTGAAGGCAATGATAATACCGGTGCCGTAGTCAGCCGAGTCCGTAACTGCTGAAAACTGTGCTCGCACTCCTCCGTCCAATCGAAAGGAACTCCCTTCCGGGTCAACCCGATCAAAGGTGTAGCAATACTGGAGAAGTCCTGCACAAATTGCCTGTAGTAACCGGCCAACCCCAAAAAGCTGCGAATCTCCGTAACTGATGTGGGTCTGGGCCAACGCTGAACGGCCTCGATCTTCCTCGGGTCTACACATATACCGTCTCGTGAAATCATATGCCCCAAGAAGTCTACGCTGTCCATCCAGAAAGCACACTTGGAGAATTTCGCGTAAAGCTGGTGCTCCCTCAAAGTCTGCAGTGTAATCCGCAGGTGCTGCTCGTGCTCCTCACTACTCCGGGAATACACCAAGATATCGTCAATGAATACTATGATGAACATATCCAGATATGGCCGGAAAATACGGTTCATCAAGTCCATGAATGCTGCCGGCGCATTGGTGAGTCCGAACGACATCACCAAAAACTCATAATGGCCGTAGCGTGTACGGAAAGCTGTCCTAGGAATGTCCTCCTGTCGAACCAGCAGCTGATGATAGCCCGATCGTAAATCGATCCTCGAAAAGTATCCTGCCCCCTGAAGCTGGTCGAACAAATCGTCGATATGTGGCAAGGGATATCTGTTCCGCACTGTCACTCTGTTCAGCTGGCGGTAGTCGATACACAGACGCAAACTACCGTCCTTCTTCTTGACGAACAGGACTGGAGCACCCCATGGAGAAACACTGGGTCGAATAAGTCCCTTATCCAGCAAATCTTGCAACTGACCCTTCAATTCTTGAAGTTCCGCCCGGGCCATCCGATAAGGCGGTATGGAAATAGGCCCCGTGCCAGGAACCAAATCAATACAGAAAGAAATGTCGTGCTCGGGCGGTAGCCCAGGAAGCTTGTCAGGGAACACATCAGGAAACTCGCTAACAACCGGAACCTGATCCAACGGAATCCCTGTAGCGCTAGCATCGCAAACATATGCGAGAAATCCCTGACATCCCTTCCTCAAAAGCTGTCCAGCGCGAAAAGAAGAAATCACACTGTGAGGGGCGGCACCACGGTCCCCCAACACAACAAAAACCGACTCGCCGGGAAAACAGAATCTAACTGTCTTCTCACGGCAGTCCACAGAAGCATAGCACGTGGCTAACCAATCCATGCCTAAAAGAACGTCGAAGTCCAACATCTCAAGAAGGATCAAGTCGACAGGCAACTCTCTCTCCAATACAGGATCGGAACACGTGCCTAGCAACGAACGACTCTCCCACAGGAGTGGTCACAACAAGCGGCTGATCAAGCAAACCGGACTCTTTACCCAAACTCAGCACAAAGTGTATGGATACGTACGAGTGCGTGGATCCGGGATCGAACAACACGTGTGCATCAACAGAACATACTGGAAGGATACCTGAGACCACCGCATTGGACGCCTGCGCGTCCTGATGCGTCAAAGCAAAAACCCACGCCTGTCCTCCACCGGTGACTGACGGCCCCCTGCCTCGGTCATCCCGTCCTTTCTGAGCAACTCCTCCACGCTCACGACCTCTCTGTGTATGAGTCTGACGCGGAGCGATAATAGGTACAACAGGCAACGCCCTCTGGGGTGGTGAAGGTGGTAAGGTAACATGCGGTGCTGCTGTCTCCCTCCGGTGTATCTCAGGACAATCTCTGACGAGGTGAAGTAGACTGCCGCATCTATAGCAACCTCGCGACGACTGCTGACTCTCCCATGGATACGAACTAAACATCTGGCCTTGTCCCAAATCTCTGCCACTCTTCGTACCTAAACGATACCTGCCGCGGCGTCTGAATGTCTGTCTCCGTGCTGATATACCAGTACGAACTCTCTTCGGCTCTGGAACTAACGAAGTCTCAGCAAGGCGCTCCTCGACTAATAGGGCTGCATCTACCGCTGCTGCATATGTCTCGTAATGCTGCGCGCTGATCGCAAGGAACAGTGGTGTAAGCAAGCTTCGAACAAATCTCTTGACTCGCAACTCCTCGGTAGCCACTAAATACGGGGCATAAACTGATAGCTCTGTAAACAACACGTCATACTCTGCCACTGACATCTCCGGAGTCTAGCGTAAAGACTCGAACCTGCGTGCTCTAGCATCTCTGACACTCAGTGGGAGAAAGCGGGCAAGGAATAGTGCCACGAACTCTGTCCAGGTCATAGGAGGAAGACCTTCCGCTCTACCCTTCTCGACAGATTCACACCACTTCTGCGCAAGACCTTCCAGGCGAAAGCTCACGAACTCAACCTATCTCGCATCTGCGCATCTGAGGGAACGGCATAGCCGAGCCATCCTATCAATGAAAGACTGTGGGTCCTCGGCTGTATCGGTGCCTGTGAAGACCGGAGGCTTCAGCCTCATAAACTCTAATAGCGATACTGTAATCACCTCCGTGGCTGCAGGGGCAACTGGCTGTGTGGTAGGTACGTACCCATCGCGATCTCTATAACGGGTGGAGCTACCTCTGGTCGCTGCGCTCGAAGCGTCTCAACTAGCGATCCTATCATCTGGCGCATCTCCTGCATGCTGAATCCTACCGTCTGGCGCATCTCCTGCATACCAGCCCCTAGCGTGGCGATCTGATCTGTCACGGGAGGAACAGCCTACTCGGGTACAACCGGTGTACTGCCCGGATCAGTCCTCGTCTCAGACGAATCAACTCGAATCTCGGCCCTCGCGGCCGCTCTCTGCGCCCTCGTAGTCTTTGGCGGTATAATGGCTGAAAGGAAATTAGGATTCGATAAGAATACGGAAATCGAATCGCAAGAATATATATACTCAAGAAGGAATTTAAATCAATAAGTCCTAAGGTCGCCTTGGCGGAGTACCGTGTCGTGAGTATGCCGCGGAACATACACACGCTATGACACTCTGCTTCAGCTACCTACTCCATCATACCAAGGTCATCCTATACTCCGAAAGGTAAAACCTACGCTTTGATACCAACTTTGTCACGACCCGAATATTTCGACTCGTGACCGGCACTTAACCACGCAACGTCTACAGGCGTAACGCGACTAAGTAAGCCGAACCCAGAAATCAAAACCATTTAAAAGTAGCGAGTGTTGAAAACATTTATTTAAAATATTTAGAAAACCTTAAATAGTTCAATAAGTTCTTTTAAACTTACGTCATCATTTAAATAATTTTGGCAGCATTTCCCTTGTAAAAAGAACCCCGAAATCGGGTATAAAATAGGATATAAGTGAAAATGAGATATAATGAAACAAAGCATCCCCAAACGGGAGCAATCACGCCCCAACGGCGGAAACCGTCACCACAAGAGTAATATACGACGCCGTAGCGAAGAATGAGCAATAAGTAAACATCACAGAATAATAAACTGCATATATAAACAGTCGGCTCCCACGAGCTCGATACCAGAATACAAAAATATACATTATCGTCCTCACACTGTCTCTAAGTCCAGTACATATATGGTAGATGGAGAATACTAGATACAAAAGGGTGTACAATAAAAGTAATTAGATACCACAACCCACCTAATAGCAAAACAGCTCTCGCGACAACTGTAGTGGTATCTGTAGCCAAAAGATGCAAAAGGCAGCCTGCCGCGACTACTCTGAGGGGCAACCTGCAATTACTGTGGCACAACGGGGGTGAGTTGCCAACTCGTGAATAGAGATAACATATATCGGTAATTGTCACGACCCGAAAGAGCACGTGACTGGCCCTTGAACCATATGAAGTCTATAGGACCCCATCTGATCCAAGTAAGCCAAAAGCCCAGCAATCTAAAACCATTTTAAGAGTAAATAAGGAAAACTGTTTTTGAAAAGTAAGGAAATCATGTTTGGAAATCAAAGTTTTTAAATAACTAAGCCGAATATGCATTTTTTTTAAAATGTGTAACCTTTCCTGAAAATTTCGGCAGAGTTTCCTTTGTAAAAACTGGCCCCGAACGGGGTACAACAAGAATAATATATATGAAATGATAAAAGGCATCCCCAAGCGGGAGCTAGCTCTTCGTCCATCGACGGTCACAACCACGCAAGCAATAATAATATACAACGCCAAAGGGCGAGGATCAAAACCCAAAAAAAAAGAAACTCAAACAGCCAGAAAACCGTAATACTACTAGCGCGACTCTAAGGTCGAAATAAAACAACACTGATTTCTAAGTCTGAAACAAACTACAAGTTTTGGTTGATGGAAATTCTAGATACAATAAATGATACATGAACAATGGCGGTTCTGATACAAAAGAACCCACCTATCCAAGCAAGTCACCCATAAGGAAGCAGTGTGCCAGAAATGCCGCTATGGAATCTGTACGGCAAAAACCTGCAAGGACTGGGGCACAACGGGGGTGAGTTGCCAACTCGTGAATAGAAAGATATCTACAAGCAGAGATCGAGTGCATGACCCATCCTAGGTCAATACGATCAGATATAAATAAACCTCAATATGAATAAAGCTGAAGCATGCTAAACTGGCAATGTAATCTCTACATGAGTGTAATGCCAAGTGCTCGTGCTAGTGCCTCAGGTAATAGCATGTCATGAATATGAGGTATGATCAATGTAATCAAATCTGCACACACGTGGATCCCGTCCACTCGTCACCCAATGACTATAACCATCATGCAAGTAAATATCATGAAACCTGTGCATGGAAATATGAGGATATAACCCACCCGTGTCCCTCGCGACACGTCAAAATCATGGAACCAGGGTGCCCAGCATCGACACCCGAAAACATCATGAAAACTGTGCCCAGCATCGGCACGTAAATCCTCATATATCGGGCTCCGTCAGTCCGGATCGGCCCGCGGGCTCTGTCTGCGGTATCGGCCCTCGGCCCCGGCAGTATGCCCAAAACATCTATCGACTCTGGTCGGTATCCTCCGGATAACCGCCAGGTCCAACCAATCACCGGTAGGTACTCGCCCGCCTCCAGGCTCAATCGGCAAAGCTCATCGATCATCTTGCCGAGGGGAACCATACCGGGTCCACCATGTACCCGCAATCGGCTCATCCACGCCTCGATTCGGGTTACACATATCGCTCTCAGCACCGAGAAAACACATGGTGGACGCACTGAAATATCATATCAAGGGTAACCGGGTTTTTAAAGAAATGACATATTCTCTTTTGAAATACCCTCGGTTCCCAAATCCAGAAATATCATAGAAACAACATATCTCAATGCGTACGGTTAAAGCATGATGTATGCGGCATGTAACAGTAATGCAAGCATATCAGTAAGTCATGCAACATGGAATAATAATGTGCACATGTCGAGGGAGACCGCTCTTTTAAAAGGAATCTGTTTTTAAAGAGTATCTTGCGGTTCCCAAATCCCCAATCAAGCTAGAATCATCTATATATGTGTACAGGTATAAGTGTACAATATGCCATGCCAGAATCATATCATGAATGCAATAGTACTATAGTGTAGTGACATGGCAATTATCGATGATGAGTGTGTGAGCCGGCAACAAGTGTACGTGGAACATATACATCATCGATAATGGTGCTGGTGTCCTAGCAGCATGACTGAATGTCACAACAATACAAGCGATGGAATGCAAATAGCAGGAATATGCGGAAACGAATGATCAACGCAAAAGTAAAGAATCTACACCAATCTGTACAAGTCATGCAGGGGTGCCATTTGAAATAAGACGAATCAGGGCTTTTGGAAAAACAAGGGCTACGGTGTTTTAAGAAAAGATACATCATTTGAAAATATCCGTATGACCCTTCTGCCTATCTTTAAAATATCCCCGATTCGTTAGTTTGAAATAGGTATGACTCAGTCCAGTCTAATGTCTACTAAGTAATCTAGACAGGAGGGGTAAGAAACCACCTAATCTGAGTCAATATATATAGATATGATAGTCGGTGATCCCGCCTCAATAACATATCGTAAGATATCCTCGAGTCATGAGTGCGGATCTATCATCAATATCGGCTCGTACGGTAGATCGTCGTACGGCATCCCAATAGCTGGGTAGGGGTCAATATCACACTATCTCATCACATATCAGATATCACTTATCATCAGATCACACAATCTGGGGTACTACTGTAAGTCTAGTACAAATCGACACCATCTATAAAATATGAATGCGGGTAAAGCACATGTCCAAAGGCCCGCTAAAACTATCATATCGCACCTCAAAGGCAAACTATGTCACATCGCCGATCTCACGGCCTCACATCAAGTATCATCTCAAACCACGTATCATCCTCAAATCCCGTATATAAACACATAGTCCCATACCCATGTGTAGATATACGCACCATCATATGCACTCTAATAAATGAAAGAATGAATGCAAGTATGTGTGTAAATGTATGTGAGTGCAACCACTACTCTGGGGTTCGCACTATACTAAACCAATATATTCTTATCATCAAAATATCATTATTACCATCAATAACCCTAAACAACACAAAATAAATATTCGTGTGTATACGTATTCGTATACATCACCACGGACTGCGGGGGTGCTATACGCCATCCACCCGACTCCTCCCCGTAGATATAAATCTACTCACCTTGCTTCTCGTGTGCCAAAGCCGATGTCGCTATCTTCACCTCCTTTGCCTCAACATCACGCGGGGTACCTACAAGTATATCACAATGCTAAAGCACATGAAAATCACATCGGAAATCAAAATAGCACACGCTACCCGCATAGGTAAAAACCTATCGACTCGCATGTAAACATAATCAAAATCCACTTGTCGTTGACGTCCAAACGCCACCCGACAGGAATGAATCACCAAATACCAAAATCCATGCTAAAACAAGTCCCAAATTATACACCAACATAGGAAAATCAACCCAGATTTCACCCTAGATGGAATCAGTCAAAACTAGACATACTCAGGGTCAAAACTAGAGGAAATGGGGGCATGCACAGAAAACGAGGCAATTCCTTAAAATACCTTATTTTAGAATTTTCCATAATTTTTCCCCATTTATCTGTATTTAATTATACCAGAAAATTAAAATATTCATTAAAATAATATTAAATTATAAAATTTCCCAAAAATCATATTTTATTATTTTGAAGACGTTACAATCTACCCCCCTTAAAGAAATTCGGTCCCCGAATTTAAATTTAAACCCCCAAATACTAAAATATTTCAATACAAATTCCAAGTCATCGGGGCTCCGAAATCATCTATACATAAAACATCATAGCGCAATGCATGCGCATGGGTACTGAGCAGATAACTCAAAAGCAACACTCCATCAAGCATCCGCAATCATCGGAGTCATGGTAACGACACAATGTCAAATCCAATACAAAATCAATATGATATGGACCAAGACTATACATGTAGACACCCAATCTATACATGTAATTAGCTGATGCAACTGTATGCCAAATCTTTTTAAGTCGCTGTGCGATGCGCGTAACACTGCACAGTGGCGGACGTTTCTCATAAGAAAATAACTATATATGTGTATATATATCCTTTGTTTAATAAGCACGTTCCACCATTTTGAAAATAATCAGAAGGGTTTCCTTGTTTTTAAAACGTTTTGTGTCATATCGGACACGTAGGTATATACTGAGACTATAGCTCGCTTTTCGGAAATCCCTTCGATAACTATCGATGCATGCAAAATATATCCAGGCACTATCCACTGACTAGTCCTGCTCAGTATGAAAGCAAATATCCCACATCATAAAAATGTACTGCTCCAAAAGGAATAAATTCCAAAAATGCACGTAACACCACCCTGTGCGTCTGACGCGCACGGAAATCAAAATCCATATATGCGCTAAACATGTGCACAAAACATCTAGGTGCAACGGGTGTGCACGAAGCATCTGTCATAGGCAACATGTGTGCCTGACAGCCAAAACAGGTGCATCTGACATGCACGAAGAATCTCGATTTAGTGCATCGGGTGTGCACCAAAATCGCATCTCAAAGCCTGCGCCCAACATGCGCGAAAATCCAAATCGGTGCATCTATCGTGCACGAATGAAAACCTAGACCCTGCGCACTCAACATGCACGGAATCACAAAATCCAATAGCAACGCAGAACATGCGTAAGTCCAGTCAAAAGCACGGAGTGCAAGAATCCACATCAATATCACAATCAAAATCGACATACCGAAAGGCATCAAATCGAAGTCAGGTGCAATCGTAATGCACAAAATATAAATCCGGTGCAACAAAGGCATGATATATAAATCTGATGCGATAACGCAAGAAACATAAAACTGGTGCGACAAACGCACGAAGTATAGAACTGGTGCATCCCATGCACAAATACCAAGCAAGAACTCAAATACGTAAGCAGCAACACCAAGTGTATCCAGATATGAAGAAAATCATAAACGTGTGCAGCTGCGGGCACAAAACACATATCGATGCACTACAAGTACATATAAGCTATACCGAGTGCAAAATCAAAACACTAAAATTACATGAAACTCTGCTGGAAGCGTAAATCAAATCACCAGCATAAAATAGGCATGAAATCGCAATCAACAGCTCAAGAGTAATAACTATGTACAGGGTATAAATACCCAGTAGGTGCAACCATGGTGCACAAAATCAAATATCATGAAACTCAGTCATCAAGACTAAATCATGCGAATAGATCGCCCAAAATACCGAAATGCAAAGCAACGGATACGTGATAATCAAATCACAAAATCACAAATCATAATTACCGTCGTCGGTATACCCTCCTTCAGGGTCGAGAAAGTACCGGTACATCCGATGCTAGCGGCGCAAGATATCTACTTGCCTCTTGCTCGCGGCTGGCGTCCTCTGCCTCTGGTTCCTGATCTTTCCTGTAGATTACCAACTCGCAATCCATCGGCTCATCGGCCCGGTCAGGTGTGCTGACAGGAACGATTCCGTTCTTGCACTTCCCTGGTCATCTCTCGGTCAATCCTCACGACCGCTCGTAAAGCAGCACATCTCTGGCGCCGACCTCGGGTCCTCTGAATGCATATCACACATCCGATCCTGGGTGCAACTCTTATTGCAGCAGTGTACTGGAAGGAATCCTACTCAAGGTCTCTTCTGATCTTGCCTAAGCCAAACTGTAAGGAGGCTGGTACTCTGGCGTAATCTTTTCTCGCTCTCTGGACCTCTGCGTCCTTAGTACAACATCTCCTCGGAAGCTGGTCGCATCTCTGCGCCTCTGTATGCATGTCCGGCCTTTAATCTTAACGGGGTGTAGTAACAGCTCGTCTGCCTCTCGCACGAACTTCTTGTCCCGCTTGTCTGTATCATCGTCCATTTCAACATCGCGTGTCTATCTGCGCACTGCAATGCCTTCGGCTACGGTCCATCCGAAGTCCCTCACGCGGACTCGAAATCACGAACTCGGTATCTTCCTGACTCAGTAGGAGATATCTAGCCGACCACGTCCTCAGCGTGCACGTCACATCTCTGATGTCAGCGAAGTGGAACGTCATCTCGTCGAAATCTCGTGCGAACTCTTTACTCCACCTTGCTCCAATGTCGACTGATTCGGACTCATCTCATCGTGGCTACACGGACTGCGCTCCGACGGCTATGCTCGCATCTGGAGTCTCCCAAGCAGTGTCCCATCACAATATCCGAAAGATGTCGAATCATCCGATCGACTCGTCAGAACCTCACAATCCCCCAAGAGCTCAACATCTCGGGTACAGTTTAATAGTATCGAGTACATGCCACAGCGTCGGTGGTCCAGCCGTAGAAGGGCAAACCCAAGCCTCACTAATGGCGCCGTGGAACCGCCGCAAACCCTAAGGTTCGAAGGCTTTCACATGGTCATTAAGTCGAGTTAGGGTTTCATTCTTCTAGAGGGTCCATAGAATCACCTGCATGTCTTTCCGTATACTTTAAACTTGGAAAATAGGTTCCTGACCTTCGATCGTCTCAATCGACTCTCAACGAATCTGCGTGAAGTCGCCTCTAGCTGGAATCAATCTATCTGATGACCTCGCATCGGGGTAAGCGAACGAACCACATGTCCTAGTCATTAATCCTCGGTGACTAGCGACTCACTATCACATCTCTAAGAATATGCTCATGCTGCAGTAGCTCCAATCATCTGGGCGATATCTCATCACTCGCAGCAACAACTGGCTCCTTCGTATATACGCTAAACAGGGCCTCAATCCTCCAGAAAAGGCGATACATAAGCGGTTATCTCTGAATCGGTCTGCTCTAGATCTGAGCAAGACTCTCCACACTGGAGATCTTCAACTCAGCTGGGCCCGCTCCGGCGCAAAAATCGGACGAATCACCTTCGTCTATCAAATCGGGTAGACTAGCTATCATCTGTCGCATATCTGCCTGAAAGCTCCGGCAATCTCAGCTCGTAAGCTCCGAAAGCAACATCCTGTCAATCTCAGCAACAGCTGGTCCATCTGTCTGCACGGTAGGCGACATCATAATCTCTGAGGTACGCTGTACATCAACAGTCCTCTCTCAAGTGGCAGCTCTAACAATGACCCGATCATCCGGTGCAAGACCAAGCACTCGCCTCCACTAGAGGTCACACTCATCAATACCAACTCGAGACGTTCCCATGTCACCAGAAAACACAATGGTCGGCCCTCGTACCGGACGAGCTCGCCCTGACCGTAACCCTAGCAGCAGCCCAAACTGCGCTCAACCATGGCGACAGGAACCTCAATCGAGTATCGAAGAGAGCAGGTCAATGGCAAGAAAGAGAACAACAGATCCAAAGTGGATACATGATCATAAGAAGGAACGGCATCAATAAAGGTATGATCATGAAACTAATAGAATCGGGGATCTCAAATGGATGTATAATCATGGATATGAAGAGAATCACTGATCTCGAAAGTATGTACATCCTAAGGTTCCTTAAGCGGAGTGGCGTGTCGTAAGTATGCCGCGGAACATACCAACGGTACGTCACTCTACTTTAGTCACCTATTCCATCAACCAAGGGTCATCCTACGCGAAGAAAGTTCGGGTCTAATACCCCCTCGACAAGTCTAAGTTCCGTAAGGTCAAGCCTAAGTTCCGTATATAAATAACTCCCTAGGCTCCACATAGTCAAACTCAGACTCGAACCAAGGACAACCTAGCGCTCTGATACCAACTTTGTCACGACCCGAAAGAGCACGTGACTGGCCCTTGAACCATATGAAGTCTATAGGACCCCATCTGATCCAAGTAAGCCAAAAGCCCAGCAATCTAAAACCATTTTAAGAGTAAATAAGGAAAACTGTTTTTGAAAAGTAAGGAAATCATGTTTGGAAATCAAAGTTTTTAAATAACTAAGCCGAATATGCATTTTTTTTAAAATGTGTAACCTTTCCTGAAAATTTCGGCAGAGTTTCCTTTATAAAAACTGGCCCCGAACGGGGTACAACAAGAATAATATATATGAAATGATAAAAGGCATCCCCAAGCGGGAGCTAGCTCTTCGTCCATCGACGGTCACAACCACGCAAGCAATAATAATATACAACGCCAAAGGGCGAGGATCAAAACCCAAAAAAAAAGAAACTCAAACAGCCAGAAAACCGTAATACTACTAGCGCGACTCTAAGGTCGAAATAAAACAACACTGATTTCTAAGTCTGAAACAAACTACAAGTTTTGGTTGATGGAAATTCTAGATACAATAAATGATACATGAACAATGGCGGTTCTGATACAAAAGAACCCACCTATCCAAGCAAGTCACCCATAAGGAAGCAGTGTGCCAGAAATGCCGCTATGGAATCTGTACGGCAAAAACCTGCAAGGACTGGGGCACAACGGGGGTGAGTTGCCAACTCGTGAATAGAAAGATATCTACAAGCAGAGATCGAGTGCATGACCCATCCTAGGTCAATACGATCAGATATAAATAAACCTCAATATGAATAAAGCTGAAGCATGCTAAACTGGCAATGTAATCTCTACATGAGTGTAATGCCAAGTGCTCGTGCTAGTGCCTCAGGTAATAGCATGTCATGAATATGAGGTATGATCAATGTAATCAAATCTGCACACACGTGGATCCCGTCCACTCGTCACCCAATGACTATAACCATCATGCAAGTAAATATCATGAAACCTGTGCATGGAAATATGAGGATATAACCCACCCGTGTCCCTCGCGACACGTCAAAATCATGGAACCAGGGTGCCCAGCATCGACACCCGAAAACATCATGAAAACTGTGCCCAGCATCGGCACGTAAATCCTCATATATCGGGCTCCGTCAGTCCGGATCGGCCCGCGGGCTCTGTCTGCGGTATCGGCCCTCGGCCCCGGCAGTATGCCCAAAACATCTATCGACTCTGGTCGGTATCCTCCGGATAACCGCCAGGTCCAACCAATCACCGGTAGGTACTCGCCCGCCTCCAGGCTCAATCGGCAAAGCTCATCGATCATCTTGCCGAGGGGAACCATACCGGGTCCACCATGTACCCGCAATCGGCTCATCCACGCCTCGATTCGGGTTACACATATCGCTCTCAGCACCGAGAAAACACATGGTGGACGCACTGAAATATCATATCAAGGGTAACCGGGTTTTTAAAGAAATGACATATTCTCTTTTGAAATACCCTCGGTTCCCAAATCCAGAAATATCATAGAAACAACATATCTCAATGCGTACGGTTAAAGCATGATGTATGCGGCATGTAACAGTAATGCAAGCATATCAGTAAGTCATGCAACATGGAATAATAATGTGCACATGTCGAGGGAGACCGCTCTTTTAAAAGGAATCTGTTTTTAAAGAGTATCTTGCGGTTCCCAAATCCCCAATCAAGCTAGAATCATCTATATATGTGTACAGGTATAAGTGTACAATATGCCATGCCAGAATCATATCATGAATGCAATAGTACTATAGTGTAGTGACATGGCAATTATCGATGATGAGTGTGTGAGCCGGCAACAAGTGTACGTGGAACATATACATCATCGATAATGGTGCTGGTGTCCTAGCAGCATGACTGAATGTCACAACAATACAAGCGATGGAATGCAAATAGCAGGAATATGCGGAAACGAATGATCAACGCAAAAGTAAAGAATCTACACCAATCTGTACAAGTCATGCAGGGGTGCCATTTGAAATAAGACGAATCAGGGCTTTTGGAAAAACAAGGGCTACGGTGTTTTAAGAAAAGATACATCATTTGAAAATATCCGTATGACCCTTCTGCCTATCTTTAAAATATCCCCGATTCGTTAGTTTGAAATAGGTATGACTCAGTCCAGTCTAATGTCTACTAAGTAATCTAGACAGGAGGGGTAAGAAACCACCTAATCTGAGTCAATATATATAGATATGATAGTCGGTGATCCCGCCTCAATAACATATCGTAAGATATCCTCGAGTCATGAGTGCGGATCTATCATCAATATCGGCTCGTACGGTAGATCGTCGTACGGCATCCCAATAGCTGGGTAGGGGTCAATATCACACTATCTCATCACATATCAGATATCACTTATCATCAGATCACACAATCTGGGGTACTACTGTAAGTCTAGTACAAATCGACACCATCTATAAAATATGAATGCGGGTAAAGCACATGTCCAAAGGCCCGCTAAAACTATCATATCGCACCTCAAAGGCAAACTATGTCACATCGCCGATCTCACGGCCTCACATCAAGTATCATCTCAAACCACGTATCATCCTCAAATCCCGTATATAAACACATAGTCCCATACCCATGTGTAGATATACGCACCATCATATGCACTCTAATAAATGAAAGAATGAATGCAAGTATGTGTGTAAATGTATGTGAGTGCAACCACTACTCTGGGGTTCGCACTATACTAAACCAATATATTCTTATCATCAAAATATCATTATTACCATCAATAACCCTAAACAACACAAAATAAATATTCGTGTGTATACGTATTCGTATACATCACCACGGACTGCGGGGGTGCTATACGCCATCCACCCGACTCCTCCCCGTAGATATAAATCTACTCACCTTGCTTCTCGTGTGCCAAAGCCGATGTCGCTATCTTCACCTCCTTTGCCTCAACATCACGCGGGGTACCTACAAGTATATCACAATGCTAAAGCACATGAAAATCACATCGGAAACCAAAATAGCACACGCTACCCGCATAGGTAAAAACCTATCGACTCGCATGTAAACACAATCAAAATCCACTTGTCGTTGACGTCCAAACGCCACCCGACAGGAATGAATCACCAAATACCAAAATCCATGCTAAAACAAGTCCCAAATTATACACCAACATAGGAAAATCAACCCAGATTTCACCCTAGATGGAATCAGTCAAAACTAGACATACTCAGGGTCAAAACTAGAGGAAATGGGGGCATGCACAGAAAACGAGGCAATTCCTTAAAATACCTTATTTTAGAATTTTCCATAATTTTTCCCCATTTATCTGTATTTAATTATACCAGAAAATTAAAATATTCATTAAAATAATATTAAATTATAAAATTTCCCAAAAATCATATTTTATTATTTTGAAGACGTTACAGTAATCGCGAGCATGCACGTACTGCGCTACTCTATCATATGCCAGCAGGTAAGATCTATATGCGACAAGCAGTAGGTGTAATGATCATGCAAATGCTCTGTCAGGTAAAATAACTACAGGATGAGATACATGATAATCAATGCTGAGCATGGGATAAACAACATCTACACGGAATATCAACGTGGCAAAATAATCGGTGCCCAAAACTGCACCCAAATCCCAAATAAACTCAGGCGCCGGCACTCTCCTCGGCCCTCAAATCCTGTAAATCTCTGAGAATCAAGAGTGCCCAACATCGGCACTCAAAATATCATAAAATACTCGTGTCCAGCATCGACGCGCAAATCCTCATATATCGGGCTCCGTAAGTCCGGATTAGCCCACGGGCTCTGTCTGAGGTATCGGCCCTCGGCCCCGGCAGTACGGATCATCCCGCATCCATCTCTCGACACTGGTTAGTATCCTCCGGATAACCGCCAGGTCCAACCAATCACCGGTAGGTACTCGCCCACCTCCAGGCTCAATCGGCAAAGTCCATCGATCATCTTGCCGAGGGGAACCATACCGGGTCCACCACGAACCCGCAAACGGATCATCCACTCCTCGAATCGGGTTTCAAGCACACGTCTCAGCACCGAGAAAACGCGTGGTGGGCGCACCAAAATATCATATCACGAGGAACCGGGTTTTCAAATAGTGCATCTTTTCTTAAATAATCCCACGGTCCTCAAAACCAGAAATCACATGAAAATCCAACACCAATGAGTAAATCAAATGCGATGTGCTATGTACATCAAGCCATAATATAGGTACAAGGGGGAAACCGGTTTTTAAAATAGTTTCAGTTTCAAAGACATCATGCGGCTCCCAATTTCTATGAAAATCATATCGAATCTATGTGAAATGAACTACAGCATAATGATCATGGTAATTCTACTGTGAGTGTGTCATGGCAATTACTAACGGTGTGTGTGTGTAACATGCAGATTAGTGCTCATGCAACATGAACCGTTAGTAATAGTGCGGTGTTCTATCAATTCTAAATTTACATACATATAGGAGGGAATGCAGTATGCAACAACAGTATCCATGACAGTCAATGTAGGTAAATGCAACATATAGCCATAAGGTCCTATCAGCCCTGACGCATAACGCCATGCGGGCGATATCCCCGCAGATGTTAAATCTACTCACCGAAGTCTCGCGCTAAGTGTAGCCGACGACTTGCTTCCCCTTCTTCGCAGCGTCCGTCTCACTCGCCTGCGAACCTAGAATTACACAATATATCACACATAAGCTCAAATCCACAAAACGCGATATTAAGGTCAAACTAGAAACCCGCGTCGCAAACTAAGCGCGCGTGTGCGCGATACGCTAAAACGTGTGATTACGCGCCTGAAACTACCCCGACGCGTCGCGATACGCAGAAACCCCAAACCCACACACGTATCACGCGTGTCACGAAGGTTTAAAAATACGAGAAACAGGTATTTAGCTCCAGATTTTTCTACAGCAACAATTAAATAAAATTACACATGCCATGAGTCTAAGGATAGCAGCAGACACCTAGAGAGCCAAACCCAAACCCAAGTCCCCCCCATCTGGCCGCAAATTGCGGCCAGAACTAATATTTCGGCGACCAAAAAGTGGAGTCTGGGGGTCGTGTTCTACACATGGGATCTACACCTAACAACTATACTCCAGTTAACTCAGATTTATTCTGAACTCACTGGGTCGATAGCAGATTGCAGAAAGCTAGAAATTGCTTAACAACGATGAATTTGCATCAAATAGCAATCTGGTGGTATTTTAGTACAATTGGGGGCTAAGCTAGGTTAACATGGCCCTAACAACACTCCATCAACTTACTTAAACCAATACATACTTCACTTGATCAAAGTTCCCACTAATTACCATATATCGCACTAAAACGCACCATTAATCACTAATCGAAGCTAAGCTACACTAACTAAGAAAACTAGGGGGTAAGTTCAAGAAGTATACCCCACACTCGACCCTTGGGAGCTGGAGGAAGAAGAAGGAGTAGAGGGAAGGAGCTGCAGCTGAAGTTGTTGCTGCTGCTGCTGCTCACTGCTGCTGCTGTGCTTGCTTCTGCTGCTGCTGTGCTTGTTTCTGCTGCTGCTGTGCTTGCTTCTGCTGCTGCTGTGCTTGTTTCTGCTGCTGCTGTGCTTGTGGGTGTGTGAGTGTGAGAGTGAGAGGTTAAGAGAAATGAGCACAAGAATGAGAGGAAAATGATAACTCCCCATGTTAACCCCTCCTTTCTCTCTCATCATTAAATGCAAGCATGGGCTTTGCCATGATGCATTCTCTCTCTCTCTCATTCTCTCAAGTCAACACCCCAAAACAAAAATTCAAGTTAAAACAACCATCAATTAACTAAATAGACTTAATTAAAACCCAAAAGATTTAATCCCCATTATTAAACCCACCATAGTTGCTAATCATGGTATAACCTCATTTTAAACCCTAGTTTACATGCACATGTGTGTGCAAGCCTAGGAAAATTCTAGAAAAATATTTATTAAATTTGGAAAAATATTTGAAACTCAATTTGTTAAACTTTTTATTAAAAACCCTTTATTTAAATATAATTAGCCACTAAACACATCCTAAGGTGTTACAGCAGGGTGGTCCATTCATTTTGCTGTAGGGGCTGCCTCGCTTCAGGTTTTGGCGGGTAACTTGCCGCACCCGTAGGGGTCTAGGTTTCATTGCACAGGCTATCCACACGACCAGGAGAACGTCGGGTTTCAACAGCGGCTCTGTGAAACCCGGGGATCCCAGATTATCTATATTGTTCTGTGATGCTTATTACTTTTCTGTAATGTTGCATATTATCACGCCTGGAGCAATTATTGTATATTGGTATATATACTATTAGATGTTGTTTATGTTTTACACCAGCGCTAGTCCAGTCCCCACTCTGTCGTTAGTTAAGTAACCTAACGGGTGATGACGGGACCTAGTGACGAATGCAGATGGCATATACGTACATTTTATTTTCGTTCTTTTCTAGTGTGATTGATTGATGGGACTGCATTGATTCTTATCAATGCAAGGATAAAACAAACCTATATATGATGTTGTTGGAACAAATTTTAAAAAGGTGTTGTTACAAAGATGTTTCCTTTTGTTTTGCATCGCGGTATTCAGTTAGAATATCCTGCACCTCATTCGACGAGGCAAGGGCCGAGATCCCTTCACCGGGAGTGACCCCTTGGGCAGAAGTTTACGTCAAGGTAATAACTTTACTATAGTCGATTACAAGTTGCTTTGCATCGCGGTATTCAGTTGGAATATCCTGCACCTCATTCCACGAGGAAAGAGCCGAGATCCCTTCACCGGGAGTGACCTCTTTAGCAAAAGGTTTTCGCCACTATATTTTTATAAAAAGCTATCAGGTTCCTTCAACAAGATCAAGTTCATTACGTTAAAGGTTTTTCGCTAAAAACCAGCCATAGCCCTCCGTCGTATCTTATGGATGGTCAGTAGTATTCAAGCTATGTTTGTTGGCTTTCGTCAAGGCATAGTGTTTGGTAGCTACTGGTATTCATTTGTAGCATAGATAGATGTGTTGGTTTGGGACAGTCGTATTACCTTGTTGGCTTTCGTCAAGGGTATGTACGGGTGGGTTCAAATTAACCTGGATAATGACGGGCAGAACTTGACATGTGACTTATGATTTGTTGGCTTTCGTCAAGGTCATAAGAGCATGGGGCAAAAATCACATCGGGAGTTTCAAACATACAGGAAACTTGCCAGGCATGCGCATACCTTCTGGAGTGTGATAACCTGAGTGACTTCCATCAAGTTATCATGCGATGAGAGTTGGATCCCGATTCCCACTGATGAGTTGGTTTACTCTTCGGGTGATCCCGATTGATTCTTCTTTTAGGTTTAGAGGAGAATTTGACGGTACAGTGGGAGGTTTCCAGATTAGATAAAGTGATAACCATTCTGATCTAGGTTAGAGTGCACGCAGAGTGTTTCTTTTCTCTCTCTCTTTTTTGGTAGCGACCTTTGACCGACCCTAGACTATGACTCAGTGACCAAGATGACCGAACTTTCTTAAAATACTGGCTTTTGGATTGTCTAAGTTGCATAAGTCATTGCCGCTCCTTCTTTTACCTTTTGCATTTTTCAGAACACCCCGTATTACTACGGACATCCACTTCCATTGGATAGATCCATCGTATGGTTATATACGAACTCGAAGGGACTTCTTCGAGGATGGATCCAGGTTCAGGAGAAATAGAATTGGTTTATTCAGTTGTCTTTTATTATTATCACCTTCTCTCAGATTGCGAGGGCTCCTTGGTTTAGGAGGGTACACCTATTACGCTTATTGGATAGTCTTATTCCAAACCATAGGCAGGTGCCGAAAGGTAGGGAATGAAGAAAACTAATTAGCCTAAGTATGGTGTACAGAAGGTAATAACTAAAGACAAAATAAAGGGATTAGAAAGAGGGCAAAGTAAATTGCGAATGTTATCATTCACGACCAAACCGTGTACTTCATCGCCACTCCTATTTCACCTTTAATAGAATAAGGTATTATTCAGTTGTCTTTTATCATCACCTTCTCTCAAGTTACGAGTACTCCTTGGTTTAGGAGAGTACACCTATTATGCTTACTGGATAGTCTTCTTCCAAACCATAGGCTGGTGCCGAACGGTAGGGAAGGAAGAAAACCACTTAGCCTAACGAGGGTGTGCAGAAGGTAACGACTAAAGACAAATAAAGGGATTTAGTGAGATGGAAATGAAATATACGGTTATAGTCATGAATTGGATTATGGAAGAGGCATTACTAGGAATACCAGGATACCCCTACGAAACATTTTCATGTTTCAGTTTCACTGTGCATTGTTAAAGGAAAACTGATTTCCCGATTAGATACTTACTCCAGGGTATGTATTTACCAGGTATGATTCTCACATCTGTATGGTTTTACAGATGATGAGTAGGAGTAAGTTATTGGGAATAAGGTGATCATCCTCATTATATCGGAATTCGTTGTAATTGGTGATATTTGAGGAAATCACCTGGGTACAGTTTTCAACCTACGATACACAGGTTATGAGTTATTCAACTCAGAGGACTTATACAGAGTATTGTATGTTGTCCAGTGTCCATCAGGATAAAGGGAATGGTCCTCGTACTCTGTTCTGTTTACTTGTAACTTCTCTAGTTTTTAGACAAGTGTTTCGTAGAAATACAATATCTAGATTTTGAGAAGTTGTGGGTATAAGAATAAAGTAGAGAACCAGGTGTCGCAAGTATCGGGATTCTTCAAAGAAATCGAAGATGTAGATTCTTGTGATTGGTATTCAGTTAATAGTAATCGTTTTGAGAAACTTGTTTCTTTTTCAGGTTACTCATAATTGGATGTATTCCTAAGTTGAGTAATGCTGATTATCCTCTCTCCATTAAGTTGATATACACTGAAGACAGCTGCATGATTTGAATCTGGTTCCAATTAAATAAGTGCTAAAGTTTCTATATTGGATATAGAATGGTTCATATCTTAACGATGTTAAGGTACGGGGAGTTGTCCAGCTTATGCTTAAAACCAGACACTGGATAACTCAAGGCACGTTTCTGTAGTGGCAGTTTGTGGGTTGACCCTGGCTTTGACGAGGGTTGATTTTCTACCATATGGAAGATCAATAGTGATATTATTCTAGACTCGCCACAGTTTTAGTAAAATGGATTTTTCATAAAACAGTAGTGGGAGTATGGTAGAATTGGAAGTGATTCCAGAACCGTAAACGATTATGGAAAATTTAATAGGACCTATATATTCAATCAGGTTTGACATTCCAATAGCTACTCCGCAGATATGGTGGGTAACCTCAGACACCCGAGAGGTACTCAGGTAGCCTCAAGGACGGTGACAGGGAGGTTCTTGTTTACCCAGACTTGACACTACTGTTGTTCCAGACTATGAAACCCGGCAGAAGGATATGTATAGCATTGTTCATATTATTCTGGCAGAGGGTTGTCGTAGTCAGTGGGAGCAGCGGAAGCATAGTGGGCAAGTAGCTTATGTCTATTTATAGGCTTGAGCATAAATAGCGGAGATAAGATCATCTATTTTTGATGTGACAGTCATGGGTTTGACTTCATCAGAATAGGGGATGGATCTGTTAAGAAGGTAGTAGGGTGTAATGTCCTTGTATTTGGATGACATACACAGAGTAGGAAGTAAAATTCCTATACTACGATCGGTTGTACTGTGGTCGTCACACAGTTATTTCTTCACACAGGACATGGATATAATATCTGATATTCTGGTTACTAGATCTATGGTTTTAGATCTAGAATTGGGTAGTTTCCCAATCAGGGTACTTTGACAGTATTATAATAGTATTTTAGAATAGATGACTCCTGACATGGTGGCGTACCTGCAGTTAATGGAGTCACCCTCTCTAAAGGTGTTTTACAGACTAAAGGAGAGAGGGATGTGCATGATTGGCAGATTACTTGCTTAGGCAATTGAGTCAATCGTGAAATGTCAAGTACCACACCAGATGTTGTTTTTGCACTAGATGCAATAAGTTAATATTAATCCAATCCTGGAGAAACATAAGGAAGCAGTTTTAGAACATAAGTGAATGTTCTACGGATTTGATGACGGCAGCCTCCTTCAAGAGACGGTTATCATTCCAGGCTTCAAAAGTGACATGAATGACAGAGTGATTGTCAGAGTTATAGTTTTCCCTCTGGCGAGGGACAGTATTAAGGACAGGTGGTCCAAGAGGATACTGTGAGTGGCATGGTGCGCGATACTGATTAGGTTCAGTTATCAATACAGTCTAAGAAGTTTGGATTTGGAGTTCATTTATGAACTAAGTCCCATCAGATATCCAGACATATTCTAAGACACCTATTACTCGACTCGGGAGATGGTTTTCTCCGCGAACTTGAGATTAAGAGAGACATAGAAAGAAACATCAGGGCGGATCCACTCACTGAGGCTATTTCTCGAACACAAAAGTTTTACAAACTAGCTTTGTGAAACTGATTAGTAGAGAAGTTGGGTGTTCGGTATCACACGAGTTGTGAGTATACGACATCGCAATAATTAGCCTTAAGTGCAAGTGGGAGATTGTTGGATATAGTGCCCTCAAAGTCAATTATTGGATCGCAGGTACGTGATTACAATGATTGAGGGAGGACCTATACCGATATGACAGTCTTGCTCGAGATGATAGTATGCTATCTGGTTTGTCTTTATCATCATATACATGCTTTAGTTCACTATTGCATGTTGATAGAGCCCAAAGGATTCTTGCTTGACTGGCAGCAGTATGATGGCGATCATATACGTGGGAGCTGGGGTCTATAAGCACATCCTTAAAGTGTCCCTAGTCATGGGTGTTTCGAGACAGGGCATCGATACTCCAGAGTAGACTAGTGTATACAGTCTAGACCCCGATGAGGGGCGGTGGCTGGTCTCATAAGCTACTGGTGTCAGTTGGATCACCTAAGATGTATACAGGTGCTCATTGGGTTATGAGTACACCGGTCAGGACTTGCAGGGAACATGCTAGTTGGTATTATACATATCGTCAGATAGCAGTTCCCTGGTGACATGTGTACAGGTTAGTTTGTCGACCTGAGATCGTCATTTGTCTCGTGTGAGTTCCCACTGTGCTTAGATTACTACCCTACCATGCTCAAAGGAGACGTGCAAACAGGTTTTAGTTGGGTACAGTCCCGAGCCACATGGAGGCAGTGAGCGGATCGTCGGGGATTCGTCTCTCCCTGTATTGGGGGTTGATGTCGCACAGTGCACGGGTAGCCATCACTAGAAATCCTCGGCCGAGCTAGTGGAGAATTACTGATTTGGATCAGTAGTTTCTCAGGTGGTGATGGGCTTCATACCGACACGAATTATCGCGTTATTAGGGGTCTGACTTTATCCACCCCCTAGACTCGATATGCGATACTCTTAGACGAATGGACTGGACTGTATGGATATTGTCATTGTCAGGCTCAGTAAGGTTTCTGGATGAGTTCGCTCTTCAGCTTCCCTTCCAATCAATACATAGGCAAACGTTACGTACAGTTTGTACCTCTGACGTGCTAGTGGTTATACCCAGTGCCAGTGTATTGATGAGTCATTAGAGTCCCCCACAGACAGTTTCCCAAGTTCGGGCGAAACGTTGTAGAGGCCATATGGTTTTATGGCAGGGTTCGGAAAATGCACGTGCGTTTACGCACGTGTCATATTTCGTCGGGCAGATAATACTGGTGGGCTTTGGTTTAAGCCGGATCCGAGTATTATACTGTGTAGATATAATATCTTTGTCTCAGTTGCATTTGTATTCGGTCGTAATACAAATGCGGGTATGTTTATATTGATACGGGGTTGTCCTGAAATTCGTTTCGGGATCGCTTTTGGAAATTGCCAGTTTCCAGTTTTCCCGTCTTTATCATTCGGTTAAAGACGGATTTAGTTTTTCTTGATGAGTCGTGATTCTGGAAGGTTCTAGAAGTTTCTAGATGGTGACTAGGATGATGAGGTGGCTAGTGAGTCATTAGTGCATTTATTGAGCATTTAATGAATGGATGACTAAGTGTTATGATTCATTGTATGCTTTAATGGTAATGCTAGGTGTTTATTATGACTCATTCATTCATTAAGTGCTAATGGTCACCTTCCCCTTTCCTACACTCACCCCCCTCCTCTTGAAAGTGGCCGGCCCCTCATTTGAAAGGATGATGGTTGTTGATTTGAAAAAGGATGCAAGTATTTGGTTCGTGGAAATTAGTATACACAAATTCTCATTTCACCCGATTCAAAAAGCAACTTCATTAACCGTTCGTCCATAGCTTTGGACGTAACGAGACAAAGTGTTCTGCTCATTCTCTACATCAATCTTGGTCATCTCTTTTAGCAAACTTGATGATCGAGTTGCCTCGGTTCAGAGGCGGGAGCCCGTTTACAGATCCGTCGACGTGGTGCCACCTGGACGAGAAGACTGGAGATTCAGGAGATCGGAGCAGCCGCAACAAAGCGTGGGATGATGGTTGAAGACCGAAGGACTCGGATCGTTCGGTATAACATTTCTACCCACTTTGTAGTTTGTTAGTTTAGCTTTAATGGCAGATCCGGATGATAGTAAACGATAGCGCCAGTCAAAAAGTTTTTGTTCCACATTTGGCGTCTGTGAGACGACCGGGGCGCTACCGTGTACTTACAGGACCAAAATTGTGTGCACACATCTATTTGCAAAAAGAACTCTTTGGACAATAATCGGTTTTCTGTTCTGTTTGCAGTGTCGGCTTCCAAACGTTATATTCGTGATTTTTAGTGTGTTTCTAGTATTTTATCACGAACGCCTGTAATCTATATTACTGAGCAAACACTGGTTAATAGTACTAATATATAATAAAATAGATAATGAATGAGCGGTATTAAAATGCAGTTTTTAGTGATGAACAAATACCCCCAAACTTATCTTTTGCTCGTCCCGAGCAAAACAAAAAATCCTAACCTCACTTTCATAGGGAACGCGATTGCACTGAGCTCGTGCAACAAGCCGTTAAATCTCTAGGTGTCCCTAATAGGAGGAGTGTTGTCTCATGAGGGTTTTCAGCGGATTTCACTCATAAAATCCCGTCAAGCTAGTTTTGCGAAATAACTATGATTCTAACACTAAGGTTTTGTTTAAAAGCTAGCAATTCTATTA
This sequence comes from Agapanthus africanus, assembly GCA_030015575.1. NCBI lineage: Eukaryota > Viridiplantae > Streptophyta > Magnoliopsida > Asparagales > Amaryllidaceae > Agapanthus > Agapanthus africanus. The sequence goes on along the minus strand of JASDDO010000288.1, from coordinate 101,333 downwards.
TCCTAAGTTTAGAAATATCGAACCTTTATTTTTCACTCCTCACTTCTTATTTAACTTAAGATTCTATATGTCTTTACGTGCGGTGCAAATAGTGTCACTAAGTTTCAAAAAGATCAATTAAAGTTGTCATGTCACAAAATAAAGCCCAGATAAAAAACTTAAAAAGGATCACACAAGTTTTATAAAGAGATAAGTACTTCTCAAGTTTCGTTTTCCAGTTAGGTTTCAAATTCAGAATTTTTATCTTCCTTAATAGAAACTAGGTCTTATTTTTCACTCCACCTTTTACTTGTTTTTATTTCATACACACCTTCGTGAACGTGCAATAGTCTTCATCATAGGATAAAACCTTCATATCTCCGTTAAAAAATATTTTTTTAAAAAAAAACTTGTCTTTTGTCAAGATTGTTCTCACACAAAGAACCCTTAGGAATTTTAACTCGGAGAGAACACTAGACTGGCTTTGTTTTAATTTGGACTTTCTAGGTTTCTTAGCGAGCTTTGGGCCAATGCTCCCAAACCAGTTGGTTTTAACGCATTAGGTGTAGAGACACCCCGGAGGACTTAATTGCTAAAGTTACCTAGGCCCTAAAACAAAAGACCAATTTTACCGTGAAAATCATAACGATTTAATGTGAACGGAGATATAACCAGTTGTTCAATTATTTTTTAGGATAAAAGACGTGTTTAGTGGATCATGTGTGTAATCACTTCAATCAAGTTCCAGATGGGTTATTCTTCAGAATTAATTCCTATTAAGGTATCTATAATATCCCTTCATATCCACTTCACTTTCAAAATTATTCTTGGTATTACTTATTTCAGAACAAACCTATTTGATCCTCAAAAATTAGTTTATCAATTTAAAAGTTTTCAGACATAATAGACTTGTCATCTAATTTTCAAATCTCACGATACGTGTAGTGTGATGCAAAGACGTATAATAGCTACAGTTAAATTCAAAGGAGGGTTATCTTTCAGGCTTTTAAAATCTAACAATAGGATCTAGTTGTTCCTTTCTTATTAAACAAAAACTATCGAAATATCGAATCTAAGTTCTCCCACTAGCTAACTTGACGACAAAGTTTTTATATTTTTGTAAAAATATTTCAATTTTTTATGGTTTTTTTTAAAATTATGTATGCAAATGCAGAATATACAAATGAATGCGAAGGGAGAAAGAATGCGAAGGGAGAAAGCTTACCGAGCGTACCCCAGACTTAAACTGGACAGTGCCCTCACTGTCAATGTATATCAAGAGGGCAAAATAGATAGAGGGTCAAAAGCAGCGGTTCTCCTTTTTATTATTATTATTTTTTTTGTATAAACAAAGACTGAGCATCACCAGACAAGATTGCTCGTCAAAAATAAAAAATGGATATGCACTGGACAAGAATATCCATATATATATGCCAAAAATAGTATATACATACCCCCAAACTTATTTGAAACAGTGTCTCCACTGTTTTTGGCTGGATAACCAAAGTTTGGTGGTAAACATAAGAAGATTATGCAGGTTAAACCGGCTCCTACAAGATCAGGAGCTCCTCTGATGGTTCTGCGTTAAGGAACAGTTTCAGTTTGTGTCTGTTTACTTTGAAAAATGAACCGTCCTTTGAATTCTCTAAATCCACAGCACCGGGCGGGTACACACCGCACAAGAAAAGGTCCCATCCAGCAAGATCGAAGTTTACCGGGATGGAAATAGAGTCGGGTGTCATAAAGAAGTACCCGTTGTCCAGGCGTGAAGGTGTTGCGCGTAAGGTGTTTATCATGAAACACTTTCGTTCGGTTCTTTATAACAGCCGCGTTGTCGTAAGCCTCATCCCGAAGCTCGCTCAGTTCGTTAAGTTGCAGCTTCTGATAGCTGCCCGCATCTTCAAAATTGAGATTCAGCTCTTTGATCGCCCAAAAAGCATGATGTTCGATTCCACAAGGAGGTGGCAAGTCTTTCCGTAAACAAGCCGATAGGGAGACATGCCAAGATCAGTCTTATATGCAGTTCGAAATGCCGAAAGGGCATCGGTTAATTTTAAAGACCAATCTTTACGGTTCTTGGAAACCGTCTTCTCCAGAATCTGCTTGATTTGCCGATTTGAAACTTCGGCTTGCCCACATGTTTGGGGGTGGTAGGGCGTGGATAGCTTATGATTGATTGAGTATTTCTGCATTAAGGCCTCAAAAGACCTATTGCAGAAATGCGTCGCATTATCGCTAATGATAGCGCGGGGGTGCCCGAACCGGGAAAAGATGTTTTCTTTAAGGAATTTAATGACAGCCTTGTTGTCATTAGTCCGACTCGGTATTGCCTCGACCCATTTAGAGACATAATCAACAGCCAAGAGAATGTACAGGTTCCCAAAAGAGTTGGGAAACGAGCCCATGAAGTCAATACCCCAAACGTCGAACATCTCAACAACCAAGATTGGTTGGAGCGGCATCTCATTTCGCCTGGAAATCCGGCCCAAATGTTGGCACCGGGAGCAAGTCTTGCAGTATACATGTGCATCTTTGAAAAGTTTTGGCCAGTAAAAACCACATTGCAAGACTTTCTCAGCTGTCTTTCTTGGGCCAAAGTGCCCGCTACATGATTGATCGTGGCAAAAAGACAACACTCTTGAATTCGTTTTTCGGAACACACCGGCGAATGATTTGGTCTGGACAGTACTTGAACAGGTAGGGCTCGTCCCAGTAAAAGTGTTTTACTTAGAATAAAAATCTATGTCTGTCCTGACTTGACCGATCGTCAGGTATGAGTCCAGTCACCAGGTAGTTCACAATATCTGCGAACCAGGGCTCGAAAAATAGCAAATATCTGGAGTTTCTTTGTTGGAGATAGTGCCCTCAGAGTCAATTATTGGATCACAGGCACGTGATTGCAATGATTGAGGGTGGACCTGTCCCAGTAGGACAGTCTTACTCGAGATGATAGTATGCTATCTGAATTATCTTTATCATCGTGTACTGCTTTAGGTGACCTGACATGTCGCTATTACACGTTGATAGAGCCCCTGAGATTCTTGCTTGACCACCAGCAGTATGAGGGCGATCATATAAGTGGGAGCTGGGGTCTATAAGCACATCCTTAAATGGTCCCTAGTCGTGGGAGTTTCGAGACAGGGCATCGATACTCCAGAGTAGACTAGTGTATACAGTTGAGACCCCGACGAGGGGCGGTGGCCGGTCTCACAAGCCACTGGTGTAAGTTGGTTCACCTAAGATGTATACAGGTGCTCATTGGGTTATGAGTACACCGGACAGGACTCGCCGGGAACCTGCTAGTTGGGATTATACCAAGACGTCAGATGGCAGTTCCGTGGTGACATGTGTACAGGTTAGTTCATCGACCTGAGGATCGTCATTTGTCTCGTGTGAGTTCCCACTGTACTTTGATTACTACCCTACCACGCTCAAAGGAGATGTGCATACAGGTTTTAGTTGGGTACAGTCCCGAGCCACATGGAGGCAGTGAGCGGATCTTCAGGGGTTCGTCTGTCCCGGTATTGGGGGTGAGGTCGCGCTGTGTCTAGGAGAGCCATTACACGAAGCCCTCGGCCGAGGCAGGAGATTTACCGGTAGGTATTCCAGTAGTATCTCAGGGTGTTCTGGGCTACACTCCGACACGACTTGTACCGCTTTTGGGGGTCTGACTTTTACCAACCCCCTAGGCCCGCCATGCGATGCTCATAGAAGAACGGACCAGACTGTACGGATATTGTCACTGACAGGCTCAGTAGGGTGTCAGGATGAGTTCGCTCATCGACGTCCCTTTTGGTCAATAGCTGGTGGCCCGTCACGTATTGGCTTATACCTCTGACGTGCTAGTGGTTAAATCCACAACCAAGGTGTTGACGAGTCTTTAGAGTCCCCCACATTCAGTTGCTCAAGTTTTCGGGCGAAACGCTGTAGAGGCCGTATGGAGATATGGCAGGGTTCGATCAGATACGTGCGGTATTGCACGGATCAGGATCGGACAGATAATACTAGCCGGCTTTGGTTTAAGCCGGATCCTAGTATAGTACAGTGTAGATTTTGTCTCATTGCATTTGTATTCGGTCGGAATACAAATGCGGGTGTGTATACACAGTAGCGGGGTTTTTCCTGTAATTTATTACGGGACCAGTTTTCTGGAGTTGCCAGTTTTCTTTCCGTTTCGGCCATATTTCTTTGTATTCTTCATTGGCCGAAGATTGGTGGAGGAGGGCTTATTTGCAATTGTGCAAATAAGCATTTGTGGAGGGTGGTGATTGCATATTGTTGTATCATGATAGTTCCACCATCACATTGACTTCTTAGGTCATGATGGTTCATGATGGCTTGACCTTTTGGTGTTATGATTGGTTGGTTGAGTGTTGGACTTTCCTTGTGATGATTTCTTCTCTTGATCTCATTTTGACTCTCCCTTGGATTATTGTTCTTCTCTCTTGAATTTTCATTCACCCTACACCATGAGCATGGCCGGCCAAAGAGGAGAGAAGGGGGCTGTCCCAAAATTTGGGGTGGGGTTTTTGGTTCATTTGTATTGCACAAAATCCATTTAGCTCCATCTCCAAAACTCTATTCCTCCACCATCTCAAAAGGCAACTCCATACAAACCCTAAATAAGATATAGATCTCTACACTATTCTATAGCAAATCTTGGGCACGTCGACTCGCCAGCTTCGTGCCCGAGTTGCCTCGGTATAGAGGTGGGAGCCCGTAAAAGAAGCCGGCGACGTGGTGCCCTTCCGGTGACGAGGTGGAGACCGGAGCTTCCGCGGGAGATCGGGACGACGACGAGAAGACCGGAGGACACGGATCGCTCGGTATATCTCTCTTCCCCATCTAGTAGTTAGCTAGGACTAGTTAATGGTACGATCCGGGTTTTAGTGCGCGGTGGTGCCGGTTCAAGAAAAATTAATGTTAACCATCGCTTCCGCATTTGGCCTCGGGATGGAGGCCGGGGCGCCGCCGTGCACTTACATTCTTTTCCCTTGCTTGTTGGAAGAGAAAGAAAATATCATCTTTGGATGCTCACTACCTCTTCACAGGTCTCAAAAGCCCTTATCGTCAAGAGTTGTTCATCATGGAAATGTTGGAGATAGTGCCCTCAGAGTCAATTATTGGATCACAGGCACGTGATTGCAATGATTGAGGGAGGACCTATCCCGGTAGGACAGTCTTACTCGAGATGATAGTATGCTATCTGGTTTATCTTTATCATCGTGTACTGCTTTAGGTGACCTGACATGTCGCTATTACACGTTGATAGAGCCCCTGGGATTCTTGCTTGACTACCAGCAGTATGATGGCGATCATATACGTGAGAGCTGGTGGTCTATAAGCACATCCTTAAAAGGTCCCTAGTCGTGGGAGTTTCGAGACAGGGCATCGATTCTCCAGAGTAGACTAGTGTATACAGTCGAGACCCCGACGAGGGGCGGTGGCCGGTCTCATAAGCCACTGGTGTCAGTTGGTTCACCTAAGATGTATACAGGTGCTCATTGGGTTATGAGTACACCGGACAGGACTCGCCGGGAACATGCTAGTTGGTCTTATACCTGACGTCAGATAGCAGTTCCCTGGTGACATGTGTACAGGTTAGTTCATCGACCTGAGGATCGTCATTTGTCTCGTGTGAGTTCCCACTGTGCTTTGATTACTACCCTACCACGGCTCAAAGGAGTCGTGCAAACAGGTTTTAGTTGGGTACAGTCCCGAGCCACATGGAGGCAGTGAGCGGATCTTCAGGGGTTCGTCTCTCCCGGTATTGGGGGTGAGGTCGCGCTGTGTCTAGGAGAGCCATTACACAAAGCCCTCGGCCGAGGCAGGAGATTTACTGGTAGGTATTCCAGTAGTATCTCAGGGTGTTCTAGGCTACGCTCCGACACGACTTGTACCGCTTTTGGGGGTCTGACTTTTACCAACCCCCTAGGCCCGACATGCGATGCTCATAGACGAACGGACCGGACTGTACGGATATTGTCACTGACAGGTTCAGTAGGGTGTCAGGATGAGTTCGCTCATCGACGTCCCTTTTGGTCAATAGCTGGTGGCCCGTCACGTATTGGCTAATACCTCTGACGTGCTAGTGGTTAAGTCCACAGCCATAGTATTGACGAGTCTTTAGAGTCCACCACACTTTCAGTTACTCAAGCTTTCGGGCGAAACGCTGTAGAGGCCGTATGGAGATATGGCAGGGTCCGATCAGATACGTACAGTATTGCACGGATCAGGATCGGACGGATATTACTAGCCGGCTTTGGTTTAAGCCGGTCCTAGTTTAGTACAGTGTAGATTTTGTCTCATTGCATTTGTATCCGGTCAGAATACAGATGCGGGTGTGTATGCACAGTATCGGGGTTTTCCTGTAATTTATTACGGGACCAGTTTTCTGGAGTTGCCAGTTTGCATTCCGTTCCGGCCGGTTTTCCTTTGTTCTTTCCCGGCCGGACTTTTTTGATGGAGGGGGTTATTTGCAAGTTTGCAAGTAACACTTTGTGGAGGTTTTTCTTGCAAAAGTATTTATTATGATAGCATCTTTAGATACCATTCTTTTCCTTCATCTTTTCATGCTTTATTATGATTAGAATTGATAAGAATGGTTGATGTAAGTTTGTGATGATGATGTTTAGGATATAGTCACCATTCTCTTTATCCTACACTCACCTCCCTTCTTATGGTTGGTATTCTCATTCCTCCACCATATGATCATTCTCACTAGATGAAAGAAAGAACACTTGAGAGAAAGAAAAGAATGAGAGAGTTCATCTTTGTTATGTGAGGAATTCTTCATCTCCTTCTTCTTCTTGTTTTGGAAAAATGAAAGCACCATTTTTCCTAACCCCATTCCTCCATCAAGGCAACTACAAACCCCAAATGAGACTAGCATGATCTACTACACATTCTACAGCATATCTTGAGCATGTCGAGTTGCCGGCTTCATGCCCGAGTTGCCTCGGTATTGAGGCGGGAGCCCGTAAAAGACGCAGGCGATGTGGTGCCCTTCCGGCGAGGAGGCGACGATGTGGAGGCAAGACTTTCTGCGGGAGATCGGGACGATGACGAGAAGACCGGAGGACTCGGATCACTCGGTATACTTCTCTTCCCATCTCTTGTTAGCTAGTATAGGTTAATGGTTAACGATCCGGGTTTTCTTTGTCCGCGGTAGCGCCGGTTTCCAAGTAAGGAAAATTTTTGATTCCGCATTTTGGCCTCGGATAGACGGCCGGGGCGCTGCCGTGGCGCAACATGGTATCAGAGCCACCCCATTGACCTTACCTAGCTTGTTCTAATGTGTTTTGCATTTCCGATCGAACAAAATCCCAAAAACCACATTTCCTTTGCATCAGTTTTCTGTTGGAATTTTTTGGTGTCTAAAAATTTTTCAGGTTGCAGAAACCTAATGTACATGAAATTATAAGACCTCTGTAAAAATTCGACAAGTTCAGTCGACGACTTTAGCGCGGAACCGCGGCCAAACCCCCCTTTGGGCCGCTGTTCCGCCGCACTCTCATGTCTTCACTGTGTCAAACTTTTACAGTGGGCTTGTGGGCTGATTTTGGGGCTTTTGGGATATTAAATTTAGGCCCAGATTTTCTGTGACTGCTACAGTTTTACTTGGGGTCCCACTTGTTAATTGTTTGATCGATCGGATATTTTTAAACACATTATTTCACAGTATTTACATTATATCTGCGACCGTGAATGTCACTTGATCGGTAAATCCCGTCTAACTGCTATAGCCCGGTTAGACGGATTTGCGAACGTGACTTTCACGTTGATGTTCTATGTTTATGCTGTGTTGTTGCGGATCGGTCGTGGGGGATATCCTGGATGCAATGCTAGTACAGTTTTGTTGTATTATGTACATTTGATATTGCGGGGCGAGCATCCGACATGTGGACTGCCGTCACTGCCTGTTTGTATTATTCTTTTGGGGCACGACCTGGTTGCGGTCGATGTACCCGGTGTATGTATATTTTACTTTCTGTACTAGGATTACCCCGCGGAGGGGTGCACGGATAGCCGGGTTCTAGAGGGCAACGGGCCCGCATCTCATGGCATTGAGACGGAGGGGGCTTCACTCTAGGATTGGCGGGCTATTCGTCGCACTCGTAGGGGGTACAGGTTGACCCAGGAGGGGTGCCCAAGTTACCGGATTCCGTGAAGTGCTGGGTGGTCCATTCACGGCACTGAAGGGGTCTGCCTCGCTTCAGGTTTTGGCGGGTGACTTGCCGCGCCCGTAGGGGTCTAGGATTTCATTGCACAGGCTATCCACACGACCAGGGGAACGTCGGGTTTCAGCAGCGGCTCTGTGAAACCCGGGGCTTCCAGATATCTGTATTGTTCTGTGATGCTGTTCATTTCTGTGATGTTGCATTTTATCACGCCTTGAGCGAAAATTATATATTGGTATATATATTAGTAGATGTTGTATATGTTTTGCATCCGCGCTAGTCCAGTCCCCGCTTTGTCGTTAGTTAAGTAACCTAACGAGTGATGACGGGACCCAGTGGCGAATGCGGATGACATATACGTACATCAGTATATTTTCGTTCTTTATTGGTGTGATCATATGATGGGACTGCGTTGATTCGGATCAATGCAAGATAAACAAACCTTTTCTGATGTTGTTGGAACTTTTTTCAAAAAAAGCTGTTATTGCAAAGACGTTCACTTTTGTTTTGCATCGTGGTATTCATTTGGAATATCCTGCTCCTCAGTCGACGAGGCAAGGGCCGAGATCCCTTCATCGGGAGTGACCCCTTGGACAGAAGTTTGCGTCAGGGCATTAACTTCACTATAGCCGATTACTTTTGCTTTGCACCGTGGTATTCAGTTGGAATATCCTGCACCTCATTCTACGGGGAAAGAGCCGAGATCCCTTCACCGGGAGTGACCTCTTTAGTAAAGGTTTTCGTCACTATATTTTTATAAAAGGCTATGCAGTTCCTTCAACGATATCAAGTTCTTTACGTTAAAGGTTTTTCGCCAAAAACCATTCGTAGCCCTCCGTCATTTCTTATGAGTATTATTTAGTATTCGTGCTGCGTTTGTTGACTCCGTCAAGGCGTAGTGTACGGTAGCTAAGTGGTGCTTGTTTGTTGCATAAATGGGATTGGTTAGGACAGTCGTGCGACCTTGTTGACTCCGTCAAGGGCACGTACAGGTGGGTTTAATGCAATCCAGATAATGACGGGATGAACTTGACTAGGACTCTTTGATTTGTTAACTCCGTCAAGGTCACTTGAGTCCTAGGGGTAAAAATCACATCGGGAGTTTCAAAAGAACTGAAACTTGCCAGGCATGCGCATACCTTCTGGAGTGTGGTGACGTGAGTGGATTCCGTCACGTTATCATGCGATGATAGTTGGATCCCGATTCCCACTGATGAGTTGGTTTACTCCTCGGGTGACCCCGACTAATTCTTCTTTCAGGTTTGGAGGAGAATTTGAGGTACAGTAGGAGGTTTCCTGATTAGATAAAGTGACAACCATTCTGATCTAGGATAGAGTGCACGCTGAGTGTTTCTTTTCTCTCTCTCTCTGGCAGCGACCATTGACCCGACCCTGGACTATGACTCAGTGACCAAGTTGACCGAACCTTCTTAACACAGGTTTTTGGATTGTCAGAGTTGCAGACCTCATTGCCACTCCTACTTTTACCCTTTTCTCCAGGACACCCCGTATTACTACGAACGTCCACTTCCATTGGACAAAACCATCGTATGGTTATATACGAACTCGAAGGACTTCGAGGATGGTTTCCAGTTCTGGAGAAAACGAATAGGTCTATTCAGTTGTCTTTTCTTTTCACCTTCTCTCAGGTTGCGAGTACTCCTTGGTTTAGGAGATAGTACACCTATTACGCAAATTGGATAGTTTTCTTCCAAACCTTAGGCTGGTGCCGAACGGTGGGGAATGAAGAAAACCAATTAGCATAACGATGGTGTGCAGAAGGTATTAAGTTAAGACAAAGCAAGGGATTAGTAGGAGGGCAAAGTAAATTGCGACTGATATTCACGACCAAACCAAGTATTTCTTCGCCAATCCTAAATCACCTTTGTATTTCTCCAGGACACTCCGTATCACTACGAAGATCCACAGTTTATTGGATACTCCATCGTATGGTTATATACGAACTCGAAAGGAACTTGTTCCAGTTCGGGGATGGATTCTGGTTCAGGAGAAATAGGAATAAAGTACATTCAGGTGTCTTTTATCTTCACCTTCTCTCGCATTGCGAGTGTTCCTAGGATTGGGACAGTACACCCTTTATGCTTTTTGGATAGTCTTCTTCCAAACCATAGGCTGGTGCCGAGCGGTAGGGAAGGAAGAAAACCATTTGGCCTAAGGGGGTGTACAGAAGGTAATGACTAAAGACATAGAAAGGGATTTAGAAAGATGGCAAAGAATTACAAGGTTACAGTTGTGAATCTGGATAATGGAAGAGGCATTACTAGGAATACCAGGATACCCCGACGAAACATTTCAATGTTTCAGTTTCACTGTGTGATGTTAAAAGAAAACTGATTTCCCGATTAGACACTTGCTCCAGGGTATGTATTTACCAGGTTGGATTCTCACATCTGTATGGTTTTACAGATGCTGAGTGGGAGTAAGTTATTGGGAATTAGGTGACCATCCTCATTATATCAGGATTCGTTGTAATTGGTGATATTTGAGGAAGCCACCTGGATTGTTTGCCGGTCGGCAAATATTTGGTTTTGAATATCCGCTGTTGTGCACCAATTTCAAATTGATATATCTGTACGTCTATTTTCATAGAGTGAGATATACCTTTTGATATTATGTCGATGACATTTACCTATATCAGTGGATGGTTAGGTAAGGAGCATTAAACAGCGGTGTAATTCTTCTTAACCATAAGTACAGTTTTCAACCTACGACACACAATGAAAGAGTTGTTAGACTCAGCGGACTTATACAGAGTATTGTATGTTGTCCAGTGTCCATTAGGACAGAGGGGTTGGTCCTCATACTATATTCTGTTTACTTTCTCTAGTTCTTAGACATGTGTTTCGTGGAAACACAGGGTCTAAGTTTTGAGGAGTTATAGGTATTTGAATAGAGTAGAGAACCAGGTATAGCAAGTATCGGGATTCTTCAAAGTGATCGAAGATGTAGATACTTGTGTATGGTATTCAGTTGATAGTAATGATTAAGAGAACTAGCTTCTCTTTCAGGTTACTCATAATTGGAAACATTCCTAAGTTGAGTAACGCTGATCGGCCTCCTTCCATTTAGTTGACATGCACTGGAGACAGCTGCATGATTTGAATCTGGTTCAATTAAATCAGTGCCTCTGTTTCTATATTGGATATAGAACAGTTCATATCTTGACATTGTTAAGGCACGGGGAGTTGTCCGGCTTATGCTTAAAACCAGACACTGGACAACTCAAGGCACGTTTCTGTAATGGCTGTTTGTGGGTTGACCCAGGCTATGACGAGGGTTGATTTTCTACCATCTGGCAGATCAATAGAAATATTGTTCTAGACTCGCCACAGTTTTATTAAAAATGAATTTTTTCAAAAACAGTAGTGGGAGTATGGTAGAACTGGAAGTGATTCCAGAACCGCAAACGATTACTGAAGATTTGATAAGGAACCTAAAGATTCAATCTGATTTGACATTCCATTGGCCACCCCGCAGATAAGGTGGGTAAGCTCAGGCACCCGAGAGGTACTTCGGTAGCCTCAAGGACGGTGACATGGAAGTTCTTGTTTACCCACACTTGCCATTGTTGTTGTTCCAGGCTGCGAGACCCGGCAGGAGGATGAGTATAGCGTCGTTCTAAACTATCTTTAGAAGTGCACGTCTATGTGACTCTGCCAGAGGGTTGTCGTAGTCAGTGGGAGCAGCGGAAGCATTGGTGTACATCAGGCTTATGTCTATTTATAGACTAAAGCAGATGTAGCGGAGATAGATCATCTATTTCTGATGTGACAGTCATAGGTTTGACGTCATCAGAATAGGGGATGGATCTGTTGAGAAGGTAGTAGGAAGTGATACTCCTATACTACGATCGGTTAGACTTTGGTTGTCACACAGTGGTTTCTCTACACAGGATTTGGATATTATATCAGACATACTGGTTACTAGATCTATGGTTTTAGATCTAGATTTGGGTGGTTTCCCAATCTGGGTACCTTGACAGCATTCTATGAGTATTTAGAATGGATGACTCCTGGCACGGTAGTGTGCCTGCAGTTGATGGAGTCACCCTCTCTAAAAGTGTCTTATAGACTAAAAAGGAGAGGGATACTCATGATTGGCAGATCACTTGCTTAGGCAATTGAGTCAATCATGAGATGTCAAGTACCACACCAGATGTTGTTCTTGCAGTAGATGCAATAAGTTGATATTGATCCAATCCTGGAGAAACGGTCGGAAGCAGTTTTAGAACATAAGTTGATGTTCTAGGGATATGATAACGGCAGCCTCCTTTAGGAGACGGTTATCACTCCAGGCTTCCAAGGTGAAATGGATGGCAGAGTGGCTGTCAGAGTTATAGTTCTCCTTCTGACGAGGGGCAGTATTTTGGACAGGTGGTCCAAGGCAATACTGAGGGAGGCATGGCGCTGGGTACTGATTAAGTTCAGTTATCGATACAGTCTAAGAAGTTTGGATTTGGAGTTCATTTATGAGCTAGGTCCCATCAAACATCCAGACATTCTAAGACAGGTATTGCTCATTTCGGGAGATGGCTTTCTCCGCGAACTTGAGATATAGAGAGACATAGAAAGAAACATCACAACGGATCCACTCACTGAGGCTATTCCTCGAACGCAATAGTTTCGCAAACGAGCTTTGTGAGACTGACTAGTAGAGGAGTTGGGTGTTCGGTATCACACGGGCTGTGAGTATGCGGCATCGCAATAATTAGCCTTGAGTGCAAGTGGGAGATTGTTGGAGATAGTGCCCTCAGAGTCAATTATTGGATCACAGGCACGTGATTGCAATGATTGAGGGAGGACCTATCCCGGTAGGACAGTCTTACTCGAGATGATAGTATGCTATCTGGTTTATCTTTATCATCGTGTACTGCTTTAGGTGACCTGACATGTCTCTATTACACGTTGATAGAGCCCCTGGGATTCTTGCTTGACTACCAGCAGTATGATGGCGATCATATACGTGAGAGCTGGTGGTCTATAAGCACATCCTTAAAAGGTCCCTAGTCGTGGGAGTTTCGAGACAGGGCATCGATTCTCCAGAGTAGACTAGTGTATACAGTCGAGACCCCGACGAGGGGCGGTGGCCGGTCTCATAAGCCACTGGTGTCAGTTGGTTCACCTAAGATGTATACAGGTGCTCATTGGGTTATGAGTACACCGGACAGGACTCGCCGGGAACATGCTAGTTGGTCTTATACCTGACGTCAGATAGCAGTTCCCTGGTGACATGTGTACAGGTTAGTTCATCGACCTGAGGATCGTCATTTGTCTCGTGTGAGTTCCCACTGTGCTTAGATTACTACCCTACCACGGCTCAAAGGAGTCGTGCAAACAGGTTTTAGTTGGGTACAGTCCCGAGCCATATGGAGGCAGTGAGCGGATCTTCAGGGGTTCGTCTCTCCCGGTATTGGGGGTGAGGTCGCGCTGTGTCTAGGAGAGCCATTACACAAAGCCCTCGGCCGAGGCAGGAGATTTACTGGTAGGTATTCCAGTAGTATCTCAGGGTGTTCTAGGCTACGCTCCGACACGACTTATACCGCTTTTGGGGGTCTGACTTTTACCAACCCCCTAGGCCCGACATGCGATGCTCATAGACGAACGGACCGAACTGTACGGATATTGTCACTGACAGGCTCAGTAGGGTGTCAGGATGAGTTTGCTCATCGACGTTCCTTTTGGTCAATAGCTGGTGGCCCGTCACGTATTGGCTAATACCTCTGACGTGCTAGTGGTTAAGTCCACAGCCATAGTATTGACGAGTCTTTAGAGTCCACCACACTTTCAGTTACTCAAGCTTTCGGGCGAAACGCTGTAGAGGCCGTATGGAGATATGGCAGGGTCCGATCAGATACGTGTAGTATTGCACGGATCAGGATCGGATGGATATTACTAGCCGGCTTTGGTTTAAGCCGGTCCTAGTTTAGTACAGTGTAGATTTTGTCTCATTGCATTTGTATCCGGTCAGAATACAGATGCGGGTGTGTATGCACAGTATCGGGGTTTTCCTGTAATTTATTACGGGACCAGTTTTCTGGAGTTGCCAGTTTGCATTCCGTTCCGGCCGGTTTTCCTTTGTTCTTTCCCGGCCGGACTTTTCTGATGGAGGGGGTTATTTGCAAGTTTGCAAATAACACTTTGTGGAGGTTTTTCTTGCAAAAGTATTTATTATGATAGCATCTTTAGATACCATTCTTTTCCTTCATCTTTTCATGCTTTATTATGATTAGAATTGATAAGAATGGTTGATGTAAGTTTGTGATGATGATGTTTAGGATATAGTCACCATTCTCTTTATCCTACACTCACCTCCCTTCTTATGGTTGGTATTCTCATTCCTCCACCATATGATCATTCTCACTAGATGAAAGAAAGAACACTTGAGAGAAAGAAAAGAATGAGAGAGTTCATCTTTGTTATGTGAGGAATTCTTCATCTCCTTCTTCTTCTTGTTTTGGAAAAATGAAAGCACCATTTTTCCTAACCCCATTCCTCCATCAAGGCAACTACAAACCCCAAATGAGACTAGCATGATCTACTACACATTCTACAGCATATCTTGAGCATGTCGAGTTGCCGGCTTCATGCCCGAGTTGCCTCGGTATTGAGGCGGGAGCCCGTAAAAGACGCAGGCGATGTGGTGCCCTTCCGGCGAGGAGGCGACGATGTGGAGGCAAGACTTTCTGCGGGAGATCGGGACGATGACGAGAAGACCGGAGGACTCGGATCACTCGGTATACTTCTCTTCCCATCTCTTGTTAGCTAGTATAGGTTAATGGTTAACGATCCGGGTTTTCTTTGTCTGCGGTAGCGCCGGTTTCCAAGTAAGGAAAATTTTTGATTCCGCATTTTGGCCTCGGATAGACGGCCGGGGCGCTGCCGTGGCGCAACAGGAAAGTGTCGTCGATTGGGAGAGGAAGCGTTGGCGAAGAAGGAAGTCGTGAAAGATGATCGGCTACTACATTTCACATCCTCTTTTGTCCTTAATGACAAGATCAAATTCTTGAAGTAAGAGGATCCAACGTATTAACTGAGATTTCGCATTCTTTTTCGTAAAAAGATGTCGCAGAGCTG
The DNA here is from genome assembly GCA_030015575.1 of Agapanthus africanus. Taxonomy (NCBI): domain Eukaryota; kingdom Viridiplantae; phylum Streptophyta; class Magnoliopsida; order Asparagales; family Amaryllidaceae; genus Agapanthus; species Agapanthus africanus. The sequence continues at coordinate 86,080 of JASDDO010000288.1, read as the reverse complement.
AATGATCGGTGTAGACAACAACTGGGGAGCCAATGAGATAGGGCCTGAATTTCTCTAAAGCAAACACATCAGCCAAGAACTCTTTCTCGGCTATTGTGTAATTCATTAGGGCGTCATTCAGGGTCCGACTCGCGTAGTAGATTACATGCGGTATCTTATCGATGTACTGTCCTAGGACCGCACCGATAGCAAAGTCGGATGCATCGCACATAATCTCAAAAGGATGCGTCCAGTCAGGTGAAGAAAGAACGGGAGCAGTGGTGAGTGAGCTTTCTTAGTGATTCAAAAGCAGTCAAACAACGCGAGTCGAAGTTGAACGTGGTATCCTTGGCCAGAAGAAGAGTCAAGGGTCTAGCAATCTTGCTAAAGTCCTTGATAAACCGTCTGTAGAAACCGGCATGGCCAAGGAAAGATCGGATATCTCTGACGCATTTAGGAGCAGGGAGGTTGGAAATGACATCAATCTTTGCTTTGTCAACCTCGATGCCATTTCGTGAAATGATATGTCCTAAGACAATACCTTCACGTACCATGAAGTGGCATTTTTTCCAGTTTAGAGTGAGATTTTATCCTTATATCGGGAAAGGACAGCGTCAAGATGTTGCAGACACTCATCGAAAGAATCTCCAAAGATGGAGAAATCATCCATAAATATCTCCAAAAATTTCTCAACCATGTCAGAGAAAATTCCTATCATACACCGCTGGAAGGTAGCGAGAGCATTGCATAGCCCAAAGGGCATGCGGCGATATGCTAACGTGCCGAAAGGACAAGTGAAAGTGGTCTTGTCCTGGTCTTTCTCATTGATGGGAATCCGGTTGTAGCCTGAGTAACCGTCCAGAAAACAGTAATACTCGTGTACAGCTAATCTTTCGAGCATTTGGTCAATGAATGGCAGCGAAAAGTGATCCTTCCGCGTTGCGGCGTTGAGTTTTCGATAATCAATGCATACTCGCCACCCGGTCTGGGTGCGAGTAGGGATCAACTCATTTGCCTCGTTTGTGATGACCGTAATGTCGACTTCTTAGGGACAACGTGCATAGGACTGACTTATTGGCTGTCTGAAATAGGGTAAATGATACCACTATCCAGACATTTGACGATTTCCTTTTTCACAACCTCCTTCATGACTGGATTTAATTGCCTCTATGGATCCCTAGCTGGTTTGGCATCATCCATCAGGTGAATGTGATGTTCAATGATCAGGGGACTAATCCACTTGATGTCCACTATTGTCCAGCTGAAAGCTTGCCGATTGGATTGTAAGACCGTGAGAAGGGCTTTTTATTGCTCTAGAGCTAGAGAAGCCGAGATGATGACAAGGAGGGTCTCGTTCTCACCTAAGTAAGCATACTTGAGGTGAGATAGCAGAGGCTTGAGTTCGAGCGTCGGAGGTGAAACGATTGATGGCTGGATCGGAGAAAATGTCTCGAACTCGAAAGATTCCAACAGGGGCTCAAAGTGAGTGTATGCGATCGAGTTGGATGGTTCAACTAACGCATCCGCAAATTTGAAAGATTCAAACTCGGGCGGTGACAAGCCAAGATCGTTCGAAAACGTGAAGCACTCGTAATTATTGTCGGGAGCGTAAGCAGCAGGTTCAAAAAGGGACGCACTAGTGGCGTCAAGATCACTGTGATCAAACAAGAATTCTTCAAATTCACAGTCCTCGGGGGTGATCTCCTGGATGGAACAAACATCTAGTATACGAGCACTTGGTTCGGATGGATGATTCTCTAACCTAAAAATGTTGAGTTCAATTGTTATGTTGCCAAAAGATAGGTTCATCGAACCATTTTGACAATCGATCACAGCATTTGAGGTTGCAAGGAATGGGCGACCGAGTATCACCGGAATTTGATTCCGGGGTTAGCTACAGGTTATGTATCTAAAACAATGAAGTCAATGGGGAATATGAAGTCCCTAACTTTTATTAACACATCCTCTAGCTCACCCCTAGGATGGGTGATAGATCGGTCGGCCATTTGAAAAGTACAGTATGTGGGTTTCAGAACTCCTACACCTAGTTGCTCATATACAGAATTCGGAAGCAGGTTAACACTGGCACCAAGATCCAAAAGAGCACGGTTGATGTTCTTATCCCTAATGGTTATTGAAATCGTAGGACAGCCAGGGTCCTTTCGTTTTTGAGGTGGGTAAGAGTATCACTCATGGTACTAGCTAAGAAAATCTTCTTTGGTACCTGAGATTTTCTCTTCTTAGTGCACAAGTCCTTTAAGATTTTTGCATAAGATGGGACTTGCTGGATTGCATCTAAGAACTCCAGAATCTTCTCCATTTGTGGATTTTGTTTATTGGACCTCAACCGGTTTGGAAATGGAATGTTTTTGAAATTGGTTGAGTCCAATACTTGTGGAGGAGATTGTGGAGTTGCAACGGATCCCAAAACTAGAGTTTGAGTGGAGTGAGAAGTGGATCCGTTCGGAGAAGCAAAAGAAGAAGAAGAAGAGCCTTTTGAAGACTGGGGAATAGGCTTAGAAGAAGAAGGAGTAGAAGAAACGGCCGGGGTGTCATCATCTATCCGTGTGCCAATGTTGTTGTGCAGTATCCTTCCAGATCTTAATGTAGTCACGGCACTCACATTATGGTTCTGTTTTTCAAGAGCAAAATGTACATTATGTGGGCGACCAGGATTTGGGAGTGGTTGAGATAGAAGCTTCCCTTTCTCTCGCTCGCTTAAAGCCGCGTTCAGCTGTGCAATCTAGGCTTCGATGGTCTTGATGCTTTGCCCGTGTGCAGCGGTGTGTTGCACCTGTTAGTTATATGTATGCCCTAGAGGCCATTACTGTACATACGATGTATATTGTAGGGGATGCTTGGACACATATAGGGAGGACTTTCTTGCTCGACATGATAGTATGCTATCTGGTTGCTCTTTGTCTTAACATGTACACTGATTGTCTCTATGTTACATGTTGATAAAGCCCTTAGGATGAGCACTTGACTACCAAGACTATGATGAAGATCATACTAGTGGGGACAGAGTAGTCATTAAGTACATCCTTCAAATGTTCCTAGTTGTGGGTGTATCGAGACAGGGCATCGATGTACCAGAGTAGATTAGTGTATAGCTTCTCGACCCATGTAGATGGTGTTAGTTATATGTATGCCCTAGAGGCCATTACTGTACATTGGATGTATATTGTAGTGGATGCTGGGACATATATAGGGAGGACTTTCTTGCTCGACATGATAGTATGCTATCTGGTTGCTCTTTACCTTAACGTGTACACAGATTGTCTCTCTATTACATGTTGGTAAAGCCCTTAGGATGTGTACTTGACTACCTGGACTATGATGCGGATCATACTAGTGGGGACATGGTAGTCCATAAGTACATCCTTGAAAGTCCCTAGTTGTGGGTGTATCGAGATGGGGCATCGATATACCAGAGTAGACTAGCGTGTACCTTCTCGACCCATACAGATGGGCGATGGATGATCCCATATCCATCGGTGTTTGACATCAGAGATGATATACGGGTGCTCAGTAGAGACTGGGTACACTGGACGGACTCGCCGAGAACTCCCAGATGGTATTATACCTTACGTCAGATGGCAGTTCTCTGGTGACACTGGTACAGAGTAGTCTGTTGACCCGAGATCGTCATAGAGTATTGTGTGGTTCCCACTGTGCTTTGATTTCCATCTTACCACGTCTAAGAGGGCATGCAAAATGGTGGTTTTTGGGTACAGTCCCGAGTCACATGGAGGCAATGAGCGATAGGAGGGGATTCGTCTCTCCCGGTATAGGGGGTTGATGTTGCGCTGTGTTCGATTGGCTATAACAGGAAATCCCTGGCCAGGGTTGCTGAGATTTACTGGTAAGTGTTATCTGTAGTTTCTCGAATTGTTATAGACCTCATATCGACACGACTTATCGAGCTATTGGGGTCTGACGTTTACCACCCCTAGGCGAGATATGCGACATATCAGACGATCAGACCGGACTGTACGGTAGTGTTACTGGTTGGATTCACAGGAGTGTGAGTGGGCTTGCTCGTCGATCTTCTGATCGCTCAATACCCGGGTGGCCGTTACGTTTAGCAGACCGCTTGCGGCTTGTGGGTGCTTGATATGATCATCATCTGCTACCGGCGTATTGACGAGTCTTTAGAGTCCTACACAGAGGTTTCTTGGCTCAAGCGAAACGAAATAGGAGCGCATATGAGATATGTGCGGGACCGAGAATAATGCGTGTATGTGATACCGTATTTCATTCTCACGATGAATGTATCGATTGGTTGTATGCGATATAACCTAGTTATCGAATCAAGTATTGATTCGATAAGCCGATACATAGGATACTAGTCGGTTATATGCGATATGACCGGATCGTTAAATCAAGTGTTGATTTAATGATTTAATGTATAATTATATATTTGATATATTACTTTGCATTAACTAGTATCGGTTCACTTTAAATGGATTTTCTCACTTGGTTTGTGCACATTGTATATGTGATATACTTTTGTACACAAGATTGTATCATGTTTGATGATATATGCTCACTTGGGTTTGTGTAAAGATTAAACCATGGTTGTGTAATGGTTAGGGTTTTCATTTTCTTATTTATTTATTTATTTATTTATTCTTTTTGGAAAATGAAAAGCATAAAGAGAAAATGGTTGCTTATTTTGTTTTATATTGAAGCTTCTTGAAGCTTTGACCAAAGTGACCATTTTGTCTCATGCTTAACCCTAACCATTCCACTTAACCCTAGTTCATTCTCTACATTTGACCATGGTTGGATTATGATAAGTATTCAATTTATTTTCTATTTTGAATTAACTTATCATAACATTTTCTTCTTCTTCTTCTTCATCTTCAACATGAAGAAGCTTGCTCCATCAATGGCAACTTGAGCAAATGAGTGAGAAATCCAATTCTAAATTCTACCCACTTCCTATTTCTTCATCCTCTACCTCTTGCCAAGTAGTAGAGTGTGTTTCCTTCACAAGTTTTCTTGACTTGGTGAAGTTGGAGCTTGATCTAGCGATGCCTCGACGTAGATCATCTTCGGCACGAAGCCGACGACCTTGCCCGCCCATTTCTCCGATGAAGCCGACGCTAGAGCCCGGATTTTGATTTGGACAGCGGAGAGGACTTCATCACGGAGCCGTGGAGGTGGAGGACCGGATCTACAAAGGTTGTATTTCCGTTTACCATTTAGTTAAGTAGTTAACTAGTTGCTTTGTCGCTTAAACTTCTAGCCAACGATCCGTATTAGGGTTTCTTGGCACTCGTAAAATTGGAATTAGGCATGGTTGATGCCTTGTGAGACCTCATTAGTGTGCCTAGGAACCCTACAGTGGTATCAGAGCCTAGCTAGAGCCTTAGGCGATGCGTAGACGGAATTAGAAGTCCGATCGATCCGAAACCCAAACCCTAAAACGCTCTCTGTACATTTTTGAAATTCGTGGATTTTTGTGAATTAAAATTATGCAGAAAGGTAAGCAGGAAAAACTAAGAATTACTGTGAAGTTTGGGCCCCTAATTCCATAATTCGACCGCGGAACCGCGGCCAAACCAGGGGTTTGGCGGCGTTTCCGCGGCCCAAATTTGGACTTAGTCCCTCAAATTTCATATATTTATTCTTAGGTCCTTTCTTGGCAATTTTTTATGTGAATTTTTTAATTCCACTCAAGTGTTGAGTTTTCTAGGGTTTTATTGGGGATTCGTTAATTTGATCGGATAATTTAACTTCGTTTATGTTTTTCCGGATATTTTAGAAACTGTTAAAAAGTTCGACCGGATATAGATACCCACTTTTTCCCCTGCCGGAAAATTTCCAAGTGTTGGATTTTTCCGTAGTTTAATGACGTTCTAAGTAGTGCAAGTAACGCAATGGTCCCTCTAGAAGACAACAAACCTTAACTCGATTATGTGACCATCTTGAACTGCCCTTTGAACCTTCGGGTTTGGGGCAGTACGACGTGCCACATGTGAGGCGTTGGCTTGACCCTTCTACGGCTGGACCGTTGGTACTGAGGCACGAACTAAATGCTGTTAGACTTATTTCATGTGTTGAGCTGTATCGGGAAAACTTGGGTGTTCGATTGTTCGATCGAAAAGTTTAGCGTTTTCTATTTATCCGGAATGTGATACAATAATTGGAATTCACAAGTAGTTATGAGATAACGGAATGAATATTATAAACATAGCAGTTTAGTCTCATTTGATCGGTTGCCACGGAATTTTGATGTGATCAAAAGTCCGTCGCAATCACGTAGGGTACGCGGATACTCGCCGGTAAACTTAATAGACAGCCTCGCCCCATAACCCCGACCAAGTGACTGTAGGAGAACCTCGTCTCCGAAAGCATCCTTTCGGGTGCTCGCGGCAGTGGTGTTCCGCCTTGGTGCACTTCGTCGACGGCGTTGGGGGTGCGGCCGCCTACTAAAGTTTGCGACGAGCATTCGAGCAAAATGTCGGGAATCTTGTTGAATTGCCCGACTCGATATTGAAAAGAGTTTTCGATAATGAGACTAAAATGCGGGGTTTATAATTGTTAGGCATGCGATGTCTAAGTATTTCATTTGATTAGGCATGCGATGTCTAAAGAGGATGCGGATTCCAACTGTTGTAGTTTTACACTTTCTTTTCTGTGACCGTAAGTGTAATATGTGATATCGCCGGTTTCGTTGCTATATGTCAACGACAATTGGGATGCGCATATTTACTTACGTTGATGACATGTGATGTTATGTGTTGCTGGATATGTTATATTGGATCGTCGTGTTCGAATAGCCGGGGTTTTTTATATGAGATGAGTGTTTTTCATTTTCATTCATGTAAAAACTTGTATGTAATATTCTTTTATTGGGGCACTTCCTGGTTGCGGAAGATGTCACCGTTTGTATATTATTTACTTTTCCGCATTAGGATAGACCCAAGGAGGGGAGCATAAGTAACCGGGTTCTGGGGTCCAGAGGGAGACCATCTCGAGGAGTCGAGTCCGGGTCTCCTAACCCTAGAATTGGTAGGGTTGCTTGCCGCTCTCGTAGGGGTCTAGGGGTGTGGGATTGGCTATTCATCACGACCGTGGAATCCGTGTTTTATACTGGCTCGTATTGAAAACACGGACGTCCTAGTATATCCAATATTTCATATGATATTTTCTGTTGTGTTATCTGTGATGTGATCATGTGATGTTCTGTGATTTGTTCAGATAGATATATTATATAGTATATATGATATATTATATAGGCGTTACTTATGTTTTACACCCGCGCTAGCCCTGCCCCGCTCTGTCGTTAGTGTTGGAGATAGTGCCCTCAGAGTCAATTATTAGGTCACAGGTACGTGATTGTAATGATTGAGGGAGGACCTATCCCAGTAGGACAGTCTTGCTCGAGATGATAGTATGCTATCTGGTTTACCTTTATCATCGTGTACTGCTTTAGGTGACATGACACGTCGCTATTACACGTTGATAGAGCCCCTAGGATTCTTGCTTGACCACCAGCAGTATGAGGGCGATCATATAAGTGGGAGCTGGGGGTCTATAAGCTTATCCTTAAAAGGTCCCTGGTCGTGGGAGTTTCGAGACTGGGCATCGATACTCCATTAGTAGACTAGTGTATACAGTCGAGACCCCGACGAGGGGCGGTGGCCGGTCTCACAAGCCACTGGTGTCAGTTGGATCACCTAAGATGTATACAGGTGCTCATTGGGTTATGAGTACACCGGACAGGACTCGCCGGGAACATGCTAGTTGGTCATATACCAGACATCAGATGGCAGTTCCCTGGTGACATGTGTGCAGGTTAGTTCATCGACCTGGGGATCGTCATTTGTCTCGTGTGAGTTCCCACTGTACTTTGATTACTACCCTACCACGGCTCAAAGGAGTCGTGCAAACAGGTTTTAGTTGGGTACAGTCCCGAGCCACATGGAGGCAGTGAGCGTATCTTCAGGGGTTCGTCTCTCCCGGTATTGGGGGTGAGGTCGTGCTGTGTCTAGGAGAGCCATTACACAAAGTCCTTGGCCAAGGCAAGGAGATTTACTGGTAGGTATTCCAGTAGTATCTCAGGGTGTTCTGGGCTACACTCCGACACGACTTGTACCGCTTTTGGGGGTCTGACTTTTACCAACCCCCTAGGCCCGCCATGCGATACTCATAGACGAACGGACCGGACTGCACGGATATTGTCACTGACAGGCTCAGTTGGGTGTCGGGGTGAGCTTCCTCATCGACGTCCCTTTTGGTCAATAGCTGGTGGCCCGTCACGTATTGGCTTATACCTCTGACGTGCTAGTGGTTAAATCCACAGCCATAGTATTGACGAGTCTTTAGAGTCCACCACATTTACAGTTACTCAAGCTTTCGGGCGAAAGGTTGTAGAGGCCGTATGGAGATATGGCAAGGTCCGATCAGATACGTGCGGTATTGCACGGATCAGGATCGGACAGTTTGTACTATAGGCCGTATGGTTATATGGCAGGGTTCGATCAGATACGTGCGGTATTGCACGGATCAGGATCGAACAGATATTACTAGCCGGCTTTGGTTTAAGCCGGATCTTAGTATAGTACAGTGTAGAGTTTGTCTCATTGCATTTGTATTTCGGTCGAAATACAGATGCGGGTGTGTATGCACAGTATCGGGGTTTTCCTGTAATTTATTACGGGACCAGTTTTCTGGAGTTGCCAGTTTGCTTTCCGTTTCGGCCAATTTCCATTGTTCTGTTCATTGGCCGAAGATTGGTGGAGGAGGGCTTATTTGCATTGTTGCAAATAAGTGTTTGTGGAGGGGTTCTTTGCTTATTGTTGTATCATGATAGCCTCTCATTGACTTTGACTTGATCACTTCATGATGGCTTGACTTTGTAAGCATCATGGTTGTTGATGATTAGTGTGTGGAGTGTGGGTTTGTTTTGATGATCATTTCTTTTCATGATGAGTTTTTTCCTTTCTCTCTCTTGCATGATATGAGAATGGCTCCCATCTTTTTGACACTCTCTCACTCTTTCACTCTCTCCACCACCATATACATGGCCGGCCTCATTGAGGGAAGGGGCTGTCCAAAATTCTTGGGGTGGGATTTTTATCATTCTAGCTTTGTAAAATCCCACATGTTTCATCTCCACAAGCTCATATCATTTCCTCCACCAAAAGGCAATTCCTACAACCCCAAAGTGAGACTTGAGGACTACACATTCTACAGCGATTCTTGGGCACGTCGAGTAGCCGGCTTCGTGCCCGAGTTGCCTCGGCATTGAGGTGGGAGCCCGTAAACGAAGAAGGCGATGTGGTGCACTTCCGGCGACGAGGAGGAGACGGGACTTTTCCGCAGGAGATCGGGACCATGACGAGAAGACCGGAGGACTTGGATCGTCGGTATATCTCTATTCCCTTTCTTGTAGTTAGCTTAGACTAGTTAATGGTAACGATCCGGGTGATAGTGCGCGGTGGTGCCGTTTTGCTAAGTCCGCAAATTTTAAGTTATTCACCGCTTCCGCATTCCGGCGTCGGATTGACGGCCGGGGCGCCGCCGTGCACTTACAGTGGTATCAGAGCCTCCCCATTAACTTAGTCTAGCTTTGTGTAATGTGTTTTTCTGTTCCGATCGATCGAAATGTCCGAAAACCCCAATATACCCACGACAGTTTCTGTTGAAATTTTTCTGTCTCCAAAAATTTTTCAGGTTGCATAAAAGTACTGTGCTAGAAATTCTAAGAACACTGTTCAAATTCGACGTACTGTTCCTCTCACGTGACCGCGGAAGGGCGGCCAAAACCCATGATTGGCCGCGCTTCCGCCGCAGTCTACAGGGATCAGTGGGTTGGGTTTTTACAGTGGGCTTCTGGGCTTAAATTTGGGTTTCTGGAATATTTAAATTGGGCCCATATTTTCTGTAACTACTACAGTATTGTTTTGGGGCCCACTTGATATAATTTGATCGGTCGGATATTTTAAACACATTTTTCACAGTATTTACATTATATCTGCGACCGTGAATGTCACTCGATCGGTAAATCCGGTCTAACTGCTATAGCCCGGTTAGACGGATTTGCGAACGTGACTTTCACGTTGATGTTCTATGTATTTGCTGTGATGTTGCGGATCGGTCGTGGGGATAGCCTGGATGCAATGCTAGTACAGTTGTGGTTGTATTATGTACATTTGATATTGCGGGGCGAGCGTCCGACATGTGGACTGCCGTCACTGCCTGATTGTATTATTATTTTGGGGCACGACCTGGTTGCGGTCGATGTACCCGGTGTATGTATATTTTACTTTCTGTACTAGGGTTACCCCGCGGAGGGGTGCACGGATAACCGGGTTCTGGAGGGCAACAAGCCCGCATCTCATGGCATTGAGACGGAGGGGGCTTCACTCTAGGATTGGCGGGCTATTCGCCGCACTCGTAGGGGGTACAGGTTGACCCAGGAGGGGTGCCCAAGTTGCCGGATTCCGTGAAGTGCTGGGTGGTCCATTCACGGGGCTGAAGGGGGCTGCCTCGCTTCAGGTTTTGGCGGGTGACTTGCCGCGCCCGTAGGGGTCTAGGATTTCATTGCACAGGCTATCCACACGACCAGGGGAACGTCGGGTTTCAGTAGTGGCTCTGTGAAACCCGGGGATCCCAGATATCTGTATTGTTTCTGTGATGCTGTTCATTCTCTGTGATGTTGCATTTTATTCACGCCTTGAGCGAATATAATATATTGGTATATATATTAGTAGATGTTGTATATGTTTTGCATCCGCGCTAGTCCAGTCCCCGCTCTGTCGTTAGTTAGCTAACCTAACGGGTAATGACGGGACCCAGTGGCGAATGCGGATGGCATATACGTACATCAGTATATTTTCGTTCTTTTTGGTGTGATCAATTGATGGGACTGCATTGATTCGGATCAATGCAAGTTAAAACAAACCTAATCTGATGTTGTTGGAACACTTTTTCAAAAAGCTGTTATTGCAAGGACGTTCACTTTTGTTTTGCATCGTGGTATTCATTTGGAATATCCTGCTCCTCAGTCGACGAGGCAAGGGCCGAGATCCCTTCACCGGGAGTGACCCCTTGGACAAAAAGTTTGCGTCAGGGCATTAACTTCACTATAGCCGATTACTTTTGCTTTGCACCGTGGTATTCATTTGGAATATCCTGCACCCCATTCTACGGGGAAAGAGCCGAGATCCCTTCACCGGGAGTGACCTCTTTAGCAACGGTTTTCGTCACTATATTTTCAAAAAGCTATCCGTTCCTTCAACGATATCAAGTTCTTTACGTTAAAGGTTTTCGCCAGAAACCATTCGTAGCCCTCCGTCGTTTCATATGGGTAGGCAATAGTATTCAAGCTGTGTTTGTTGGCCAAAGTCAAGGCACAGTGTTTGGTAGCTGTTGGTTATTCATATGCAGCATAGATAGATGCGTTGGTTTGGGACAGTCGTATAGCCTTGTTGGCCAAAGTCAAGGGCTTGTGCGGGTGGATTCAAATCAACCTGGAGAATGACGGGTAGAACTTGACATGTGACTTATGATTTGTTGGCCAAAGTCAAGGTCATAAGAGCATGGGGCAGAAATCACATCGGGAGTTTCAAAAGAACTGAAACTTGCCAGATATGCGCATACCTTCTGGAGTGTGATACCGTGAGCGGATTCCGTCACGTTGTCATGCGATGAGAGTTGGATCCCGATTCCCACTGATGAGTTAGTTTACTCCTCGGGTGACCCCGACTAATTCTTCTTTCAGGTTTGGAGGAGAATTTGAGGTACAGTGGGAGGATTCCAGATTAGATAAATTGGTGACCATTCTGATCTAGGTTAGAGTGCACGCTGAGTGTTTCTTTTCTCTCTCTCTTTGGCAGCGACCATTGACCCGACCCTAAGACTATGACTCAGTGACCAAGTTGACCGAACCTTCTTTAACACTGGCTTTTGGATTGTCAGAGTTGCAGACCTCATTGCCACTCCTACTTTTACCCTTTTTCTCCAGGACACCCCGTATTACTACGAACGTCCACTTCCATTGGACAAAACCATCGTATGGTTAGATACGAACTCGAAAGAATTTATTCGAGGATGGTTTCCGGTTCTGGAGAAAACGGATAGGATTATTCAGTTGTCTTTTCTTTTCACCTTCTCTCAGGTTGCGAGTACTCCTTGGTTTAGGGGTAGTACACCTATTACGCAAATTGGATTGTCTTCTTCCAAACCTTAGGCTGGTGCCGACCGGTAGGGAATGAGGAAAACCAATTAGCATAACGATGGTGTGCAGAAGGTATTAAGTTCAGACAAAGTAAGGGATTAGTGAGAGGGCAAAGTAAATTGCAACAGATATTCACGACCAAACCAAATATTTCGTTACCACTCCCACATCACCTTTGTATTTCTCCAGGACACTCCGTATCACTACGAAGATCCACAGTTTATTTGGATACTCCATCGTATGGTTATATACGAACTCGAATGGGACTTGTTCCAGTTCGGGGATGGATTCTGGTTCAGGAGAAATAGGAATAAGGTTTATTCGGTTGTCTTTTATCTTCACCCTCTCTTATTGCGAGTGTTCCTAGGATTGGGACAGTACACCCATTATGCTTATTGGATAGTCTTCTTCCAAACCATAGGCTGGTGCCGAACGGTAGGGAAGGAAGAAAACCATTTGGCCTAAAAGGGTGTGCAGAAGGTAAAGACTAAAGACATATGAAGGGATTTGGAGAGGTGGCAAAGAACTATACGGTTACAGTCGTGAATCTGGAAGAGGCATTACTAGGAATACCAGGATACCCCAACGAAACATTTCAATGTTTCAGTTTCACTGTGTACAGTTAAAGGAAAACTGATTTCCCGATTAGACACTTGCTCCAGGGTATGTATTTACCAAGTATGATTCTCACATCTGTATGGTTTTACAGATGATGAGTGGGAGTAAATTATTGGGAATTGGGTGATCATCCTCATTATATCGGGATTCGTTGTAATCGGTGATATTTGAGGAAGTCACCTGGGCTGTTTGCCGGTCGGCAAATATTTGGTTTTGAATATCCGCTGTTATGCACCAATTTCAAATTGATATATCTGTACGTCTATTTTCATAGAGTGAGATATACCTTTCTGAAATTATGTCTACGACATTTACCTATATCAGTGGATGGTTAGGTAAGGAGCATTAAACAGCGGTGTAATTCTTCTTAACCATAAGTACAGTTTTCAACCTACGACACACAGTGAATGAGTTATCAGACTCAAGGGACTTATACAGAGTATTGTATGTTGTCCAGTGTCCATTAGGACAGAGGGGTTGGTCCTCGTACTATATTCGGTTTACTTATGACTTCTCTAGTTTTTAGACAAGTGTTTCGTGGAAACACAGGGTCCGAATTTGGAGAAGTTATAGGTATTTGAATAGAGTAAAGAACCAGGTGTAGCAAGTATCGGGATTCTTCAAAGTGATCGAAGATGTAGATACTTGTATATGGTATTCAGTTGATAGTAGTGATTAAGAGAGATTGCTTCTCTTTCAGGTTACTCATAAATGGAAGCATTCCTAAGTTGAGTAACGCTGATCGGCCTCCTTCCATTTAGTTGACATGCACTGGAGACAGTTGCATGATTTGAATCTGGTTCAATTAAATCAGTGCCTCTGGTTCTATATATGATATAGAACAGTTCATATCTTAACGATGTTAAGGTACGGGGAGTTGTCCGGTTTATGATTAAAACCAGACACTGGACAACTCAAGGCACGTTTCTGTAATGGCTGTTTGTGGGTTGACCCAGGCTATGACGCGGGTTGACTTTCTACCATCTGGAAGATCAATAGCAATATTGTTCTTGACTCGCCACAGTTTTAAATTAAAAATGGATTTTTTTTTTTTCAGGAAAACAGTAGTGGGAGTATGGTAGAACTGGAAGTGATTCCAGAACCACAAACGATTACTGAAGATTTGATAAGGAACCTAAAGATTCAATCTGAATTGACATTCCATTGGCCACTCCGCAGATAAGGTGGGTAACTTCAGGCACCCGAGAGGTACTACGGTAGCCTCAAGGACGGTGACAGGGAAGTTCTTGTTTACCCACAATTACCATTGCTGTTGTTCCAGGCTGCGAGACCCGGCGGGAGGATGAGTATAGCGTCGTTCTAATCTAGTTTTAGAAGTGCACGTCTATATGACTCTGCCAGAGGGTTGTCGTAGTCAGTGGGAGCAGCGGAAGCATTGGTGGACAGGTAGCTTATGTCTATTTATAGACTAGAGCAGATGTAGTGGAGAAAGATCATCTATTTCTGACGTGACAGTCATGGGTTTGACTTCATCAGAATAGGGGATGGATCTGTTGAGAAGGTAGTAGGGTGTGATATCCTGGTATTTGGATGACATACACAAAGTAGGAAAGGAAACTCCTATACTACGATCGGTTATACTTTGGTCGTCACACAGTGGTTTCTCCACATGGACTTGGACATTATATCTGACATACTGGTTACTAGATCTATGGTCTTAGATCTAGATTTGGGTGGTTTCCCAATCAGGGTACTTGACAGCATTCTAAGAGTATTTAGGATGGACGACTCCTGGCACGGTAGTGTACCTGCAGGTAACGGAGTCACCCTCTCTAAAGGTGTCTTACAGACTAAAGGGGAGAGGGATGTGCATGATTGGCAGATCACTTGCTTAGGCAATTGAGTCAATCATGAGATGTCAAGTACCACACCAGATATTGTTCTTGCACTAGATGCAATAAGTTGACATTAATCCAATCCTGGAGATACAGTCGGAAGCAGTTTTAGAACATAAGAGGATGTTCTAGGGATATGATAACGACAGCCTCATTCGGGAGACAGTTATCATTCCAGGCTTCTAAGGTGACATGGACGACAAGGAGGTTGTCAGAGTTATAGTTTTCCTTCTGATGAGGGGCAGTATTTTGGACAGGTGGTCCAAGGCAATACTGAGGGAGGCATGGCGCGCAGGACACTGATTAAGTTCAGTTGTCAATACAGTCTAAGAAGTTTGGATTTGGAGTTCATTTATGAGCTATGTCCCATCAGACATCCAGACATATTCTAAGACTGATATTGCTCATTTCGGGAGATGGGTTTCTCCGCGAACTTGAGATTTAGAGAGACATGGAAAGAGACAACTAAGCGGATCCACTCACTGAGGCTATTCCTCGAAAGCAATAGTTTCGCAAACGAGCTTTGTGAGACTGACTTGTAGAGGAGTTGGATGTTCGGTATCACACGGGCTGTGAGTATGCGACATCGCAATAATTAGCCTTGAGTGCAAGTGGGAGATTGTTGGAGATAGTGCCCTCAGAGTCAATTATTAGGTCACAGGTACGTGATTGTAATGATTGAGGGAGGACCTATCCCAGTAGGACAGTCTTGCTCGAGATGATAGTATGCTATCTGGTTTACCTTTATCATCGTGTACTGCTTTAGGTGACATGACACGTCGCTATTACACGTTGATAGAGCCCCTAGGATTCTTGCTTGACCACCAGCAGTATGAGGGCGATCATATAAGTGGGAGCTGGGGGTCTATAAGCTTATCCTTAAAAGGTCCCTGGTCGTGGGAGTTTCGAGACTGGGCATCGATACTCCATTAGTAGACTAGTGTATACAGTCGAGACCCCGACGAGGGGCGGTGGCCGGTCTCACAAGCCACTGGTGTCAGTTGGATCACCTAAGATGTATACAGGTGCTCATTGGGTTATGAGTACACCGGACAGGACTCGCCGGGAACATGCTAGTTGGTCATATACCAGACGTCAGATGGCAGTTCCCTGGTGACATGTGTGCAGGTTAGTTCATCGACCTGGGGATCGTCATTTGTCTCGTGTGAGTTCCCACTGTACTTTGATTACTACCCTACCACGGCTCAAAGGAGTCGTGCAAACAGGTTTTAGTTGGGTACAGTCCCGAGCCACATGGAGGCAGTGAGCGTATCTTCAGGGGTTCGTCTCTCCCGGTATTGGGGGTGAGGTCGTGCTGTGTCTAGGAGAGCCATTACACAAAGTCCTTGGCCAAGGCAAGGAGATTTACTGGTAGGTATTCCAGTAGTATCTCAGGGTGTTCTGGGCTACACTCCGACACGACTTGTACCGCTTTTGGGGGTCTGACTTTTACCAACCCCCTAGGCCCGCCATGCGATACTCATAGACGAACGGACCGGACTGCACGGATATTGTCACTGACAGGCTCAGTTGGGTGTCGGGGTGAGCTTCCTCATCGACGTCCCTTTTGGTCAATAGCTGGTGGCCCGTCACGTATTGGCTTATACCTCTGACGTGCTAGTGGTTAAATCCACAGCCATAGTATTGACGAGTCTTTAGAGTCCACCACATTTACAGTTACTCAAGCTTTCGGGCGAAAGGTTGTAGAGGCCGTATGGAGATATGGCAAGGTCCGATCAGATACGTGCGGTATTGCACGGATCAGGATCGGACAGTTTGTACTATAGGCCGTATGGTTATATGGCAGGGTTCGATCAGATACGTGCGGTATTGCACGGATCAGGATCGAACAGATATTACTAGCCGGCTTTGGTTTAAGCCGGATCTTAGTATAGTACAGTGTAGAGTTTGTCTCATTGCATTTGTATTTCGGTCGAAATACAGATGCGGGTGTGTATGCACAGTATCGGGGTTTTCCTGTAATTTATTACGGGACCAGTTTTCTGGAGTTGCCAGTTTGCTTTCCGTTTCGGCCAATTTCCATTGTTCTGTTCATTGGCCGAAGATTGGTGGAGGAGGGCTTATTTGCATTGTTGCAAATAAGTGTTTGTGGAGGGGTTCTTTGCTTATTGTTGTATCATGATAGCCTCTCATTGACTTTGACTTGATCACTTCATGATGGCTTGACTTTGTAAGCATCATGGTTGTTGATGATTAGTGTGTGGAGTGTGGGTTTGTTTTGATGATCATTTCTTTTCATGATGAGTTTTTTCCTTTCTCTCTCTTGCATGATATGAGAATGGCTCCCATCTTTTTGACACTCTCTCACTCTTTCACTCTTTCCACCACCATATACATGGCCGGCCTCATTGAGGGAAGGGGCTGTCCAAAATTCTTGGGGTGGGATTTTTATCATTCTAGCTTTGTAAAATCCCACATGTTTCATCTCCACAAGCTCATATCATTTCCTCCACCAAAAGGCAATTCCTACAACCCCAAAGTGAGACTTGAGGACTACACATTCTACAGCGATTCTTGGGCACGTCGAGTAGCCGGCTTCGTGCCCGAGTTGCCTCGGCATTGAGGTGGGAGCCCGTAAACGAAGAAGGCGATGTGGTGCACTTCCGGCGACGAGGAGGAGACGGGACTTTTCCGCAGGAGATCGGGACCATGACGAGAAGACCGGAGGACTTGGATCGTCGGTATATCTCTATTCCCTTTCTTGTAGTTAGCTTAGACTAGTTAATGGTAACGATCCGGGTGATAGTGCGCGGTGGTGCCGTTTTGCTAAGTCCGCAAATTTTAAGTTATTCACCGCTTCCGCATTCCGGCGTCGGATTGACGGCCGGGGCGCCGCCGTGCACTTACAGTTAGTTACCTAACCTAACGGTGCACGAGGGGACATCGAGGCGAATGCGGATGACATAAGTGTACGTCGTATTTATCTGTGATGTTTAGGTGCTTAAATGATGGGACTTCATTAATGTGATTAATGAAAGAAAAGAAACCTAAGATGTTGTAGAATCGAATTTCAAAATAAAACAGGTAGCTACAGTTCTTGCTTTGCACAGAGGTATATGTGATATATCCTGCACCTTATTCGATGAGGAAAGGACCGAGATCCCTTCACCGGGAGTGACTCCTTTAGCAATAACTGGCAGATGCTACACACTCGGTTTGTCTTTTGATTGCTTTTAAGAGTTCTGCTTTGCACAGTGATATATATGATATATCCCGCACCTCATTGGACGAGGAAAGGACCGATGATCCCTTCACCGGGAGTGACTCCTTTAGCAAAACTAGAAAAGCCTCAAAAACTCTCCATTTTAAAATCATTTGATTCTACAACGATTCAAGTTCATTACGCAATAGGTTTTCAGAAAAACCTGTCGTAGCCCTCCGTCATTTCAGATAAGTTGTATATAGTATTCGTGCTGCATTTGTTGGCTTTCGTCAAGGTGCAGTGTGCGGTAGCTATATGCTGCTTATCTGCCAGCATACGATGCGATTGGATTAGGGTAGTCGTGCGGCTTTGTTGGCTTTCGTCAAGGGTCGTGCGGGTGGGTTTAATTCAATCAAGAAATGTACGGGTTGAACTTGACTAGCGGGCTATGGTTTGTTGGCTTTCGTCAAGGTCATAGCACGTTAGGGGCAAAATATTATCGGGAATTTCAAGTGTTGAAATTTGCAATGAGATTGCATACCTTCTATGAGATAGTTGGATCCCGATACCCGCTGCGAGTAAGTGTTACTCCTGGGAGAGTTTTATACATTACAATTAGCCGATCAAGTAGGTGTCTAGAAAGGTGTCAACGGGGTTACGCCTCTGGAAAAACGAGGTTTACATTAATTAGGTTCGTGCGAAAGCACGGGGGACCTCCCTCAAAGTACTGACACTGGTCTGGCTGAAAGATTGGCGAACTTGTAGTGTGTAATTAATCCCGGCTAGTCTTTCCTTTTAGGGTTGGAAGGAAGGTTTGATGAAAAGCAGTGGGAGCCATCCTGATTAGATAAAATAATAATCAATCTATTCTTGCAAGAGCGCACGCTGAGTGTTTTCTTCTCTCTCTCTCCAGGTAGCGACCGTATCATGCCTTAATCAAGATAATAATACGGATTATTGACCGAACCCACTTGTTATACTGAGCTGGGGAATGTTGGTCCCGCTCCACCTTATAATTGTTATAAGATAGAGCAGGAAATTGGGGAATACCAGAATTCCAGTGCCGCCCAAACGAAGAGAGTGCATGCTGATGCATCATCTTCGGGTGTGTTCATTACAAAGAACTGTTTCTCTGTATCCTCTACGTCCTGGGTATGTGATACCAGATCAGGATCCCAGATATGTAATCTGTTACATAGGGCTACAGATAGGTAGAGAACTGAGAACGGGTGATAAGTTTCATGAGGCAGAAAACGGGGCAAGTGTTGCAGCCAAGTCTGTTGGTCACTGTCACCTTGTATTACCAATACATTGATTCTGAACGAATGTCATTATATACGGAACCTGATATACAAAATCATATCAATCTCTTTATTAGTAAAGAAAGGATAAAATTTTGTATAGTTGGATAATGTTTTGAACATTTCCTATATCAAAAGTTGATCGGTTCAGGCACGTTATCTAAAAGCATTGATGTTCTTAATCAAACTACAGTTCTTTAATATACGGAACACACACAAGAGGAAGAGTTCAGAAATGAACGGATCCTTCTTGAGGTATTGTAGACTAGGTCATATCAATGCGACTTGACTAGCGGAAGTTACATGTAGATGCATATTTAAATCAGTTTGAATCTACATCTTGTGAAACTTGCCAGTCATGTCATAAAGATATAATGACACCAGCTCTGTTTATTGGAAGCAGAGAAAGAGTTAAGTAAACTCTTGGGATGATACATGTTGATGTATGTAAGTCCCCTGTCTACACATGCCAAGACCGGTTCTTTGTACTTCATTAAATTCTCTGATGATCTTTTCTGATTCAGACATATGTTCCTGTTGAAACACAAGTCCGAACCTTTTGAGATATTCACAGAATATAAGTTAGAAGTAGAGAACCAATAACAGGTATAAGTATTATGTCCTTTGATGAGATCGAGGAGGAGAATACTTGAGCACGGAAATCCTAGATTATTCTAAAGGAGAATGAGATTCTCTCTCAGCATTACTCCTCCGTATACACCATAGCACGATGGTATATCGGGGCGGAGCAATAGCACCCTATGTGATATGGTGTGCTCTATGATGAGTACTACTGAGTTACCTTTTTCCTTTTGGGAGTTATGCACTTGAGAAGATGCATACCTATTGAATTAGGTTCGAATCAAATCAATGCCTACCACTTCATATGTGATATGGAAAGGGAAGAGCCCATATCTTAATTTGGTTAAGATTTGGGGTTGTCTGGCCTATGTCTAAAAGCAAAATCCGGACAAGCACGAGGCAAGGTCTGTTATGTAGAACTGGAAAGGTTCCAGCTATACAAACTACAGCTGATGATTTGATAGAACCAAAGGATTCAGTAGATTCCAACGAACCTCAGCCTCTCCGCCAATCTAGTAGGGTTCCTCACCCACCTGAGAGATACTTCTGTTTCTCTATGACAGTGGGAGCGAGGATTGCATCATGAGATGATGACCCAACTAGTTTCGAGCTGGCCATCAGGAGTGAGACTCTGTAAGAATGGCTGGATGCTTAGCCATCTGAGATGGAATCCATATACACCAACAAAGTATGGACTTTGGTTGCTATATCTGAAGGGTTAAATCCCCATCAGGAGCAAGTATATCTTGAGAAGATTACTTGGTGTAGATGGAAAAGTTAAGACTTTCAAAGCTAGACTTGTTAAAGGTTTTCGTCATCGACCAGGCATGGATAATGATGAAACCTTTTCTAGTACCTATGCTTAAGTCCATCCAGATACTACTTGCCACGGCTACATACCATGACTACGATATCTGGCGGTTGGGTGTCATGACTGCTTTTCTAAATGATGTTTTAGAAGAGTGCGTTTATAAGTACACAGCCAGAGGGCTTCGTAGACAGTGGGAGCAGCGGAAACGTGTGCAAGATGCTTTATAGGATTAAAGCAGGCATCGCGGAGTTGGAACATCTGTTTTGATGGATTAGTCAAAGAGTTTGACATCATCAAAATGGTAGATGAACCTTGTATAAACAAAAAGGTAGTAGGGAGTATGGTGGTGATCCTCGTAGAGTACGTGGATGACATACTCTTGATAAGAAAGGAGTTTCTTATGCTGCGCTCGATCAATCTCTGTTTATCACAAAGATTCTCCGTGTAGGATCAAAATGATACCTCCTAAATCCTGAGTTTTGGATCTATGAGATAGATTTAATTGGATGTTAGGATTCTCACTAGTTGTAGTGAGATGATATCAAACGATTCTGGGGAAAATCACAGGAAAGGTTCCAGGGCGATAAAAACGACTGAATGTCAGTTGCAGGCATTGTCTTTACCCTCAGTAAAGGGACGGTATGTTGGAAGAGTTCCAACCTAGATACCGTGACATACTAGACGATAAAGGCAGGATACATCGCTACTTAAGATGCTACCAAAGAGGCTGTTTGGGTGTATATTGGTTCATGAGATGAACTACGTTCCTACCATTGTGAGACAATGGAGTTTTGGCTTATGCCAAGGAACGCCGGTCCCATCAGTGATCCAGACATATTCTAAGGCGGTATCACTTGATCATGGAGATGGTTGATCTCTAAGGGATCGAGGTTAGGAGAGTAGACTCAGAGGACAACACAGCGGATCCACTCACGAAGGCCTATTCCCAGAGAGAGACTTTTATGGGATGGTTGAGTATGAGATACTACAACCACTGCTACAGATGGCCCTAGTGAAAGTGGGAGATTGTTAGTTATATGTATGCCCTAGAGGCCATTACTGTACATTGGATGTATATTGTAGTGGATGCTGGGACATATATAGGGAGGACTTTCTTGCTCGACATGATAGTATGCTATCTGGTTGCTCTTTACCTTAACGTGTACACAGATTGTCTCTCTATTACATGTTGGTAAAGCCCTTAGGATGTGTACTTGACTACCTGGACTATGATGCGGATCATACTAGTGGGGACATGGTAGTCCATAAGTACATCCTTGAAAGTCCCTAGTCATGGGTGTATCGAGATGGGGCATCGATATACCAGAGTAGACTAGCGTGTACCTTCTCGACCCATACAGATGGGCGATGGATGATCCCATATCCATCGGTGTTTGACATCAGAGATGATATACGGGTGCTCAGTAGAGACTGGGTACACTGGACGGACTCGCCGAGAACTCCCAGATGGTATTATACCTTAGTCAGATGGCAGTTCTCTGGTGACACTGGTACAGAGTAGTCTGTTGACCCGAGATCGTCATAGAGTCTTGTGTGGTTCCCACTGTGCTTTGATTTCCATCTTACCATGTCCAAGAGGGCGTGTAAAACGGTGGTTTTTGGGTACAGTCTCGAGTCACATGGAGGCAATGAGCGATAGGAGGGGATTCGTCTCTCCCGGTATAGGGGGTTGATGTTGCGCTGTGTTCGATTGGCTATAACAGGAAATCCCTGGCCAGGGTTGCTGAGATTTACTGGTAAGTGTTACCTGTAGTTTCTCGAATTGTTATAGACCTCATATCGACACGACTTATCGAGCTATTGGGGTCTGACGTTTACCACCCCTAGGCGAGATATGCGACATATCAGACGATCAGACCGGACTGTACGGTAGTGTTACTGGTTGGATTCATAGGAGTGTGAGTGGGCTTGCTCGTCGATCTTCTGATCGCTCAATACCCGGGTGGCCGTTACGTTTAGCAGACCGCTTGCGGCTTGTGGGTGCTTGATATGATCATCATCTGCTACCGGCGTATTGACGAGTCTTTAGAGTCCTACACAGAGGTTTCCTGGCTCAAGTGAAACGAAATAGGAGCGCATATGAGATATGTGCGGGACCGAGAATAATGCGTGTATGTGATACCGTATTTCATTCTCGCGATGAATGTATCGATTGGTTGTATGCGATATAACCTAGTTATCGAATCAAGTATTGATTCGATAAGCCGATACATAGGATACTAGTCGGTTATATGCGATATGACCGGATCGTTAAATCAAGTGTTGATTTAATGATTTAATGTATAATCATATATTTGATATATTACTTTGCATTAACTAGTATCGGTTCACTTTAAATGGATTTTCTCACTTGGTTTGTGCACATTGTATATGTGATATACTTTTGTACACAAGATTGTATCATGTTTGATGATACATGCTCACTTGGGTTTGTGTAAAGATTAAACCATGGTTGTGTAATGGTTAGGGTTTTCATTTTCTTATTTATTTATTTATTTATTTATTCTTTTTGGAAAATGAAAAGCATAAAGAGAAAATTGTTGCTTATTTTGTTTTATATTGAAGCTTCTTGAAGCTTTGACCAAAGTGACCATTTTGTCTCATGCTTAACCCTAACCATTCCACTTAACCCTAGTTCATTCTCTACATTTGACCATGGTTGGATTATGATAAGTATTCAATATATTTTCTATTTTGAATTAACTTATCATAACATTTTCTTCTTCTTCTTCTTCATCTTCAACATGAAGAAGCTTGCTCCATCAATGGCAACTTGAGCAAATGAGTGAGAAATCCAATTCTAAAGTCTACCCACTTCCTATTTCTTCATCCTCTACCTCTTGCAAAGTAGTAGAGTGTGTTTCCTTCACAAGTTTTCTTGACTTGGTGAAGTTGGAGCTTGATCTAGCGATGCCTCGACGTAGATCATCTTCGGCATGAAGCCGACGACCTTGCCCGTCCATTTCTCCGATGAAGCCGACGCTAGAGCCCGGATTTTGATTTGGACAGCGGAGAGGACTTCATCACGGAGCCATGGAGGTGGAGGACCGGATCTATAAAGGTTGTATTTCCGTTTACCATTTAGTTAAGTAGTTAACTAGTTGCTTTGTCGCCTAAACTTCTGGCCAACGATCCGTATTAGGGTTTCTTGGCACCTCTAAAATTTCAAATTGGCATGGTTGATGCCTTGTGAGACCTTCTTGGTGAGCCTAGGAACCCTATAGATGGGCGATGGATGATCCTATATCCATTGGTGTTTGACATCAGAGACAGTATACGGGTGCTCAGTGGAGACTGGGTATACTGGACGGACTCGCCGAGAACTCCCAGATGGTATTATACCTCACGTCAGATGGCAGTTCTCTGGTGACACTGGTACTTGTTAGTCTGTAGACCCGAGTTCGTCATAGAGTCTTGTGTGATTCCCACTATGCTTTGATTTCCATCTTACCACATTCAAGAGAACGTCCAAAACGGTGGCTTTTAGGTACAATCCCGAATCACATGGAGGCAATGAGCGATAGGAGGGGTTTCGTCTCTTCCGGTATTGGGAGTTGATGTTGCGCTGTGCTCGATTGGCTATAACAGGAAGTCCCTGGCCAGGGATGCTTCAGAGATATACTGGTAAGTGTTATCTATAGTTTCTCGACCCGTTATGAGCCTCATATCGGCACGACTTATCGAGTTACTGGGGTCTGACGTTTATCACCCCTAGACGAGATATGCGACATATCAGACGAAGAGACCGGACTGTACGGTAGTGTTACTGATTGGATTCACAGGAGTGTGAGCAGACTTGCTTGTTGATCTTCTAATCGCTCAATACCCGGGTGGCCGTTACGTTTAGCAGACCGCTTGCGGCTTGTGAGTGTTTGATATGATCATCATCTACTGCCGGCGTATTGACGTGTCTTTAGAGTCCTCCATAGAGGTTTCCTGGCTCAAGCGAAACGGAGTAGGAGCACATATGTGATATGTGCGGGACGGAGATTGATACGAGTATGTGATACCGTATTGTATTCTCGCGATATGTGATATCGGACAGGTATATGTGATATAGCCAGGTTATTGAATCAAGTGTTGATTTGGTAAATTGATATTATTGATATTAGTCGGTTGTATATGATATAGCCAGATTATTAAATCAAGATTTGATTTGATAATCTAATGTATAATTATATATTTGATATATTACATTACATTAACTAGTATTAGCTCACTTATGATTTCTTTTCTCACTAGTTTGTGCATGGGCGTATATGTGATATATACTAGTGTACAAAATATTGTGTCATGTTTGATGATACATGCAAGACGGGTGTATGAGACACACACACACATGCTTATGATGATAATTAGGGTTTTTATTCATTTTGGTAATTACAAAATGGTTGGAAATTGTCAAGGCATGAAGCTTGTAGAAGCTTGTTCTTTGCATTGACCAAGTCCACTCTTTTGTTTTGCCAAAGATATTTATTAACCCAACCTATTATCCTAACCATGGTAATGTCTCTACAAGGGTTAGCATATGATGCTTAACTCACCCATGGTTGCTATTATTTACTTGTGAATTCATCACAACTTCACTTGTTCTTCTTCTTCCTCTCACTTGAAGCTTTCTAGCTTTTGAGTTTGTGATGAAAACTTGTGAGAATATGAAATCTAAAGTGAGCCCACTTCCTACTTTATCATCCTTTACTACTTTCCATTTAGTATAGGGTGTTTGCTTCACTAATTCCATAATTAGTGAAGAGATAGCTTGGGTTAGTGTCTCCTCGACGTAGATCATCTTCGGCCTCGAAGTCTTCTAGCAAGCTTGATCCGTACATCTTGTGGAGCCTCTCTAGAGTCCGGAAGTTCATGATCGCAGCGAAGGGACGACTACACGGAGCTAATGAAGTGAAGGACCGGTCTACAAAGGTTGTATTCCTTATTCACTTTTAGTTACAAAGTGTTTGTATTTTATTCCGTCGGATTTCTAGTAAACGATTCTATGTTATGGTTTGCTAGAACGTCTAAAATTTTTATATGGCATGTAAGATGCCTCCCGAAACCTTGCTGTCATGCTAGGGAACCCTGCAGCACCAGAGACTGAATAGAAGACTGGATGTTGGCGGTGGATTGAGTTGATTTACAAACGCCTCCAGACTCCGTTCTAGCGAGGAAACCTTATCGTTGTTTGACGGAACAAAGTTATTTTGAGGAAAAGAATTGTTACAGGGTGCAAAGTTGTTCGTCGGATTTTGAAAAGGTTGGGGGTTGGAAGGGCTGCTGAAATTGTTGTTGAGTTTATTGCTGAGCTTGTTATTGAGGAGGAGGAGGCCTTTGGAAGTTGTTGTGGCCTTGGAATTGATGCTGGTTCTGATTCCAAGCGAAATTGGGATGGTTCCTCCAACCGGGATTGTATGTGAAAGAGTATGGATCGTTTCTTGGTCTTTGCTGAAATGCAGCATTAACCTGATCCTGTCCTTGAGATGGTGGATTATAAGGACACTCTTCGGTCAAATGAGATGGATCCGAACAACAAGCGCAAATGGTACGAGGGGGAGGAATAGGGGCAGGAGAAGGAAATGAAAATTTGCTCTCAATTGCTTCCAGTTTCCGCATGATTGCAGCCATCTCGGCCTTCATTGCAATTGAGATGTCGAGTTGATGAAATCCTGCCCTAGAGAGACCGGAAGAAGTAGAAGAAGAAGTGGAAGTGTTCGGTCTGGTGCTCTCCCATTGAAGCGTCTGTTCCGCAAGATCATCGAAGAATTGCCAAGTTTCCTCGTCAGATTTAGATAGGAAGTGGCCTTGACAAATGGTCTCCAGCAACTGCTTAGTTGCTGGATTCAGGCCCTCATATAAAGTTTGGCAAAGTTGCCATCTCTCAATACCATGATGAGGGCACTGAACAAGAAGGTCTTTGTATCAGTCAAAGCACTTCCAAAAAGGTTCAGTAGGAAGCTAGGAGAATTGGTTAATTTCGTTTCGAATTCGTGTGCGGTCTTATGATTTGGGTAGAATTTCTTTAGAAACGCTTTCACAAACTTGTCCCAACTGGATATCGAATGAGATGCGGTGCTATATAGCCACTTTTCAGCAAGGTCGCATAAAGTGAAAGGAATGACTCATAGCCGTATAGCATCATCAGACAGTTGGGTTGTCTTCATCATCGCACAAACGTACTGGAATTTATTGATGAAGATATAGACATCTTCGGATTCAAGCCCGTGAAATTTGGGCAACATGTTGATGAAGTGGGGCTTAATTTCGAAATTATCCCTATTGGCCGGTGGAAGTGAAAGACGGGTAGGGAGTGCGGCACGGGTAGGATAGAATCGATCTTAGAGCGCAATTCGCTGTGGCGCTTCAACAAGAGGTGGTTGCGGGTTATTCGCACCTAATGGAGGTTGAATAATCCCTGGGGGAGGTAAAGGGATGTTAGGAGGAAATCCCGACATCTCGGAAGAAGAGTCTGGTGAAAGTGAAGGTGAAGAAGTATGGACAGAATCACGGTCAACGTCGGAGTTGACCGGCAAGGGTAAAGGTGAAAGAGGCGTGGAAGGAGTTTCGACTGTGGTGTCGATCGCGTAGTCCGTAGCGACTAACGAAACGTGGACTAAACGGACACTAGGGTCCCTAGTACAAGCGGACATACACTAAACGAATTTAGTGTAGTCAAAGCGTTGAATGTGAGGGTAAGAAAGCGTAAATGGAGAAAAATTGGGTGAAGGTGGTAAAAGTGGCAAACTTGTGTTTGTTTCGTAAGAATATGAAAATGAAATGACAGTTCAACAAACACAATCACAAATGCACAGTCACAAATGCACAGTCACAAATGCACAATCAACACCTAGACTAGGTTCCTTTAAGTCCACTGGACCTGCTCCTAACTGTTCCAAAGTGACAAATTGTGAGATAATCCCTCAAATTGCCTCTTCACAGTCAGTCGTGGCCAGGTAAGCACAAGTGAGGTAAGGAAGGTTCCGCTCACGAATCACTGTGAGACGGGCCTTTTAAAATTACCTCCTCACTTGTCTAGCCTAGGCACCACAAAAGTCATGTTTAGATAAACGACCGAATGCCCACAATCTTCCTTTGTCATATCGAGCGCGACAAGTCCTTAATTGGCCGAGTCTAGATCTTTTTTATTAAGTTTGAAGTGACACTTATGCAATTAGTGATTTCCGGGGTCTTAGGAAGGGTGATGAAATCCCCACCCAATCTGGATTGGTGTTATAGCCTCTTAAGTTCGTATTTAATGATGCAATGCACAAATCAACAAGGTTTTGTTTTCAAACAATCAATCAATTTGTTTTTTACTTTAAATATGGCGCTGCAACAAATACGGTTAGTTTTTCTTTGCCTTTTTGCGGCGATGTTGCTAAGAATCATGCAAAGACAAGAATATTGGAGCGTCGGATTTGAGAAAAGGAAGTTTTTAGAAAAATACATACCAAAAAGTGTTGAGTTTATGAAACTCGTGTCGATATTGTCTCCGAGTGTTTGAATGGTACGCTTGCGCGGGTCAAACTACCCGGGTCTTCGGCACTAAGTGTTCAATCTCCTTATACTTGAAAACGCCCCCTTTGCTCCGCACGATCGCTGCCCGTCAATCAGTCAAATCTGAAAATGTCGGAAAAATACGGATATTTGAGCTAGAAAGCGATATAGATAGCCAAAGTGCTAAACACAAATAATTAAGAAAATCAAATAATAAAAATGGGATACTATCAGAACAGAGGAGGCAACACAAAAAAACAACTTTCAAATCTCACCAGAAAACCGGCAAGATTGGGACTTACCAAGATGTCGCCGGCCAAATTTGCAATTTTGGTGCTCAAATTTTGTGTGTTTCCTTTATGTAATAATAGTATTCCACTTTTATACCTTGATTTTCATTTTAAAACTCAGTGTGTTAGCAGAACACAAATCCAGAGAACATTCTTGTTTTTTTTAGTTTTCGTGTCGGTTTTAAAAGAATGGTTTTATCTGTTGAATGTGTTAGAAAGTTAGTTTTATACAAAATATTCACAAATTAACCCGAGACTACAAGTGTAAAAGCGTTATCGTCTCCCCGGCTACGGCGCCATTTGATTAACAGGTTTTCATCGTGTCGTATTTAGAAAGAATTTTGAAATTAACGCAATAAAAAACGGTGTCGCGTGTAGCGATCAGTGATGAGTACGGGTCTTCCGCAGAGAGATGGTAGGTTTTTAGGCTTGTTTTAACGAGTTAATACCGTGTTTTGAGTTGTTATTTTTTTGCTAAGAGTAGTGACTAGGATATGTTCAAGAAAAGACTTGTTAAGAGTAGTTTTAGATTAGCTTGCGTGATGATGATGTTTGCCGGTTCCTTATAGACCTAATTTTGATATTGACACTAAGGCAATAGGCAACAACGTGGATTAGGGAACTTGAAATACGGTATTTGCGATTTTGAGCTAAATTCGTATTCCTTGTCCCTTGTCCTTCCGTTGATGTCTCTAGACCTTAGCCTTCGGCAAACCACTTGCAACCCGATCACGATTAGAATTCACCGCTATCGTGGTAGGATAAGATGCCTAACGGAGTGGAATTGTGAGTGGTTTGCTCGGAGTTTCAATTGCAAAGTTAAGGTTTTTAAGGTTTTAGCAAAAACATCTTCTAACACAAACTAACCATATTATACCTTTAACAAGTGAATCGATTACTCACATATATTTATGATACCAAAATAGAAAAAGAAAAGAGTAAGGCAACAAAAATGAAAAATGTAAGAAAAGAAAGACAAAGAGAGAACCGATCGTATCAATGTGAAATCTAAATACCAAACTTTAAGGTTGCAAGCTCACTTAAGAGGTTGCAAGATCAAAGTAAAGCAAGGATTTCACAAGTTCAAGCATGTAAAAAGCAAGACAAATATAATGAAATGAGAACTTTATTGAATTACAAACAAGATACAACTAATCTTGAAGTCAAAAACCTAAATCTTAAGCTTGCAAGTTCAATGAGGAAGTTGCAAGGTCAAGACAAAGGGGCAAGAGCTCAAGAGTTCAAAGGAAAAGCAAGTTACAAATTACAAGAGTTCTAAAGCAAAACTAAAGAGAAAGTATCCCCTCCCCTTGCCCCTTGGTCTGGTATTTATAGGCACAAAAGAAAATTAAACCAGTAATAAAAATAGGATGATGTGACTGCAAGGGATCGACAAAACAAAAATGGGGCACTTTGGGGTTAGGGGGGCCGGCGAGCTCGGATTATATAGGGATGTGGCCGGCCAAAATCCGAGCTAATGGGCTCTTGTTGGTTGTGTGGTCTTGTGTGCTCTCCAATATCACTTTGGTGCTGCTTGATTTCTTTATAGAGGCCTGGGTTGTACTCAGGGATTAGGAGGGAAACCTTGATGCTTCAAATCACATCAACTCTTTTAGCATTTAATGCACATGTTCCATACTTGCACCATTTCATCATGTCATGTAGCCAAGGCAACCCCACCATGGTCCATGTGCACACTTGCATTGTGTTGGACCAAAATTGTGTGCAGACATCTATTTGCAAAAAGAACTCTTTGGACAATGATCAGTTTTCTGTTCTGTTTGCAGTGTCGGCTTCCAAACGTTATATTCGTGATTTTGAGTGTGTTTCCAGTATTTTATCACGAACGTCTGTAATTTGTATTACTGAGCAGACACTGGTTAATAGTACCGATATATAATAAAATAGATAATGAATGAGCGGTATTAAAATGCTGGCATATTGACGAGTCTTTAGATTCCCACACAGAGGTTTTTTAGTTCAAGCGAAACGAAGTAGGGCACATATGTTGATATGTTCGGGGGCCTGATTAAATACAAGTATGTGATACCGTATTCAGTATGTGATACAATATTCTAATCTGGTGGTAATTTGATATCGATTAGGTTATATGTGATATAACCGAATTATTGAATCATGTGTTGATTTGATAATGTGATATACTGATAAATGATATTAGTCGGTTATTTGTGATATAACCGGATTATTGAATCAAGTGTTAATTTAATAACATGATATATATTTATATTTGATATAATTATATATTAACTAATATTATTGCTCACTAATTATTTTGTTTTCTTAATATATATATATATATATATATATATATATAATGAAGTATATATTATGAAGTATGGCATGGATTTTCTATTTTGAGAAAATAGAAAAATG
The DNA here is from genome assembly GCA_030015575.1 of Agapanthus africanus. Taxonomy (NCBI): domain Eukaryota; kingdom Viridiplantae; phylum Streptophyta; class Magnoliopsida; order Asparagales; family Amaryllidaceae; genus Agapanthus; species Agapanthus africanus. Next base: position 55,381 of record JASDDO010000288.1, on the reverse strand, counting down.
AGGTGGAAAAGGATAGATATTTGTGGCATAGGTGTGAAGCATGGCTCATGTAATTTTTTTTTATTAGTTTGGCTTCACTATTGAAGCTTGGTAGCTATTTTATATTGAGAGATATTTCATGCTTCAATAAGTGAGGGTTTTATTGAGCCATTCTTGAGACTAAGTGAGCTTAGAATCCCTACTTCACCATCCTACACTTGATTAGCACTTGAGTTTAGGGTATTTTCTTCACTAAAGAAAGATTAGTGAAGAGGTAGCTTGTATTAGAGAAGCTTCGGGTGGATCATCTTCGATACAAAGGTCACGAAGCAAGCTCGATCCGTTCTTCAAGTGGAGCCTAGAGGAGTCGTAGGGACTACTACTCAGAACTATAGAAGAGAAGGACTTGGTCTACGAAGGTTGTAGTCTCTATCTCTTAGTGTAGTTCTTTTGATATCATCATATAAACCCTAATAATCTAGTTAGATCTTTGGATAGTGTAGTTTAACACCATGAAAATTTGAAAATTGCATGCTTGATGCCGGTTTTAACCTTATGGTGGTGCTAGGATACACTTTCATGATATTAGAGCCAAGCTAGAACATTAGGGTAAGTCTTTACGATGTTAAAGTGTTCGATCGAAGTTTCGAAACCCGTATTTCCATAGTTTCTATCCAGATTTTCAAAAGTTGGAAATTTTCAGATTAAAAATAGTCAGAAATTATGCAGGGTATTTAATGGAGCCCCAAGAAATTCGAAGCCCTAATCCTTTCATAGCGCCGTGGAACCGTGGCCTAACCCTAAGTTTGGCCGTGGTTCCACCGCATGTTTGTGGGATTATGGGGTCGTTCTTCTAGTGCTGCTCGTGGTTCCACCGCATGTTTGTGGGATTATGGGGTCGTTCTTCTAGTGTTGCTCTATTGTCTTATTAGGCACTTTCTGGATGTTTTTAGTGAGGCTCAAGTTGTTGAGGTCTCTGTGATTTGTGGGTGTTTGATAATTCGATCAAAATGTTTAACGTCGTCTAGATTATGATGATATATGATACAATTTTTAGAATCCACAATAATTAGTTTTGTGAAAACTAGTTAGTATTTTATAAATCTAGTGTTTTAGTCTCGGTTCACCGATTGCCACGGAGTTTCGATTCGGATCAAAACTCCGTCGCAATCGCGTATCGTACGCAAACGACAGTCGGGAATTGTAATACCCAGTTTCTCTAAAAGTATTTTTCCATAATTATAAATAAATATTTCCTATATTTTTCCAATTTAAAAAGAAATCTAATTTTATTTTACCAACCTAAACTTTAAACCCACACCCTAAACCTTTTTCATTTTCCTAAACCATAACCCAGCCCATTACTTCTCTCTCTCTCTCTCTCTTAATATTTTTCTTCTTCATGGCCTGGCCCAAGAACACCCGGCCCTACTCCCTCACCCTCACCCTACTCCCCGAACCCGACCCGAACCCCGTCCCTACCTGACCCGACCCGAACACCCAAGCCCTCCCTTCTTCTTCTTCTTTTCACCTTCTTTTCCCGCTCGTTCCCCTGCTTTCCCCCGCTCCTCGCGCTCACATCACAAGACCCGCGCCCACTTCCCCACGTCCTCGCTCGCTTTCCCCACGACCTACGCTTGCCCTATGACCAGCTCCCCTCTCTCGCCATCTCCCTCATCTCCCTCGCGTGACCCCATGACCCGCTCCTCTCTCAACGGCTCGTTCTCTCTCTCTCTCTAACCCTCACTCTCTATCTCCTCTCATTCTCACACTCTCGTTGCCCTCCTCTCCCCCGAGCTCCTCAGACGAACCCACCATCACTTCGAGTACACCTCCCTCAGCTCCTCACCTCCCTGCACACCTAGCTTCTCTCTTCACTGCCACTGCCACCTCCTAACCACCTCACTAGCCCTTATCCCATTGCCATCGCTACTGGAGGACCCTAGCACCTCCTCTACAAACCCCCCCGACAACTACCACGCTAGTATACACCACCGGGCTCCAGCTACCACCTCCATCACCTCTCTCTCTCTCAAATTCTCTATCTTCCCCTCAACTTGCCACCACCGACCACCCACAGCCGGCCGACCTTGACCCCGACGAGCTTCGCCAGCGTCACCATTGCTGCCCCATCTCAGCTCCAGAAGACCCCGTCATCACCGTCACATCATCCAAGCAATAGCCGGGCTCCCAACCTTCTCTTACCCGATCCATCGTCACCTCCATTGCCTTCACCGATGCCAAGCAAGCCCTTGTTTCCACTGTCACTACCATCACCGTCATCGTCGCAGCCCAGGACAGCTTCGTGGCCACCGTGCCTTGCACCGTGTCGTAGCCGTGCCACGCTCGAATCATGACCGTGCCACGCTGTGCCGAGCTATGGCCAAACCGCACCTTAGCATTATGTCCTCACCGTGCTTAGCTCTATGCCTCATCAAAGCCAAAACCCGAGCCCCGGCATTTAATCGAACACCTGCTGCAATCGTCGTTACCGCTGTTCTAGTAGCCATCATTGCCGTCCAAGCTATGGCCTCGGTCCCTGTGACCATCATGGTCGTCGATGTAGTCGCCGTCACAACACTGCATAGGTCCGTCGCTGTGTGTCACGCTCGAGCCTCGTATCGTTCCAGCCACGTGCCACCGTGTGCCCAGATGTGTCGTGCCCCGTACCCACTCCCCGTGCCATGTCGGACTCACTCCCCGTGCCATGTCGTGTCAGCCCCCGTGCCACACCGTGCCCAATCTAGTGCACGCGTCGTGCCGTTCCCGGAACACGCACCGAGTCAAGACCGTGCCCAGTTCCGTGTCGCGCCTTTCCACGCACCGAGTCAGGACCACGCCCACTACCGTATCACGCCCGCGTTGCCACCGCGCCCAGTACCGGATCACCGCGCATCGCGCTCGCGCCACGTGCCCGTGTCCAGTATCGCGCCGTCTCGTGTGTCGAGACAAACTCTGCAGCGGCGTCGCTTCTATATCAAGCGACCAAAGGCAAGTGAATCCCTCACTTGCTTTACATGCTAATATGCTATATACTGATACAAATTTATATATAAATTTACATTCCTCTAATTAATCAAGTGTTTGACGCTAGACCCTAAGCGAAAATCTACTTTAGAATGGTGGAACTCATGGTCAATGAAACCCCGCATGGTTAGCGAACATTGTATATAAATTTGGCTGTAAAATAAAGTTGGTTACCTCCCCTAAAACGACAACCCAATAACCCTTGTGAAAGCTGATTTTCTCGGACAAGCTGAACGGTTAAAATCATAATAAATTATCTATATATCGGATCTCAGAGTACTAGGGCTCGTATCGAATCCAACAGATAAACCTACAGCACCCCATAGTTTATCTTTGCATTTTGGTAAGTTATAACAATGAATACTGAGACGATTCGCGGCCCTGAACTGCAGTCCGGGGAAGCGTTTCGTTTTGGATACCTGGCTTTGGAACACCTGTATACCTGTTCTTTAAACTGAAAATGCATGGAGCCCCATATGTTCGCGTAGATAATTTAGTTAGTTAACACTTGAATCTGATCCCGTGCGGTTTCACCATCATTTGATATTTAATTTCCATTTTAACGTACCTAGGCATCCTGCAGTTTTTTGCAGTGACAGTTTGTACACATTAATATTAAAATGAACATATCTCCCAGCACACAGTGGATGTTGTCGATCCATCTGAGGCGTTGGAAACCTAACTGTTAAACCTAAATATTATCCAACTCCAGCATCGCCTAATTATGATCCCAACTAGGATTAAAACGTGTTACGAAACGAACTTTCAGTTCAGGAATTGGATTTCCAGCAGTGAACACTTAAAATGAAAGGGCCATAACGAGCAAACCTGAAACCCGATTGACGTGAAACCAATTTTGATGGAATGATAATTAAACATACTGCTTACCCATTTTATATTGTTGCTTAACACTGCACATATGATTTATAGTAAATTTTGCAAGTTGTACGACACTGGCTGCTATATTTTATTTGTATCATGAATAATTGCATTCTCATCATATCATGTAGCAGTATACCCTCATTAAATAGTGGTCATGAAGAATTGATAACCTAGTGATCGTGTACATTACACAGTGATAGATATTAGTGATTAGATTGTGGCAAGTACGTTAGTGTTAAAACGCGAATGAATAAGTGAAGTGACACGTACTTGTACACAATCAGCGGACCCAGTTAATTTATTGCATTGTCGATGTCTATGGGACATATATAAGTGTAACTATAACTGGAATGGGACGGTTATGGAGCACTTATATTAGTGTCATGGGTAAGGTGTCAAATACTGTCCATTTATCTTGAGTACTAGTCGAGACATGCTTCATAGAGATCCTGTCTCCAGTTCTCGCGTAGACTTGTCATGGACCGATTAGTAATTGGGTTTATGGTCGGTATTTGATGCAGACCGTGGGTGTGGGGTAGTTTGAGTATGAGTTCAACGGAATCTCGGGAGTCCCATTACGGCTTATACAGTGATTTGGGAGTTGTATGGATGGTGTTACTGATTATTATCGTGCATGATTCGGGCCCGTATTCCCTTGCCCCTGGGGCCTTACCCTTGGGTTGGGGTGTAAGTCCATATCACGCACCCTACGAGCTCGCGGGGAGGCGGAATATATGAAAAACAATTATCAAAGCTTCGTAACACGGACTTGAGCACACGGATCGTGTCTAAACCATAACTAGCAAACTACGAGAGGTTTAACTACTCGGATTCGAAGTTATACCTCACGTTACTTGTCCTTCGGGTCTTCATCGCTGTCCTCCATACCTCGTAGGCTCTATGGAACATGGGCACCTCAACGGCCTCCTCGAGTCAAAGACGATTCGCCCGAGAGTCTATAGTCCGAGCTCCTATCTCGAATCTGAGATAACTACGGCTTCTAGATCGCTAATCTAGAAGTCATAGAGGGTGTAGAGTAATTAGATGGATTACTTAGTCACTTAAACCCTAGGATTCTCAACTCATGAGAGCTTATAGGGTTTTGAGGAAGAAGATGAAGACTTGAGGAGAGAGAAAGCTTTTGTGATAATGATATGAATAATAACTCATGATAGAATAATATCAAGCATACAAATATCTCTTTGATAAATATCTAGAAATATCTTGTAAGCTTCATTTAATCCTAATGGTGAATCACCCCATGAGTCATTAAGCATTTAATGAAAACTTACAACTCATCTCTCCACCTCATTTGTGTTTAATCTAAAAAGAAATAAATACAAATGAGTCATCTTCTTCTAGAAGCTTCCCGACAAATTACGAGACTTCCCCTCCCATCCGTATTTCCGAAAAACACAGATAATCTTTGACTGAATAAATCCATCTGTATAATACTAGAATCTGGCTTAAACCAAAGCCCACTAGTATTATCTGCCCGATCATAATACGTGCACAAGTGTACCTAAGTGGTCGCGGCCCTGCCATAAAACCATACGGCCTCTACAACTTTTGCCCGGTGCAGAGAAACTCTCTATGTGGGACTCTAAAGACTCGACACTATGCCGGCAGTGGGTTTAACCACAGGCCGCAAGCGGTACTAGCTGTACGTAACGGTCCCCAGGTAGATGTCGATAAGAAGGAAGATGAGGAAACCCATCCGAACTCCAACTGAGTCTAATGTGACAATCTCCGTACAGTTCGGTCTGTTCGTCTAGGACTATCATATATCGGGCCTAGGGGTGCGGTAAACGTCAGATCCCTAATAGCGGTATAAGTCGTGTCTGAGTGAAGCCCATTACACCTTGAGAAACTACTGGAACCTACCAGTAAATCTCGCTTGCCCTGTCCAGGGACTTTGCGTAATGGCTCTCCCTACACAGCGCGATATCGACCCCCAATACCGGGAGAGACGAATCCTGTCTAACCGCCACTGCCTCCAAGTGCTTCGGGACTGCACCCAACTACTACCCGCTTGCACGACTTCTTTGAGCTATGGTAGGGTAGTAATCTAAGTACAGTAGGAACACACCCGAGGCGAAGTAGTAGTGTCAAGTCGATGGACTAAGCTGTACTCATGTCACCTGGAAACTGCTATCTGACGATGGGTATAAACCAACCTGCAGTTCCCGGCGAGTCCTGTCCGGTGTACCCGTAACCTAACGAGCACCTGCATACTATCTCCAGTACAACGTACTGATGGCTATGGGACAGACCATCTCACCAACCGGGATGAGAAGCGTACACACTAGTCTACTCCGGAGTATCGATGCCCTGTCTCGATAATCCTACGACCACGGACCAGTATAGGATGTTGCTTATAGACTACCCAGCCCCCACTAGTGTGACTGCCATCATAATGCTGGTAATCAAGCAAAGATCCTAAGGGCTCTACTAATATGTATAAGCGATACGTTAAAAGAAACATATGCACATATTAAAGTAGACACAAACCAAGTAGCATACTACCATTTTTAGCAAGACTGTCAATACAACTGTGAATATCCCAAGCTTCCATTAAGTAATATACAAACTAGTATGATACAGTAATGGCCTCTAGGGCATAAACATTAACAATCTCCCACTTGCACTAGGGCTATGTACTGGCATATCGCAGACCTATCATCTCGAATAGCCTCTCGAATTGCGTCTGAGGAATGGCCTTTGTGAATGGATCAGCAGTGTTATTCTCCGTATTTACTCTCTTTACCTCGATCTCTCGGCGATCCATGATCTCCCTGATCAGGTGATACTGCCTTAAGATGTGTCTGAACTTCTGATGGGACCTGGGTTCCTTCGCTAAAGCTATAGCGCCGTTGTTGTCGCAATACAGTGGTATTGGATCAACACTGGTAGGAACCACCTGAAGTTCTGTGAGGAACTTCTTCATCCAGACAGCTTTTTTTGCGGCATCGCAAGCAGGTATGTACTCCGCTTCCATCGTTGAGTCAGCAACGGTGTCCTGCTTGGAACTCTTCCAACAGACCGCCCCTCCATTGAGGGTAAAGACATAATCCGACATAGACTTAGAGTCATCCTTGTCACTCTGGAAGCTGGAGTCGGCAAAGGCCTCGATCTGGAGGTCTTTTCCGCCATACACCAAGAACATCTCCTTAGTCCTCCTCAGGTACTTGAGAATGTTCTTTACTGCTATCCAGTGCTTCTCCCCTGGGTTTACCTGATACCGGCTTACAACGCTCAATGCGTATGCTACATCTGGTCTGGTACATAACATCGCATACATTATAGAGCCTACCGCAGAAGCGTAGGGTATAATCGTCATGCGATCCCTTTCCAAATTAGTCTTGGGAGACATCTCTTTGGAGAGGTTGATTCCGTGACAAGCCGGTAGGTTACCGCGCTTAGAATCTTCCATACTGAATCTTTTCAATATGGTGTCTATGTACCTGAACTGCGAAAGTCCCAACATCCTCTTTGATCTATCACGATAGATCTGGATCCTCAGAATGTAGGTGGCATCACCCAGGTCCTTCATGGAGAACTTCTATGACAAGAATCTTTCGACCGACTGTAGCATAGGAATATCATTTCCTATTAGGAGAATGTCATCCACGTACAAGACGAGAAATACAACAGCTCTCCCTACAATCTTACTGTATATGCATGGTTCATCTGGATTCTTGATAAAGTCGAATTCTTTGACAGTATCATCAAAACAGATGTTCCAACTTCGCGATGCCTGCTTTAGTCCATAAATGGACTTAAGCAAGTTGCACACTTTACCACTGCTCCCACTCTGAATGAATCCCTCTGGCTGATCCATATAGACGCATTCTTCCAAATTACCATTTAGAAAAGCCGTCTTTACGTCCATCTGCCAGATCTCATAATCGTGGAAGGCAGTAATGGCAAGAAGGACCCGAATGGATTTGAGCATAGCCACTGGAGAAAAGGTTTCGTCATAGTCCAAACCAGGTCTTTGACGAAAACCCTTTGCAACAAGTCTAGCCTTATAGGTTTCAACCTGTCCATCTACACCAATCTTCTTTCTGAAGATCCATTTGCATCCTACGGGTTTTACCCCATCTGGAGCAATGTCCAAAGTCCATACTTTGTTAGTGTACATGGACTCCATTTCGGTCCGCAATTCATCCAGCCATTTTACCGAGTCCCCGCTCTTAATGGCTTGCTGGAAGCTAGTAGGGTCATCATTATCAATGATGCAATCTTCTCGATCCCCGTCTATGAGAAAACCGCAGTATCTCTCGGGCGGATGAGACTGCCTACTACTTCTGCGGATAGGCGCTGGTATGTCCCTTTCTTCTGAAACTTCTAGTTCTACCATACTTTCAGTAACAGCTTTTGGTTTTGGAATTTCTTCCATTTCGCGCTCCCACTCTTCTGATTTTCTAAAAATTCGGCTTCCAAGAAGTGGGCATGACGAGAAACAAAAACCTTTTGTTCCTCTGCATAATAGAAATAATACCCCTTGAAGATCTTTGGATATCCCACAAACTTACACTGTACCGAGCGTGCCTCGAGCTTGTCCGGATGCTGCTTTTAACAAAAGCTGGACATCTCCATGTCCTAAAGTGTTTAAGACAGGGTTTCTTCCCACTCCATATCTGATATGGTGTGGTAGGCACAGTCTTGGTTGGAACCTGGTTCAAAAGATATGCAGTTGATTCTAGTGCATAACCCCAGAAAGATCGCGGTAACTCAGCCTTACTCATCATGGAACGTACCATATCCAATAGGGTTCGATTCCACCTTTCCGATACACCATTGTGTTGTGGTGTGTATGGAGGAGTAAGCTGAGAGAGAATTCCATTCTCTTTTAAGTATCCCAAGAACTCGGCACTTAAGTATTCACCACCTCGATCAGATCTCAGTGTCTTGATACTTTTGCCTGTCTGTTTTTCCACTTCATTCTTGTATTCTCGGAATTTCTCAAAGGCCTCGGATTTATGCTTCATTAAGAAGATATGTCCATACCTAGAGAAATCATCCGTAAAAGTAATGAAGTAGGAATAACCACCTCTTGCATGTGTAGACATTGGACCACACACATCGCTGTGTATGAGTCCCAAGAGCTCGCTCGCTCTTACTCCGTGTCCAGTAAACGGAGTCTTTGTCATCTTTCCCATGAGACAAGATTCACAAGTAGCATAAGATTGATATTCGAACGAATTCAAATATCCTTCTCTATGTAACTTTGTTAACCGTATTTCATTGATGTGACCTAGTCTACAATGCCATAGGAAAGCCTGATTTATTTCTGAAGACTTTCTTTTAAGTGTGTTCTGGACATTGAAAACCTGAGCTTGATTTAATACGTATATACCGTCATCTAATGTACCGGACCCAATCAGAACTTGATTTAGGTGGATGTGAACTACATCGCTTACGAATGTAAAATCATATCCCTCTCTTGAAAGTAAGGACACTGATATGATATTACAAGTCAAACTAGGTACATACAAATAGTTACGTAGAATCAATATCTGCCCACTTGTCAAACCTAGGCGATATTCTCCCACGGATTCAGCGTCCGCGCTCATTCCGTTTGCAACTCTAAGAGACAAATCACCTACCCTGATAACTCTACGGTTTCTTAAAGCATGTAATGAATTACAGATATGAGATCCTGCTCCGGTATCTAGTACCCAGGAAGTAGAGTTAATTGACAAACAGTTCTCAATCACAAACACACTCGAGGCCGAAGCCACAACATGCTTCGTATTCTGGCTACTGGCTTCCAAAGCCCTGCAATGTTAGTTGTATGTATGCCCTAGAGGCCAGTATTGTACAGATGATGTATATTATATTGGATGCTTGGACATATATAGAGATGACTTTCTTGCTCGATATGATAGTATGCTATCTGGTTACTCTTTATCTTAACATGTACACTAGTCTCTTTATACTGTCTTATAGTTACATGTTGGTAAAGCCCTTAGGATATGTACTTGACTACCTGGACTGTGATGCAGATCATACTAGTGGGGACATGGTAGTCCATAAGTACATCCTTCAAGGTCCCTAGTCGTGGGTGTATCGAGACGGGGCATCGATATACCAGAGTAGACTAGCGTATACGCTTCTCGACCCATGAGATGGGCGATGGATGATCCCACATCCATTGGTGTTTGACATCAGAGATGGTGTACGGGTGCTCAGTGGAGACTGAGTACACTGGACGGACTCGCCGAGAACTCCCAGATGGTATTATACCTCACGTCAGATGGCAGTTCTCAGGTGACACTTGTACAGGTTAGTCTGTAGACCTGAGATCGTCATAGAGTCTCTCCCTCCTTTTTTGAATACGGGAGACCCCCCGAAGCCACTTCGCATTCGAATGCCGCTGATTGCTTTGTCCTTTCTGTGAAGACACCCTTGAGTGAGAGAGCGGTCCCTTCGCGAGTGGACAGAATTGACTCTTCTTGTGGGGCCCGAAGATCTGCTTAAGATGTTCTAAATGATCATTTCTGTGATTCCCACTGTGCTTTGATCTCCACCTTACCACGTCCATGAGGGCGTGCAAAACGGTGGTCTTTGGGCACAGTCCCGAGTCACATGGAGGCAATGAGCGATATGAGGGGTTTCGTCTCTCCCGGTATTGGGGGTTGATGTTGCGCAGTGCTCGATTGGCCGTAGCAGGGAAGTCCTTGGCCAGGGCTGATCAGAGATTTGCTGGTAAGTGTTACCAGTAGTTTCTCGACCCGTTACGAGCCTCATATCGGCACGACTTATCGGGTTATTGGGGTCTGATGTTTACCACCCCTAGACTTGATATGCGACATATCAGACGAAGAGACCGGACTGTATGGTAAGTGTTACTGGTCGGATTCGCAGGAGTGTGAGCGGGCTAGCTCGTCGATCTTCTGATCGCTCAATACCCGGGTGGCCGTTATGTTTAGCAGACCGCTTGCGGCTTATGGGTGCTTGATATGATCATCATCTGCTACCGGCGTATTGACGAGTCTTTAGAGTCCTACACAGAGGTTTCCTAGCTCAAGCGAAACGAAATAGGAGCGCATATGAGATATGTGCAGGACCGAGAATAATGCGTGTATGTGATACCGCATTTCATTCTCGCGATATATGTTTCGATTGGTTATATTCGATATGACCTAGTTATCGAATCATTGATTCGATAAATCGATACATTGAATACTAGTCAGTTATGTGCGACATGACCGGATCATTGAATCAAATGTTGATTTAATGATTTAATGTATAATTATATATTTGATATATTACTTTGCATTAACTAGTATTGGTTCATTTTAAATGGATTTTCTCACTTGATGTACATGTTGTATATGTGATATACTTTAGTGCACATCTTTGTATCATGTTTGATGATACTTGCTCATTAGGTTAAGTGTGAAGAATTAAACCATGGTTAAGAGATGATTAGGGTTTTGACTTTTTATTTATTTATTTGCTTATTTATTTAAAAGAGGTTTAGATGAGAATGGTGGCTTTCTTTGTCTCTTGTTGAAGTTTCTTGAAGCTTTGACAAAGTCCACCATCCTTATCTCATCCTTAACCCTAACCATTCTTTCTAACCTTAGTTTATTCTCTACACTTGACCATGGTCAAGATATGATAAGTATTCATATTAGTTTCTTTTTTAAAATATAAGACTTATCATTCTTTCTTGACCTTCATCTTCTTCTTCAAGAAAAGCTTAAGGTCCAACAATGGCAACTTGAGCTAAAGTGAGATAAATCCAATTCTAAAGTGAACCCACCTCCTATTTCTTCACCCTCTACCTCTTGCCAAGTTGTTTTGGGTGTTTTCTTCACAAGTTTCACAACTTTGTGAAGTCGGAGCTTGAACTAGTGCAACCTCGACGTAGATCGTCTTTGACACAAAGCCGACGACCTAGCTTGCCCGTTTCTCCGATGAAGCCAACGTTCGAGTTTGGGAATCGAGATGGACAGCGAGAGGATGCTTTCGTGGAGCCAAGGAAGAGGATAACCGGATCTACAAAGGTTGTAGCATCCGAACTTTAGTTTATTTGTTAACTAGTTTTGTTTTTCGCCTAGAATTCTAGCGACGATCCGTAGTCTAGGGTTTCTCGGCACCATTTTTTGAAATCTGCATGTTCGATGCCTTGTGAGACCTTACTAGGGTGCCTAGGAACCTTTCACTGGTATCAGAGCCTAGCTAGAGCCTTAGGCGAAGTCCAGACGGAGTTTGAAGTCCGAACGAACCCGAAAACCCATTTCTAACATGCTCTCTGTCCTTTTTTGAAAATTGTGGATTTTTCGAAATTAAAAATATGCAGAAAAATAAGCAGGGTGTTATTTGAATTACTGTGAAATACGAGGGCCTAAATCAAATTTTCCAGCGAGGAACCGCGGCACGTGCTATGCATGTTGCGGCGGTTCCGCGGCCTTACTGTTCAATTATTTAATATTATCTGCACAGTAACTCATATAATATAATGCTGTATTTTCTGGGGTATTTTTATTGTGATTCTACAGAAGAGTTTTCCTGGGTTGTTTTGGGGATTCGGTATTTCGATCGGATTATCAAATTTCGTCTTTTGTGTTTTTCCGGATAATCTTTTGAATATGTTAAAAAGTTCGACCGGATATAAATACCCAATTTTTCCCCTGTCGGGAAATTTCCAAGTGTTGGATTTTTCCGTAGTTTAACGACTTTCTAAGTAGTGCAAGTAACGCGATGGACCCTCTAGAAGACAACAAACCTTAACTCGATTATGTGACCGTCTTGAACTGCCCTTTGAACCTTCGGGTTTGGGGCAGTACGGCATGCCACATGTGAGGCGTTGGCTTGACCCTTCTACGGCTGGACCGTTGGTACTGAGGCACGAACTGAATGTTGTTAGACTTATTTCATATCTTGAGCTGTATCGGGAAAACTTGGGTATTCGACTGTTCGATCGGAAAGTTTAACATTTTCTGTTTATCTGGAATGTGATACAATAATTGGAATTCACAAGTAGTTATGAGATAACTGAATGAATGTTATAAATCTAGCAATTTAGTCCCATATGATATTGAAAAGAGTTTTCGATAATGAGACTAAAATGCGGGATTTATATCTGTTAGGCATGCGATGTCTAAAGAAGTTGCGGATTCCAACTGTTGTAGTTTTACACTTTCTTTTCTGTGACCGTAAGTGTAGTATGTTCATATCGCCGGTTTCGTTGCTATACGTCAACGACAATTGGGGTATGCATACTTACTTACGTTGATGACATGTGATGTTATGTGTTGCTGGATATGTTATATTGGATCGTCGTGTTTGAATAGCCGGGGTTTTTTATGTGAGATGAGTGTTTTTCATTTTCATTCATGTAAAAACTTGTATGTAATATTCTTTTATTTGGGGCACTTCCAGGTAGCGGAAGTTGTCACCCTTTGTATATTATTTACTTTTCCGCATTAGGATAGACCCAAGGAGGGGAGCACAAGTAACCGGGTTCTGGGGTCCAGTGGGAGACTAACTCGAGGAGTCGAGTCCGGGTCTTCTAACCCTAGAATTGCCAGGGTTGCTTGCCGCTCTCGTAGGGGTCTAGGGGTGTGGGATTGGCTATTCATCACGACCGTGGAATCCGTGTTTTATACTGGCTCGTATTGAAAACACGGACGTCCTAGTATATCCAATATTTCATATGTTTATTCTGCTGCGATATCTGTGATGTTTTTCTGTGATGGATATAGTATATAGTATATATGATATATTATATAGACGTTACTTATGTTTTACACCCGCGCTAGCCCTGCCCTGCTCTGTCGTTAGTTACCTAACCTAACGGTGCACGAGGGGACATCGAGGCGAATGCGGATGGCATAAGTGTACGTCATATCTATCTGTGATGTTTAGGTATTTAAATGATGGGACTTCATTAATGTGATTAATGAAAGATAAGAAACCTAAGATGTTGTGGAATCGAATTTTAAAATAAAACAGGTAGCTACAGTTCTTGCTTTGCACAGCGGTATATATGATATACCCTGCACCTTATTCGATGAGGAAAGGACCGAGATCCCTTCACCGGGAGTGACTCCTTTAGCAATAACTGGCAGATGCTACACACTTGGTTTGCTTTTGACTGCTTTTGGGTTTTTGCTTTGCACAGTGATATATATGATATATCCCGCACCTCATTCGACGAGGAAAGGGCCGACGATCCCTTCACCGGGAGTGACCCCTTTAGCAAAACTAGAAAAGCCTCAAAATCACTCCATTTTAAAACTTCATTTGATTCTACAACGATATCAAGTTCATTACGCTCATGGTTTTCAGAAAAACCTAGCGTAGCCCTCCGTCATTTCAGATAGATCCTACTTAGTATTCGCGCTACGTTTGTTGACCTCCGTCAAGGCGTAGTGTGCGGTAGCTAACTAGTATTTGTCTGCTTATGCATATGATGCAGATTGGATTAGGGTAGTCGTACGACCTTGTTGACCTCCGTCAAGGGTCGTGCGGGTGGGTTTGATTCAATCAAGAAATGACGGGTTGAACTTGACTTGCACCCTGTGGTTTGTTGACCTCCGTCAAGGTCATAGGATGCTTGGGGCAAAATATTATCGGGAATTTCAAGTGTTGAAATTTGCAATGAGATTGCATACCTTCTATGAGATAGTTGGATCCCGATACCCACTGCGAGTAAGAGTTACTACTGGGAGAGTTTTACACATTACAATTAGCCGATCAAGTAGGTGTCTAGAAAGGTGTTAACGAGGTTACGCCTCTGGGAAAACGAGGTTTACTGTAATTAGGTTCGTGCGAAAGCACGGGGGACCTCCCTCAAAGTACCGACACTGGCTTGGCTGAAAGATTGGCGAACTTGTAGTGTGTAATTAATCCCGGCTAGTCTTTCCTTTTAGGGTTTGAAGGAAGATTTGATAAAAACCAGTGGGAGCCATCCTGATTAGATAAGATAATAACCAATCTGATCTTGCACGAGCTTACGCTAAAGTGTTTTCTTCTCTCTCTCTCCAGGTAGCGACCATTTCATGCCTTAATAAAGATAATAATTTGGATGTATTGACCGAACCCGCATGTTATACTGTGCTGGGGAACGTTGGTTCCGTTCTTACCTATAAGAGTTATAGGACTGAACAGGATATAGGGGAATACCAGGATTCCCATGCCACCCGAATGAAGAAGGTACATGTTGATGCATTTTCTTTGGGTGTGTTCGTTACTGAGAACTGTTTCTCCATTTGCTCTACGTCCTGGGTATTAGATACCGGGTCAGGATCCCATATATGTAATCAGTTACATGGGCTTAGGAAAGGTAGAGAACTTAGAGAAGGTGATAAAGACATTAGAGTTGGAAATGGTGCAATTGTTGCAGCTAAGACTGTCGGGGAATATCACCTTGTATTACCAACTGGTAATACATTGGTTCTGAATGAATGCTATTACATGCCGAACCTGATATGCAACATTATATCGGTTTCTTTATTAAGCAAAGAAGGATATAATTTTGTATTACAGGACAATGTTATGAACATTTTCCGTAACCAAAAGTTGGTTGGATCAGGCACGTTATGCAATGGCATTTATGTTCTAAATCAATCAACAGTTTTGAGCATAACAAACACACACAAGAGGAAGAGTTTTGAACTCAACGAATCCTTCTTGTGGCATTGTAGACTGGGTCACATCAATGCGACACGACTGGCTAAGTTGCATAAGGATGGATATTTAAATCCGTTTGAATTTTCATCTTATGACACTTGCCAGTCATGTCTCAAAGGCAAGATGACCAAAACTCCGTTTACGGGACACGGAGAAAGAGTTACCGAACTCTTGGGACTTATACATAGTGATGTATGCGGTCCCATGTCTACACATGCCAGGGATGGTTCTTCATACTTCATTACATTCACTGACGATCTCTCTAGATTCGGATATGTGTTCCTGATGAAACACAAATCAGAAGCTTTTGAGAAATTTAGGGAATATAAACAAGAAGTTGAGAACCAAACCGGAAAAAGTATTAAAATCCTACGATCTGATCGAGGAGGAGAATACTTAAGCATTGAATTCCTGGACTTCCTAAAAGAGAATGGGATTCTCTCTCAGCTAACTCCTCCATATACACCACAGCACAACGGTGTATCGGAGCGGAGAAACCGCACCCTATTAGATATGGTGCGCTCTATGATGAGTGTAGCTGAGTTACCTGTTTCCTTCTGGGGATATGCACTGGAAACAGCAGCATACCTACTGAACAGGGTTCCCACCAAATCTGTGCCTACCACACCATATGAGATATGGGAAGGGAAGAGACCATATCTTAATTTTATAAAGATATGGGGTTGCCCGGCCTATGTCAAAAGACAAAAACCGGACAAACTCGAGGCAAGGTCTGTTTTGTGTAAATTTGTTGGATATCCCAAACATTCGCGAGGGTATATCTTCTACCACAGTGAGGAACAAAGAGTATTTGTTGCTCAACATGCCACCTTTTTAGAAAAGGAATTTCTTGCAAAAGAGATTAGTGGCTCTGAGGTAGAACTGGAAGAGGTTCCAGCTGAACAAAACACAACAGAAGATTTAGTGGAACCAGAGGATTCAGTAGCTCCCAATGAACCTCAGCCACTCTGCCGATCTAGTAGGGTTCCTCGCCAACCTGAGAGATACTACGGTTTTCTTATGGATGGTGGGAGCGAGGATTGCATCATGGAGGATGATGACCCAACTAGCTTCGAGCAGGCCATCATGAGTAGGGACTCAGTGAAATGGCTGGATGCTATGCGGTCCGAGATGGAATCCATGTACACCAACAAAGTATGGACTTTGGAAGTTGCTCCTGAAGGGGTAAAACCCATTGGGAGCAAGTGGATCTTCAAGAAGAAACTTGGTGTAGATGGGAAAGTGGAGACTTTCAAAGCTAGACTTGTAGCAAAGGGTTTTCGTCAAAGACCAGGTGTGGACTATGACGAAACCTTTTCTCCAGTGGCTATGCTTAAATCCATCCGGATCATGCTTGCCATTGCTGCCTTTCATGACTACGAAATCTGGCAAATGGATGTTAAGACCGCCTTTCTAAATGGTGATTTAGAAGAGTGCGTGTACATGACTCAGCCAGAGGGCTTCGTAGACAGTGGGAGCAGCGGGAAGGTGTGCAAGCTGCTTAAATCCATTTATGGATTAAAGCAAGCATCGCGGAGTTGGAACATCTGCTTTGATGTCGTTATCAAAGAGTTTGATTTCGTCAAAAATCCAGATGAACCTTGTATCTACAAGAAGGTGGCAGAGAGTAAGGTTGTCTTCCTCGTATTGTACGTGGACGACATACTCTTGATAGGAAATGATATTCCTATGCTGCAAGCGGTCAAGCTCTTCTTATCACAAAGATTCTCAATGAAAGATCTTGGTGATGCCTCCTGCATATTGGGAATTAGGATCTATAGGGATAGATCCAAACGGATTTTGGGATTGTCCCAATCCAGGTACATTGACACCATACTAAAGAGGTTTAGTATGGAAGAGTCCAAGCGTGGGAACTTGCCCACGATCTCTGGAGTTACTCTCTCCAAAGAGATGTCTCCCAAGACTGATTTGGAGAGAGCTCGCATGCAAGGGATACCCTATGCTTCGGCAGTAGGCTCTATCATGTATGCGATGCTATGTACCAGACCCGATGTAGCATACTCACTAAGTGTAGTGAGCAGGTATCAAGCTGATCCTGGAGAGAGTCACTGGACAGCTGTGAAGAGCATTCTCAAGTACTTGCGAAGGACTAGAGATATGTTCTTGGTGTATGGTAACGGAGAGCTCCAAGTGGAGTCCTTTACCGATTCGAGCTTCCAGAGTGATAAGGACGACTCTAAGTCGCAGTCGGGCTTTGTCTTTACCCTTTACGGAGGGGCGGTTAGCTGGAAGAGTTCCAAGCAGGAAACCGTGGCAGACTCGACGATGGAGGCTGAATACATCGCTGCCAACGATGCTGCTAAAGAGGCTGTCTGGATCAAGAAGTTCATTACAGAACTTGGTGTGGTTCCATCCATTGAGCATCCAATACCTTTGTATTGCGATAACAATGGAGCAGTGGCTTTGGCCAAGGAACCCAGGTCCCATCAGCGATCCAGGCATATTCTGAGGCGGTATCACCTGATCCGGGAGATAGTTGATCGCCGGGAGATCGAGTTCAGGAGGGTTGACACGAAGAACAACACTGCGGATCCACTCACGAAGGCCATTCCCCAGATACAGTTTGAGAGACTCTTCGGGATGCTCGGTATGCGATACTACAACAGCTGGCCCTAGTGCAAGTGGGAGATTGTTAGTTGTATGTATGCCCTAGAGGCCAGTATTGTACAGATGATGTATATTATATTGGATGCTTGGACATATATAGAGATGACTTTCTTGCTCGATATGATAGTATGCTATCTGGTTACTCTTTATCTTAACATGTACACTAGTCTCTTTATACTGTCTTATAGTTACATGTTGGTAAAGCCCTTAGGATATGTACTTGACTACCTGGACTGTGATGCAGATCATACTAGTGAGGACATGGTAGTCCATAAGTACATCCTTCAAGGTCCCTAGTCGTGGGTGTATCGAGACGGGGCATCGATATACCAGAGTAGACTAGCGTATACGCTTCTCGACCCATGAGATGGGCGATGGATGATCCCACATCCATTGGTGTTTGACATCAGAGATGGTGTACGGGTGCTCAGTGGAGACTGAGTACACTGGACGGACTCGCCGAGAACTCCCAGATGGTATTATACCTCACGTCAGATGGCAGTTCTCAGGTGACACTTGTACAGGTTAGTCTGTAGACCCGAGATCGTCATAGAGTCTTGTGTGATTCCCACTGTGCTTTGATCTCCACCTTACCACGTCCATGAGGGCGTGCAAAACGGTGGTCTTTGGGCACAGTCCCGAGTCATATGGAGGCAATGAGCGATAGGAGGGGTTTCGTCTCTCCCGGTATTGGGGGTTGATGTTGCGCAGTGCTCGATTGGCCGTAGCAGGGAAGTCCCTGGCCAGGGCTGATCAGAGATTTGCTGGTAAGTGTTACCAGTAGTTTCTCGACCCGTTACGAGCCTCATATCGGCATGACTTATCGGGTTATTGGGGTCTGACGTTTACCACCCCTAGACTTGATATGCGACATATCAGACGAAGAGACCGGACTGTATGGTAAGTGTTACTGGTCGGATTCGCAGGAGTGTGAGCGGGCTAGCTCGTCGATCTTCTGATCGCTCAATACCCGGGTGGCCGTTACGTTTAGCAGACCGCTTGCGGCTTGTGGGTGCTTGATATGATCATCATCTGCTACCGGCGTATTGACGAGTCTTTAGAGTCCTACACAGAGGTTTCCTAGCTCAAGCGAAACGAAATAGGAGCGCATATGAGATATGTGCAGGACCGAGAATAATGCGTGTATGTGATACCGCATTTCATTCTCGCGATATATGTTTCGATTGGTTATATTCGATATGACCTAGTTATCGAATCATTGATTCGATAAATCGATACATTGAATACTAGTCAGTTATGTGCGACATGACCGGATCATTGAATCAAATGTTGATTTAATGATTTAATGTATAATTATATATTTGATATATTACTTTGCATTAACTAGTATTGGTTCATTTTAAATGGATTTTCTCACTTGATGTACATGTTGTATATGTGATATACTTTAGTGCACATCTTTGTATCATGTTTGATGATACTTGCTCATTAGGTTAAGTGTGAAGAATTAAACCATGGTTAAGAGATGATTAGGGTTTTGACTTTTTATTTATTTATTTGCTTATTTATTTAAAAGAGGTTTAGATGAGAATGGTGGCTTTCTTTGTCTCTTGTTGAAGTTTCTTGAAGCTTTGACAAAGTCCACCATCCTTATCTCATCCTTAACCCTAACCATTCTTTCTAACCTTAGTTTATTCTCTACACTTGACCATGGTCAAGATATGATAAGTATTCATATTAGTTTCTTTTTTAAAATATAAGACTTATCATTCTTTCTTGACCTTCATCTTCTTCTTCAAGAAAAGCTTAAGGTCCAACAATGGCAACTTGAGCTAAAGTGAGATAAATCCAATTCTAAAGTGAACCCACCTCCTATTTCTTCACCCTCTACCTCTTGCCAAGTTGTTTTGGGTGTTTTCTTCACAAGTTTCACAACTTTGTGAAGTCGGAGCTTGAACTAGTGCAACCTCGACGTAGATCGTCTTTGACACAAAGCCGACGACCTAGCTTGCCCGTTTCTCCGATGAAGCCAATGTTCGAGTTTGGGAATCGAGATGGACAGCGAGAGGATGCTTTCGTGGAGCCAAGGAAGAGGATAACCGGATCTACAAAGGTTGTAGCATCCAAACTTTAGTTTATTTGTTAACTAGTTTTGTTTTTCGCCTAGAATTCTAGCGACGATCCGTAGTCTAGGGTTTCTCGGCACCATTTTTTGAAATCTGCATGTTCGATGCCTTGTGAGACCTTACTAGGGTTCCTAGGAACCTTTCATGCAATCCTTCTGCCAATGTCCGTTCCCATAACAATAGGAATATCCCTCCTTCCCTACACCAAGTCCCAAAACTTTTACTCTTCCCATTCCTTCTACTTTACTGACACCGTATATCGGCTTTGTGGATGTATTCTTCTTTTTACCCTTTGCTTTCGCCCTGGATGCAGAAGAAGAAGGTCCCCTATTAAGCAGAGCGGGTGTCTCCCTGGTTTCTTTCAGGGTGTAATTAGAGGGTAGGGACTGTGGAAATAAGTCAGCGTATGACCTGTTTCCCAACGTGGTCTCCAAGTCCTTGAGCTTATCAGTATAGCTAGTCATCATAAAGACGTCGTCCCCTACAGATGACCCGACAGCCAACCTCGCTTGAAATAATTCGTTCGGGGTCTTATATCTTGCGATACGAGATTGCTCTCCATATAAATCTTTGTTATGGAGAAAGATGGAAACTAAGTCCATCTTCTCGTGCTGCTTCTGGTATACACCATCAACTGAAGCCAACACGAGGCACTTGGCATTCGCACTATCCTTTTCCCTTGTCTGACGGATATCCATATCCGCGACGGTGGAAACTGGACCTGGGACGGTGGGGGCTTGAGTAGTAATAGGGTGATCCAGTTTGTCATAGGCAATGTGTAAGTGCACGGCGGCGCCCAAGCCGTCAATCCGAGGCTAAAATGCGGAAACGATACTTTTACAAAACTTGTAAACCGACACCACCGCGCACTATAAAACCCGGATCGGTCCATTAACATAGTCCTAGGAAACTAGAGAAGGGGTAGAGAGATATACCGAGCGATCTGTGTCCTTCGGACTTCTCATCGTCGTCCCGATCTCCCCGCGGAATCTCCGGTCTTCACCTCCTCGCCAGAAGGGCACCACATCACCGGGTTCTTTTACGGGCTCCTACCTCTGGACCGAGGCAACTCGTGCACGAAGTTGGTGAGCCGACGTGCCCAAGGATGCTGTAGGATAAGTATAGAATGTTTTGTTTCTTGGGGTTTGAGGTTGCCATATGAAGTGGAGAGTATGAACCTTTTTGGAGAGGGTAAGGAAAATGTTGCAAGCAAAAACCAAAATAAGAACCATATCTTTTTTTTCCTCATAAAAAATGAAGTGAATCAAAATCCTCCACCCCCCAACAGTGGCCGGCCTTGACTTCAAGGAATGAGAGAGGAGAGAAAAGTCAAGGGGGGGAGAAAGCAATGAATGCAAGCATGTGATCATGAGGAGTCATCATCACACCAAAAGTCTCAACCTACTCCCATTATATAAAGAAAGCAATGATGAGCAAATGAAGTCAAGGGATGGTAGAACCATCATGATACTACTACACGCAAATAACACCCTCCACTAATCAAATTTGCATGCTTGCAAATAACCCCCTCTCCACCAATATTCAGCCAATGAATGATACAAAGAAAAATGGCTGAAACGGAAAGCAAATTGGCAACTTCAGAAAACTGATACCGTAATAAATTACAGGAAAACCCCGCGACTGTATATACATACCCGCATTTGTATTCCGACCGAATACAAATGTACTGAAACAAAATCTACACAGTACAATACTAGGATCCGGCTTAAACCAAAGCCCGCTAGTATTATTCGTCCGATCATGATCCGTGCAATACCGCACATATCTGATCAAACCCTGCCATATCTCCATACGGCCTCTACAGCGTTTCGCCCGAAACTTGAGAAAACGGTCTGTGGGGGACTCTAAAGACTCGTCAATACTTTGGCTGTGGATTTAACCACTAGCATGTCAGAGGTATTAGCCATACGTAAAGGGCAACCATGTATTGACCAAAAGGGACGTCGATGAGCGAACTCATCCTGACACCCTACTGAGCCCGTCAGTGACAATATCCGTACAGTCTGGTCCGTTCGTCTATGAGCATCGCATGGCGGGCCTAGGGGGTTGGTAAAAGTCAGACCCCCAAAAGCGGTACAAGTCGTGTCGGAGTGTAGCCCATAACACCCTGAGATACTACTGGAATACCTACCAGTAAATCTCCTGCCTTGGCCAAGGACTTCGTGTAATGGCTCTCCTAGACACAGCGCGACCGCACCCCCAATACTAGGAGAGACGAACCCCTGCAGATCCGCTCACTGCCTCCATATGGCTCGGGACTGTACCCAACTAAAACCTGTTTGCACGTCTCTTTTGAGCGTGGTAGGGTAGTAATCAAAGTACAGTGGGAACTCACACGAGACAAATGACAATCTTAGGTCGATGAACTAACCTGTACACATGTCACCAGGGAACTGCTATCTGACGTCAGGTATAAGACCAACTAGCATGTTCCCGGTGAGTCCTGTCCGGTGTACTCATAACCCAATGAACACCTGTGTACATCTTAGGTGAACCAACTGACACCAGTGGCCTGTGAGACCGGCCACCGCTCCTCGTCGGGATCTCGACTGTATACACTAGTCTACTCTGGAGTATCGATGCCCTGTCTCGAAACTCCTACGACTAGGGACCTTTTAAGGATGTGCTTATAGACTACCAGCTCCCACGTATATGATCGCCCTCATACTGCTGGCAGTCAAGCAAGAATCCTAGGGGCTCTATCAACGCGCAATAGTGACCTGTAAGGTCACCTAAAGCAGTACACGATGATAAAGATAAACCAGATAGCATACTATTATCTTGAGTAAGACTGTCCTATCGGGATAGGTCCTCCATCAATCATTGCAATCACGTGCCTATGATCCAATAATTGACTCTGAGGGCACTATCTCCAACAATCTCCCACTTGCACTCAAGGCTAATTATTGCGTTGTCGCATACTCACAGCCCGTGTGATACCGAACACCCAACTCCACTACTGATCAGTCTCACAAAACCAGTTTGCGAAACTAATGTGTTCGAGGAATAGCCTCAGTAAGTGGATCCGCCTTGATGTTTCTTTCTATGTCTCTCTTTATCTCAAGTTTGTGGAGAAAACCATCTCCCGAAATGAGCAATACCTGTCTTAGAATATGTCTGGATATCTGATGGGACCTAGCTCATAAATGAACTCCAAATCCAAACTTCTTAGACTGTATCGTCAACTGAACTTAATCAGTATCCTGCGTCATGCCTCCCTTAGTATCCCTTTGGACCACCTGTCCAAAATACTACCCCTCGTCAGAAGGAAAACTATAACTCTGACAACCTCTCTATCATTCATGTCACTTTGGAAGCCTGTAGTGATAACTGTCTCCTAAAAGAGACTGTTGTTATCATATCCCTAGAACATCCACTTATGTTCTAAAACTGCTTCCGTTCGTTTCTCCAGGATTGGATCAATATCAACATATTGCATCTACTGCAAAAAACAACATCTGGTGTGGTGCTTGACATCTCATGATTGACTCAATTGCCTAAGCAAGTGATCTGCCAATCATGCACATCCCTCTCCACTTTAGTCTGTAAGGCACCTTTAGAGAGGGTGACTCCATCACCTGCAGGTACACTACCGTGCCTGGAGTCGTCCATTCTAAAACACCTTCAGAATGCTGTCTAAGTACCCTGATTGGAAAACTACCCAAATCTAGATCTAAAACCATAGACCCAGTAACCAGAATGTCTTGATATCATATCCAAGTCCCATGTGGAGAAACCACTGTGTGACAACCAAAGTATAACCGATCGTAGTATAGGAATTTCACTTCCTACTCTGTGCGTGTCATCCAAATACCAGGACATCACACCCTACTACCTTCTTAACAGATCCATCCCCTATTCTGATGAAGTCAAACCTATGACTGTCATATCAGAAATAGATGATCTATCTCCTCTATTTCTTCTTTAGTCTATAAATAGACATAAGCCACTTGTCCACCAATGCTTCCGCTGCTCCAACTGACTACAACAACCCTCTGGCAGAGTCATATAGACGTACACTTCTAAAGCTAGTTTAGAATGATGCTATACTCATCCTCCTGCC
The DNA here is from genome assembly GCA_030015575.1 of Agapanthus africanus. Classification (NCBI taxonomy): domain Eukaryota; kingdom Viridiplantae; phylum Streptophyta; class Magnoliopsida; order Asparagales; family Amaryllidaceae; genus Agapanthus; species Agapanthus africanus. Next base: position 31,042 of record JASDDO010000288.1, on the reverse strand, counting down.
GGGTCTCACAGTCTGGAACAACAGCAATGGCAAGTCTGGGTAAACAAGAACCTCCCTGTCATCGTCCTTGAGGCTACCGGAGTACCTCTCGGGTGCCTGAGGTTACCCACCATATCTGCGGAGTGGCCAATGGAATATCAAACCAAATTGAATCTTTAGGTTCTTATCAAATTTTCAGTAATCGTCTGCGGTTCTGGAATCACTTCCAGTTCTACCATACTCCCACTACTGTTTTCTGAAAAAATCCATTTTTGTTAAAACTGTGGCGAGTCAAGAACAATATCACTATTGATCTTCCAGATGGTAGAAAGTCAACCCTCATCATAGCCTGGGTCAACCTATAAACAACCATTACAGAAATGTGCCTTGAGTTATCCAGAGTCTGGTTTTAAGCATAAGTCGGACAACTCCCCGTACCTTAACATCGTTAAGATATGAACTGTTCTATATCCAATATAGAACCAGAGGCACAGATTTAATTGAACCAGATTCAAATCATGCAGCTGTCTCCAGTGCATGTCAACTAAATGGAGAGAGGCCGATCAGCATTACTCAACTTAGGAGTGCTTCCAATTATGAGTAATCTGAAAGAGAAGCAAGTTCTCTTAATCATTACTATCAACTGAATACCCTACACAAGTATCTACATCTTCGATCACCTTGAAGAATCCCGATACTTGCAACACCTGGTTCTCTACTTTATTCATATACCTATAACTTCTCAAAACTCAGACCTTGCATTTCTACGAAATACATGTCTAAGAACTAGAGAAGTCACAAGTAAACAGAATATAGTCCGAGCACCAACCCCTCTGTCCTCATGGACACTGGACAACATACAATACTCTGTATAAGTCCCTTGAGTCTGATAACTCAATCCCTGTGTGTCGTAGGTTGAAAACTGTACCTATGGTTAAGAAGAATTACACCGCTGTTTAATGCTCCTTACCTAACCATCCACTGATATAGGTAAATGTCATGGACATAATTTCAAAAAGGTATATCTCACTCTATAAAAATAGAAGTACAGATGTATCAATTTGAAATTGGTGCATAACAGCGGATATTTAAAACCAAATATTTGCCGTCCGGCAGACAACCCAGGCGATTTCCTCAAATATCACCAATTACAACGAATTCCGATATAATGAGGACAATCACCTAATTCCCAATAACTTACTCCCACCCATCATCTGTAAAACCATACAGATGTGAGAATCATACCTGGTAAATACATACCCTGGAGCAAGATCTGATTGGGAAATCAGTTTTCTTTTAACAGTACACAGCGAAACTGAAACATGTAAATGTTTCGAAGGGGTATCCGGGTATTCCTAGTAATGCCTCTTCCATTATCCAGATTCACAACTGTAACCTTATATTTCTTTGCCATCTTTCCAAATCCCTTTATATGTCTTTAGTCATTATCTTCTGTACACCCCTTTAGGCCAAATGGTTTTCTTCCTTCCTTACCGTTCGGCACCAGCCTATGGTTTGGAAGAAGACTATCCAATATGCATAATGGGTGTACTGTCCTAATCCTAGGAGCACTCGCAATGCGAGAGAAGATGAAGATAAAAGACAACCGAATAAACCTTATTCCTATTTCTCCTGAACCAGAATCCATCCCCGAATTGGAACAAGTTCCTTTCGAGTTCGTATATAACCATACGATGGAGTATCCAATAAACTGTGGATCTTCGTAGTGATACGGAGTGTCCTAGAGAAATACAAAGGTGAAGTGGGAGTGGTAATGAAATACTTGGTTTGGTCGTGAATAGCAGTTGCAATTTACTTTGCCCTCCTTCTAATCCCTTTATTTGTCTTTACATAATACCTTTTGTACACCATCGTTAGGCTAATTGGTTTTCTTCATTCCCTACCGGTCGGCACCTGCCTATGGTTTGGAAGAAGACTATCCAATTTGCGTAATAGGTGTACTATCCCCTAATCTAAGGGGCACTCGCAACCTGAGAGAAGGTAAAAGGAAAAGACAGCTGAATAGTCCTATCCGTTTTCTCCAGAACCGGAAACCATCCTCGAATAAATTCCTTCGAGTTCGTATATAACCATACGATGGTTTTATCCAATGGAAGTGGACGTTCGTAGTAATACAGGGTGTTCTGGAGAAAAAGGGTAAAAGTAGGAGTGGCAATGAGGTATGCAACTCTGACAATCCAAAATTCAGTGTTTTAAGAAGGTTCGGTTAATCTTGGTCACTGAGTCATAGTCAAAGGTCGGGTCATGGTCGCTGCCAAAGAGAGAGACAAAAGAAACACTCAGCGTGCACTTTAACCTAGATCAGAATGGTTTTCACTTTATCTAATCTGGAAACCTCCCACTGTAACGTCAAATTCTTCTCCAAATCTGAAAGAAGAATTAGTCGGGATCACCCGAGGAGTAAACCAACTCATCAGTGGGAATGGGATCCAATTATCATCGCATGATAACGTGACGGAATCCGCTCATGTTATCACACTCCAGAAGGTATGCGCATATCTGGCAAGTTTCAGTTTCTTTAGAAACTCCCGATGTGATTTTTACCCCATGCTCTTATGACCTTGACTTTTGCCAACAAATCATAAGTCACATGTCAAGTTTTACCCATCATTCTCCAGGTTGATTTGAACCCACCCGTACCTACCTTTGACTTTGGCCAACAAGGCAGTACGACTGTCCCAAACCAACGCATCTATCTATGCTGCATATGAATATCCAATAGCTACCAATCACCGTGCCTTGACTTTGGCCAACAAACACAGCTTGAATACTATTGACTATCCATATGAAACGACGGAGGGCTACGAATGGTTTTTGGCGAAAAACCTTTAACGTAATGAACTTGATATCGTTGAAGGAACCGGATAGCTTTATAAAAATATAGTGACGGAAACCTTTGCTAAAGAGGTCACTCCCGGTGAAGGGATCTCGGCTCTTTCCCCGTAGAATGAGGTGCAGGATATTCCAACTGAATACCACGATGCAAAGCAAAAGTAAACGACTATAGTGAAGTTATTGCCCTGACACAAACTTCTGTCCAAGGGGTCACTCTCGGTGAAGGGATCTCGGCCCTTGCCTCGTCGACTGAGGTGCAGGATATTCCAACTGAATATCACTGTGCAAAACAAAAGAGAACGCCCTTGCAATAACAGCTTTTTGAAAAATGTTCCAACAATATCAGAATAGGTTTGTTTAGCTTGCATTGATCTGAATCCACGCAGTCCCATCAATTGATCACACCAATAAAGAACGAAAATAATGATGTACGTATATGCCATCCGCATTCGCCACTAGGTCCCGTCATTACCCGTTAGGTTACTTAACTAACGACAGAGCGGGGACTGGACTAGCGCGGATGCAAAACATATACAACATCTACTAGTATATATATCAATATATAATATTCGCTCAAGGCGTGATAAAATGCAACATCACAGAAATGTAATAAGTATCACAGAACAATACAGATATCTGGGATCCCCAGGTTTCATAGAGCCGCTACTGAAACCCGACGTTCCCCTGGTCATGTGGATAGCCTGTGCAATGAAATCCTAGACCCCTACGGGCGCGGAAAGTTACCCGCCAAAACCTGAAGCGAGGCAGCCCCCTTCAGCAACGTGAATGGACCACCCAGCACTTCACGGAATCCGGTAACATGGGCACCCCTCCTTGGGTCAACCTGTACCCCCTACGGGTGCGGCGAATAGCCCGCCAATTCTAGAGTAAGGCCCCTTCCGTCTCAACGCCATGAGATGTGGGCCCGTTGCTCTCTAGAACCCAGCTATCCGTGCACCCCACCTTGGGGTAATCCTAGTACAAAAAGTAAAATATACATACAACGGGTACATCGACCTCAGCCCGGTCGTGCCCGAAAAGAATAATATACAAACAGGCAGTGATGGCAGTCCACATGTCGGACGCTCGCCCCGCAATATCAAATGTACATAAATAACCTAAGTGTACTACCATTGCATCCAGGCTATCCTCCACGACCAATCCACAACATCACAGCACAACACAGAACATCAACGTGAATGTCACGTTCGCAAATCCGTCTAAAAGGGCTATAGCAGTTAGACAAGATTTACCGATCAAATGACATTCACGGTCGCAGATATAATGTAAATACTGTGAACTAACATGTTTAAAATTTTCGATCGACTAAAAATTTCCCGAAGTGGGCCCCAAGCACAACTGCAGCACTCAAAGAAATCTGGGCCCAAACAGAACATTCCAAAAACCCCATTTTCAACTCAGAAGCTCTCTGTAAAATTTTGGTGCATTGAACAGTAAAAGTGGCGGCGGAACCGCAGCCCAAGCATGGGTTTGGCCGTGGTTCCGCGGTGGAATAGTGACTGCACGCGACCAAATTTTCACAGAATGCTTAGAATTCCCTGCACGTATTTCTGCAATGTACTGAAAAAATTTTCGAGCCAAAAAAAATTCGACAGAAAACTGATGCATGAAAAACGCGGTTTTTGGAAAATCCGATCGATCGAACTTGTAAACACGTTAGAGCAAGCTAGACTAGGTTAATGGCGTGGCTCTGATACCAGTGTATGTGCAAGGCGGCGCCCCGGCCGACAATCCGAGGCCAAAATGCGAAAACGATACTTTTACAGAACTTGTAAACCGACACCACCGCGCACTATAAAACCCGGATCGGGCCATTAACATAGTCCTAGCAAACTAGAGAAGGGGTGGAGAGATATACCGAGTGATCCGTGTCCTTCGGTCTTCTCGTTGTCATCCCGATCTCCCCGCGGAATCTCCGGTCTTCACTTCCTCGTCGGAAGGGCACCACATCGCCGGGTTCTTTTACGGGCTCCCACCTCTGGACCGAGGAAACTCGTGCACGAAGTTGGAGAGCCGACGTGCCCAAGGATGCTGTAGGATAAGTATAGAATGTTTTGTCTCTTGGGGTTTGAAGTTGCCATATGAAGTGGAGAGTATGAACCTTTTTGGAGAGGGTAAGGAAAATGTTGCAAGCAAAAACCAAAATAAGAACCATATCTTTTTTTTCCTCATCGAAAATGAAGTGAATCAAAATCCCCCACCCCCCCAACAGTGGCCGGCCTTGACTTCAAGGAATGAGAGAGGAGAGAAAAGTCAAGGGGGGAGAAAGCAATGAATGCAAGCAAGTGATAATGAGGAGTCATCATCACACCAAAAGTCTCAACCTACTCCCATCATATAAAGAAAGCAATGATGAGCAAATGAAGTCAAGGGATGGTAGAACCATCATGATACTACTACATGCAAATAACACTCTCCACTAATCAAATTTGCATGCTTGCAAATAACCCCCTCTCCACCAATATTCAGCCAATGAATGATACAAAGAAAAATGGCTGAAACGGAAAGCAAACTGGCAACTTCAGAAAACTGATCCCGTAATAAATTACAGGAAAACCCCGCGACTGTATATACATACCCGCATTTGTATTCCGACCGAATACAAATGCAATGAGACAAAATCTATACAGTACAATACTAGGATCCGGCTTAAACCAAAGCCCGCTAGTATTATCCGTCCGATCATGATCCGTGCAATACCGCACGTATCTGATCGAACCCTGCCATATCTCCATATGGCCTCTACAGCGTTTCGCCCGAAACTTGAGAAAACGGTCTGTGGGGGACTCTAAAGACTCATCAATACTTTGGCTGTGGATTTAACCACTAGCATGTCAGAGGTATTAGCCATATGTAACGGGCAACCAGGTATTGACCAAAAGGGTCATCGATGAGCGAACTCATCCTGACACCCTACTGAGCCTGTCAGTGACAATATCCGTACAGTCCGGTCCGTTCGTCTATGAGCATCGCATGACGGGCCTAGGGGGTTGGTAAAAGTTAGACCCCCAAAAGTGGTACAAGTCGTGTCGGAGTGTAGCCCATAACACCCTGAGATACTACTGGAATACTTACCAGTAAATCTCCTGCCTTGGCCAAGGACTTCGTGTAATGGCTCTCCTAGACACAGCGCGACCTCACCCCCAATACCGGGAGAGACGAACCCCTGCAGATCCGCTCACTGCCTCCATGTGGCTCGGGACTGTACCCAACTAAAACCTGTTTGTATGTCTCCTTTGAGCGTGGTAGGGTAGTAATCAAAGTACAGTGGGAACTCACACGAGAAAAATGACGATCTCAGGTCGATGAACTAACCTGTACACATGTCACCAGGGAACTGCTATCTGATGTCAGGTATAAGACCAACTAGCATGTTCCCGGCGAGTCCTGTCCGATGTACTCATAACCCAATGAGCACCTGTATACATCTTAGGTGAACCAACTGACACCAGTGGCTTGTGAGACTGGCCACCGCCACTCGTCGGGGTCTCGACTGTATACACTTGTCTACTCTGGAGTATCGATGCCCTGTCTCGAAACTCCCACGACTAGGGACCTTTTAAGGATGTGCTTATAGACTACCAGCTCCTACGCATATGATCGCCCTCATACTGCTGGCAGTCAAGCAAGAATCCTAGGGGCTCTATCAACACGCAATAGTGACCTGTAAGGTCACCTAAAGCAGTACACGATGATAAAGATAAACCAGATAGCATACTATCATCTTGAGTAAGACCGTCCTATCGGGATAAGTCCTCCATCAATCATTGCAATCACGTGCCTGTGATCCAATAATTGACTCTGAGTGCACTATCTCCAACACAATGGACATCTGGACAGACCTTTGCCAATCATAAAAGTCAGATTCAGTCATATTGTTATCTAGATGTAACCAAGTCATGGTCACAAGGTTGCTGCAAAGAGAGAGATGGGGAACACTTTAGCATGATGCTCTTGCTAGTTTAGATTGGTTTTTACTTTATCTAAGCTGGATGGCTCCCACTGTTTCTCGAATCCTTTCTCAAACCATAAAAGAAGAATTAGTCAGGACTGATCTCACCGTACAATACTTGCTTAACTGTTCAGCCAGGCCGGTGTCGGTACTTCGAGGGAGGTTTTACGACGCTTTCGCGAAGTTTCTTAATTAAATAACCTCTTTTCTCTGGGGGCGTAGCCTCGCTGACACCTTTCTCGACACCTACTTGGTTTATAGCATTGATCGTTAAGTGACGAATCTCCCGATAAGTAGCGTATACTCACAGTAGGATCGGGATCCAAATATCATCGTGTGATAATGCTGAAGGAATCCTACCAACATTATCAAATTCCAAATGGTATGCAACACTAGCAAGTTTCAGTTTTTTTAGAAACTCCCGATGTGGATTTTTTCCCCATGCTCTTATGACCTTGACTAAGGGCCAACAAATCATAAGTCACATGTCAAGTTCTACCCATCATTATCTTGTTAATTTGAACCCATCCGTATATACTCTTGACTAAGGGCCAAACAAAGTAATACGACTGTCCCAAACCAACGTATCTATCTATGCTATATGTGAACACCCCAGCAGCTACCAAACACTATGTCTTGACTAAGGGCCAAACAAACATAGCTTGAATACTACTGACCATTCATATGAAATGACGGAGGGCTACGACTGGTTTTGGCAAAACCGTGAACGTAGTGAACTTGATATAACCGAAGGAACCTGATAGCTTTTTAAAAGGAGTGGTTAAAGCTCTGCAATTAAAAATTCTGCTCTTTTTTAAAATAACCGAGTGGTTTCTTTTAAACTGTTCCAACGATTCATCTTTGGTTTGTTTTCTTTGCATTATTATAATGCGTCCCATCATTTATCCTATCATTGCAGAAAACAATGAAAATACAACATCCGCTTATGCCATCCGCATTCGCCACTGGGCCCTGTCATTCACCCGTTAGGTTACTTAACTAACGACAGAGCGGGGGCTGGGCTAGCGCGGATGCAAAACATAAGCAACACCTACTAGATATCATATATAGATATTGTACATTCGTCAGATGCAATAATAGGCATTTCAGATCACAGATGAACATTATTGGATATACAAGCAATCCGCGTTTCCTTTGAGCCTGAAACGAAAGACGGATTACACAGTTGTGATGAATAGCCATTACCCCACCCTAGACCCCTATGGGTACGGCAAACTACCCGCCAAGTACCTGTTCACAGCATAATATTGTATTATTATATTCCCCATTCTTATTCCTTTTATAAATAAACGGGTGCTTTTGACGCATGTCTGCTACATGTTACAGGTTACAGGTTCTTGGACAGAAAACAGTGAAAAAGACAAAAGACGATGTAAAAAGGGACTTTTGACCAACAAATAGAAGGATCTTGATCAAGCCGACATGAAAGATAAAGTTCACAAAGTACAAGGCAGCGCAAGGTCTAAGATGTCAGAGAACGGTTAAAATTCTAATACAAGTATTCACTGGAATATCTGGAAGAAACCTGGAAGCCTATTTGAGAAAATTACCAAAGAAACAAGAAGCCCAAAAAGCCCAGAGCCATATGAAGAAAACTCAAGCAATGATCTCACTATTGGGCCGCGGAACCGCGGCCTAAAGCCTATCCAGGACGCGGTTCCGCGGTAGTACGGAGCCTGTATGGAATAAATTTTTTACTATAATTCTTTATGTCTTTGACCGGTCTTTCTAGGGTTATTTTTGTAATTATAAACATGCGGATCAAATGTAACCCTAGGGTTTCCTATTCTCTATAAATAGGAACTCTACAGATTGTAATTTTTTATGCCTCCTTTTAATAAAATTTCCAAAATCCTTTTTGGAGAGCATCGGTGCCTATCTTTAATTCTGAAATTCAGACCTGACAACCCTGCATGGATGATTGGAGAAATGCATCTGTAAAGTAAGTAGATCTATTTATTTTCTTGCCCTAGATTAAATTTATTTTCCTGCCCTAATATAGATTTTATTTATCTGCCCTAGTTATAACTTTCAATTAATTGCCCTAGGTAGAATAATTAGATTTTTAGATTTAATAATCAACCGAACACCTTTCGGAATTAACTCGTAAGAACGAATCGGAAATTCACAACATCCCTGTGGACCGACCCGTACTCACCAGCTAGCTTCATGCGACGCCGTTCTTGATTGCGGTTACAAATATTTTTTGGATCTATCTTTTAGATACCGCAAGCACGCTAAATCATTCAATCAATTGGCGCCGTTGCCGGGGATGGCGTAGAAATTTCCTTTTCGCAATTTCGGGTTAATCTTAAAATTAAAAAATCATAAAAATCTGAAAAAATCAAAAAAATATAAAAATATATCATCTGTTATTTTTGGAAAGGGTACTTTGTTGTTTGAATGTTGCAGAATATACAATCGAGACGGTTTTGGAAATTTCCAGAAAGCGAAACAAGAAGAACCGCGGAGATCTGTGGGAGGAGAGGAAAAAAAAAAAACTTGCCGAACCGACCAACGCGCGGCAGAATCGCCGCGCCAGCCCCCTTTCGGCCGCGGAACCGCCGCGGCCTGGTCGATTCAGGGCTTGGAAAAAAAGGCAGAGCGCGATAAAAAAAAAAAAAAACCCCAGTTCTGCCACCGCATATTTCTGTGAGTTTTCTCTTTTCTCCTCTGCAAATCTTGATATATCTTCTGTAAATTTGCCTGCAGGATTTCTTTACGCTCAACAATTTTTTCCCTTCCAAATAACGATCTTGTGCAGGATTTTTGTGCCTTGCTTAAAATGAAATTAGATTGCAAGTAATATTTTGCTGCTGCATATCTTGTGTTAAAAATCTTTTTGCAACAAATTTTTCCTAATAGAGAGAAAAAGAATAAAAAAAAAAGAAAATTTTGATAGAAACTTGCAAAGTTTTTTAGCCACAAATAAATCCTTGCACCACAATAAACTTTCCTTATTTCCCTTTTCTTACAACATGGGTACCCCACATAATAAATGTTTAGCCGAACTTTGGTATCCCGAACCTAATTTTGCGTCATATGTCAATTTGTTCGTTCAATTTAAAAACGATCCCTCCATGCCTAAAAAATCTTTGAAAGATCACATAGAGGCGTCTAGGAGAAACAGTTTGACTTTTCAACCCCCTTTGTGTCAACCAATTCAACCTTCACCACCTTCGTATGTTGACACCGCTTTTTCAAGTTCAGTTGTAACCCTTAAGCCGATATCCATTGCTGAGTATATTGCTCAATCTCCCAGTCGATCTTTCACCCCTTTCCACTCATCTAGTTTTAGGGATCCGCACGACTATTTACCTATTTATTCATATGTTGACCCTACCCCTGTCCAATCACCCACTTCCTACCAGTCATACCCGATTTTCCCACCTTCACTAGACACTGTTTCGACACAGCCATTAGGGAGTTTCACATATCCAACCAATTTTGAATCTTTTACTGAAACCCCCTCACCACCTAAGTCTAGTTTGGAAGAGTCGTTGGAAGCGTACATTGCAGCAACGAATAAAATGACTAGGAATATGGAAGCGTCTTTAGCCGTCCTTATACAACCTAGTGAACCGGTAGCTAGTGTCCCGCTAGCTCCAAATTTTTTAATGTATGAGGCGACAGTTGGACAGAGTGAGAATGAGAGAGGATTTCCAAATCAAACCTACCCATACCCTATTGAATCCAACAACTCCAATTTTCAAACATGTGTCCAAAATGATGAGTTGTGTGATTTTATAGTGCTTGATTTGCCAGATTGTGAAGAACCCCTTTCGAGTGAAACCGCACCTAATCCTTTCGATTTTTACACCTCCACTCTAGAACTTAAATCGATAAATATCCATGCTTTTGATGAGGTGTCTAAGAAAATTGATTTTCACTTGATTGAGGATATAGACGCCGGGAATATTTCGGATGATGAACCTGTTGATTTAATTGAGATTTTATGTTCAAATCATCATCCCGAGTTATTAAAGGTTTCTCCCGAATCTAATATGCGTCTTGAATTTGATGATAATGGCATGGATGAATTAAATATTAAGGATAGTATTGAGGAGAGTCTTGAGGATAATATTGAGGTTGAATCATTTTTATTTGATGTGTCTGATTTTCCAATTCATCCTCCTGAACCTTTGACTGCTATATCACCCTCCCTCCTTCCCATCGTTCCGACCCCGCTTGAAGACTGTGAGCTTGAAACCTTTTCCTTTGAATCTGACACAATTCTACAGACGATAACACCTACGAGTGTTTCACCTTTTTGGACGATGTTGATGGCTCACCGCCCGAGTTTGAGTCCTTTACATTTTCAGATGAGCCATCAGACTCGGTTGATTATAGTAGTTTCAAACCATTAATGGAATCTTTCAAGTTCGAAACAGTTTACTACGGTGAGAAAGATACTATCCCTAATTCACTCCCTTTCGTCTCACCTATTGTCCCGACCGTACAAATGACCTTTACGCTTTCATCTCCTATACCAAGTTCGGCAAACCCATGTTTTCTTGCGAATCTTGAGGGATTTGATCCCATTTCCCGACGGGTTGATAGGTTAGCGCAATCGCTTATAACATATCGATCATCACTTATTGCGCTAATTTATTCACTCGATTTACACCCTCAAGTTCGCGCGATCCTTCTTTCTCCTTTCCTCCCTTCTTTCCCCCCACCGAGACCATATTCTACCATTCTTCTTTCCACACGGTCTCGCGTGCTTCTCATTTCTTGCACCAACTATACCATTTCCACGATAAGATTTTTGAATGGTTGGTGCTAACTTTTGGCTTGTGTAAGACCAAGCTTAAGTTTGGGGGAATCTTTGTATATATGTATATATTTTTTGCTTTCTTTTCTATAAAAAAAAAAATTTCAAAACATTAAAAATATAATTTTTTTTTAAATAAATAAACAGGGGAGTATCGGTATTTTGACCCTCTTGGTTTAGCATTACAGTGAGGACACTGTCAAGTTCAAGTTTGGGGGTATGCTCGGTACGTCTTCTTCCTTCGCATTCATTTGTATATTTTTTGCATTTGCATACTTATTTGAAAACCCATAAAAATTTGAAAAATTTCAAAATTATAAAAATAATTGTATTCAATTTTAGCTAATTGACTTGAGTTTGATGAATGGGTTAACTGGCTAGGAACAACTAGATCTTTGACTTAGTAAATTAAAAACCTTAAAAATAACATTCCTTAAAATTTAACGGTAGAAAGTATATGCCTTGTAGTTTATTTAGAAATAGGCAAATTTTTGGTTCACTTCTTGGGCTAAGTCAAAACGAAGGAAGAGTATTGATGTTCTTATTAGAGTATAAGTTTGAAAAATAGTTCCTAGCTTAAGTCTACATTCTGAAAATGTATACCCTACAAATTGCATAATCACACACCTTGAAACTTAGAATAGTAGAAGAGACCTTGAAATGCTCTTGTTTAAAGTCCTTAGTACAATGAAAATAAAAGAAAAAAAAAGTGAATAAAGAAAAAAAATGGACACTGGTTTTTGTGATTACTTAAGGCTGCAAAAATAGAAAATTATTTAGCGAGGGTGCTTCATCACCTAGTGCCTTAAACCAACTGGTTTGGGAGTCACTGCTAAAGCCTTGGGTGTTGCAAGACTAGGAATTATGCTTTAATATGCAAGCACATCTTGTAATCGGTTGTTGGTACCTCAAGAAGTATTAACGGTCGCATGAAGGATGTGTAAGCGAAATTCAATTAAAAATTCACTAATGAATAAGTGCTTTGGACAATGGACGAGAGTACGATTGCTTGATTTGAATTTCCAAGTGTAGGGGTGATATTTACACACACGTGGGGATATGTGATTAGAGTTTAGATGAGAGAAAGGAATGAAGAATAAAACTTGTATCTTTAGTAGAGTTGATAGAAATTCCTGAGTGCAGATGTAACCCTAGAAGGAAGACTTAAGAGATGCCGAAAGCTAAGTAGGTCTACATAACATATATAATCTTAAGTTAAATAATGAGGAAGTGTGAAGAATGTGGGTGGATAATTTGCGAGTCAAAAGATAATAGAATTCCTTGTTAGAAAACCTAATTGGAGAACAAAAGTTAATGGGCCGAATTGATAGGATTTTGTGGGTGTAATCCGCTGAAAACCCTCAGGAGACAACACTCCTCCTACTAGGGACACCTAGAGGTTTAACGGCTTGTTGCACGTGCTCAGTGCAATCGCGTTTCCCTGCGAAAGTGTGGTTAGGATTTTAGTGAATAAAAATAAGTTTGCTCGAGGACGAGCAAAAGATAAGTTTGGGGGTATTTGTTCACACCATAATATTGTATTATTATATTCCCTATTCTTATTCTTTTTATAAATAAATGGGTGCTTTTGACGCATGTCTGCTACATGTTACAGGTTACAGGTTCTTGGACAGAAAACAGTGAAAAAGACAAAAGACGATGTAAAAAGGGACTTTTGACCAACAAATAGAAGGATCTTGATCAAGCCGACATGAAAGATAAAGTTCACAAAGTACAAGGCAGCGCAAGGTCTAAGATGTCAGAGAACGGTTAAAATTCTAATACAAGTATTCACTGGAATATCTGGAAGAAACCTGGAAGCCTATTTGAGAAAATTACCAAAGAAACAAGAAGCCCAAAAAGCCCAGAGCCATATGAAGAAAACTCAAGCAGTGATCTCACTATTGGGCCGCGGAACCGCGGCCCAAAGCCTACCCAGGACGCGGTTCCGCGGTAGTATGGAGCCTGTATGGAATAAATTTTTTACTATAATTCTTTATGTCTTTGACCGGTCTTTCTAGGGCTATTTTTGTAATTATAAACATGCGGATCAAATGTAACCCTAGGGTTTCCTATTCTCTATAAATAGAAACTCTACAGATTGTAATTTTTTATGCCTCCTTTTAATAAAAATTCCAAAATCCTTTTTGGAGAGCATCGGTGCCTCTCTTCAATTCTGAAATTCAGATCTGACAACCTTGCATGGATGATTGGTGAAATGCATCTGTAAAGTAAGTAGATCTATTTATTTTCTTGCCCTAGATAATTTCAATTCCTGCCCTAGATTAAATTTATTTTCCTGCCCTAATATAGATTTTATTTATCTGCCCTAGTTATAACTTTCAATTAATTGCCCTAGGTAGAATAATTAGATTTTTAGATTTAATAATCAACCGAACACCCTTCGGAATTAACTCGTAAGAACGAATCGGAAATTCACAACATCCCTGTGGACCGACCCGTACTCACCGGCTAGCTTCATGCGACGCCGTTCTTGATTGCAGTTACAAATATTTTTTGGATCTATCTTTTAGATAGCGCAAGCACGCTAAATCATTCAATCAGTACCCGAAGTGAAGCGGTCTCCCTCAACAACGTGAGTAGGCCACTAAACACTTCAAAGTACCCGGTAGTTTGTGCACCCCACCTTGGATCTATCCTAGGAGCAGAAAACAGTAAATGAAATATACAACGGTAGCTACAACCTCAGCCCGGATGTGCCCCACAAAAGAATATTACATCATATTACAATTTACATCGAATCAAAGAATATAAAACTCATCTCAAACCGTGGCTAATCATCACAACGATCCAATGAAGTTCATATACATAAAGCAGTAAAAACCATTACAGAAATGTGCAACCCCCTGCTAACCGACATACTAGCTATTAGGGGAGGTTTACGAACACATTAAACATCACAGATAAAACTTGATTAGCAAATAGCTTAGAATTTCGATCGACAACCTTTTTCCGTCTCTACCCCAAATGCAAGCCAGCACTGAAATAATCTGGGCAGAAACAAAATATACAGAAAAATAGAACACCCAAAACTAAGAGTTACTGTGTAAATACGAGTCAACTCGGAGTTGACTCGGCCGTGGATCCGCGGCGGATAGCACTAATCTGCCGCGCTTTCGCGGCCTTCTCACCGAGTTAGCAGCTCGTATTTCTCCAGTATTCTTAGAATTCCCTGCTGTGAATTTTCATATCTCTGAAATAATTTTTTCGACAGGTTTAAAATCGACAGAAACTTGAGGGGTCCGGAGTTAAGTTTTCATGTTTTTCCGACGATCGAAGTTCTAATAAGTTGCTAACGAGCTAGTACAGGTTTAGTAGGCTCTGATACCACTGTAAGTCCATGTCACGCACCCCACGAGCTCACGGGGAGGCGGAATATATGAAAAACAATTATCAAAGCTTCGTAACACGGACTTGAGCACACGGATCGTGTCTAAACCATAACTAGCAAACTACGAGAGGTTTAACTACTCGGATTCGAAGTTATACCTCACATTACTTGTCCTTCGGCTCTTCATCGCTGTCTTCCACACCTCGTAGGCTCTACGGAACATGGGCACCTCAACGGCCTCCTCGAGTCAAAGACGATCCACCCGAGAGTCTATAGTCCGAGCTCCTATCTCGAATCTGAGATAACTACGACTTCTAGATCGCTAATCTAGAAGTCCTAGAGGGTGTAGAGTAATTAGATGGATTACTTAGTCACTTAAACCCTAGGATTCTCAACTCATGAGAGCTTTTAGGGTTTTGAGGAAGAAGATGAAGACTTGAGGAGAGAGAAAACTTTTGTGATAATGATATGAATAATAACTCATGATAGAATAATATCAAGCATACAAATATCTCTTTAATAAATATCTAGAAATATCTTGTAAGCTTCATTTAATCCTAATGGTGAATCACCTCATGAGTCATTAAGCATATAATGAAAACTTACAACTCATCTCTCCGCCTCATTTGTGTTTAATCTAAAAAGAAATAAATACAAATGAGTCATCTTCTTCCAGAAGCTTCTCGACAAATTACGAGACTGCCCCTCCCATCCGTATTTCCAAAAAACACGGATAATCTTTGACTGAATAAATCCATCTGTATAATACTAGAATCTGGCTTAAACCAAAGCCCGCTAGTATTATCTGCCCGATCATAATACGTGTACAAGTGTACGTAAGTGATCGTGGCCCTGCTGTAAAACCATACGGCCTCTACACCTTTTGCCCGGTGCAGGGAAACTCTCTCTGTGGGACTCTAAAGACTCGACACTACGCTGACAGTGGGTTTAACCACAGGCCGCAAGTGGTACCAGCTGTACGTAACGGTCCCCAGGTAGATGTCGATAAGAAGGACGATGAGGAAACCCATCCGAACTCCAACTGAGTCTGATGTGACAATCTCCGTACAGTCCGGTCTGTTCGTCTAGGACTATCGCATATCGGGCCTAGGGGGCGGTAAACGTCAGACCCCTAATAGCGGTATAAGTCGTGTCGGAGTGAAGCCTATTACATCTTGAGAAACTACTGGAACCTACCAGTAAATCTCACTTGTCCTGGCCAGGGAATTTGCGTAATGGCTCTCCTTACACAGTGCGATATCAACCCCCAATACCGGAAGAGACGAATCCTGTCTAACCGCCACTGCCTCCAAGTGCTTCGGGACTGCACCCAACTACTACCTGTTTGCACGACTCCTTTGAGCCGTGGTAGGGTAGTAATCTAAGTACAGTGGGAACACATCCGAGGTGACGTAGCAGTGTCAAGTCGACGGACTAAGCTGTACTCATGTCACCTGGGAACTGCTATCTGACGATGGGTATAAAACCAACCTGCAGTTCCCGGCGAGTCCTGTCCGGTGTACCCGTAACCTAACGAGCACCTGCATACTATCTCCAGTACAACGTACTGATGGCTGTGGGACAGACCATCTCACCAACTGGGATGAGAAGCGTACACACTAGTCTACTCCGGAGTATCGATGCCCTGTCTCGATAATCCTACGACCAGGGACCTGTATAGGATGTTGCTTATAGACTACCCAGCCCCCACCAGTGTGACTGCCATCACAACGCTGGTAATCAAGCAAAGATCCTAAGGGCTCTACTAATATGTATAAGCGATACGTTAAAAGAAACATATGCACATATTAAAGTAGACACAAACCAAGTAGTATACTACCATTTTTAGCAAGACTGTCAATACAACTGTGAATATCCCAAGCTTCCATTAAGTAATATACAAACTAGTATGATACAGTAATGGCCTCTAGGGCATAAACACTAACATGGGGATACTCCTGCATGGTTGACGCTCACACTTGGACCGACAATAGGTTTAGTGACCTGGACAGTGAGACTTAGAGATTGATAGGGTTAGTGACATTGACATGCATTGATTACTTATTTGATATACCTACTTTACTGTTTACCTGTATCGATTACTTCATGCGCGTCATCATTTTATATTTACTGCTTCATGTTCATCATCATTGCACGTGTTTACTTTTGCATTTATATATATTGCTATTGTGTCGCTCTGACGACCTGAGTATGCATGCTCAGAGTGAGAAGTGGACTTAGCTCGGATCAGTACCTGTCGTACCTTGAGGATATTGCGGACATCTAGATCAGGGACGTCAGCGCTATCTTTCCTTTGACTCTATCTGGTTAGTTTTATATCTTTTTTGATTTAATGACTGCATGTCTCGTTACCCGTGCATTGATTACTGATTACCACGTAAAGCTACAAGCCGAAGTGTGACTACGGCAGGATATTTCCTTGACCGTAGGAGCATGGCTGGTCTTGTCACCCTCATATTCCATATTTTGGGAAGCGGGGCGTGACATGGTTTTGTTGGTATCAGAGCCAGGTTTGTTTGGATTGAGATTATAGTTTCCGAGTAGGGCTTGACAATCTAAGCCACCCTTTCGGTCTAGATTGTAAACTTGCTATCTTTAACCCAAATTCATATAGTGTGTCCTGCTACATATTTTGATTCTATCCGGTAGAGTTTTGGGTAACTTGGTAGAGTTATGTGGTTGTAATTATGAATTGCAGCATAGTTACAATACTGTACTCTGTTTAAGGAACTTGGGGTTCTACCTTCGATTCCTTTCTTGATTGAATATTACTGTATCACATAATCTTGTTTTGATCGTCAAATCTCTATCTCAGTTTATATCTTACATCGTTCCCAAGTTTTCAGATCTATTTTACATTTTCATCCTTGTACTTTTCCTATTGATCTTACACCTGCCTACGTTTCTTATCGGACTCGTTGCATTCTCACGTCTTCGTTTCTTCAAAGTTATCGTATCGCGTTGCATATTTTAAGTTCCTATCCGAGTGGCACAGCGGAAGCTAAGACCTGACTTCCAACAACTCTCCGTCCTCCTCCACTACCCACAGTCAGACCGCCGAGATTTTGGGTGTATTGTAAGGATTAATGGAAGCCCAGGAGCGAACAAATGATCTCATAGCTGAAGGACTAAGAAGGCAAATGGCTCAGACACCAACGGAAGCCCCTAATCTTAGGAGAATTCCTGTTAGACAAAGAGGTGGTGTGCAGATGAACCGCTCATTTGTTACTCAGCAACAGAAGCAGCAAAGAGGCCAGCGCTATGGTTATTGTAAGAGGCCAGGACACTTTTAGAGGGGCTGTCTCCAAGCCAAAGGGCAATGCTTCATTTGTGGATCCGGCGAACATCTTGTCGATGTCTGCCATAGAAGGAAGGAGCTGCAAGGTGGAGATTCGTCAACGCCCTCTAAATCTGCTTGAGGCGACTTAGTTGTTTTCGTACTTTAAATTTCGAGGACGACACGGACCCAGCACAAGATTCAGACATGCCCTACGAGATTGCAGAGATTTAGATATCGACACAGAGTTATCACTTTTCCCGCTTTCAATAAAGATATTGTTACTCTATGTAGTAGCTGTTTCCTTTCGTTTAAAATCTTGTATCCATTGAACTTCTTAGTTTGAATGCAATAAAGTTGTGAATTGTGACTAACTACTTTTGTTTGAATCGCGATATTTATACCCTAAGCTTAGTCAACATCATGGTTCATCATCGCACCCCCTGACTCTCTTTTCGATTAGGTTGTATCTTGCCGCATACCCCTGTCTAAAATTGTTAAATCCTACACTCCTTTTTAACGTATATCTTTCTCTAATTTTGAATCCGATTTTCATAATTTATCTTTATGTCATTCTGGACAACCCAATTCCTCCTCACATTTCATCCATTCGGGTGCTTGCTCACGGCGTCGATCTTCAGTATATATACCGCAAATCCATTCTCCGGCTAGTCTACTGTATATTTCCAGTGTTATTTTCCGTTGATACAATTATAATCAGTACGTTTACTATTTTAAAATTTTAGAGCTTTGCCTATTTATAATAAGTTAGGTTTCCATTATGTGTTAACAAGTATTTTTAGTTTTACTTTCCCGAATTTCTTTACTATTTCTAATCTTTAAAATCGTTTTGATTTACATTATATATTTTATTTTTCTAGTGAATTTTTCCATACTAATGCTTACAGTTTTCACGTCACTTTTGTTATTTTCATTACTAGCTCGCTTATTCTTCGTTTTATTTTTCGACACTTTCGCCTTATACGTATTCTAAAGTTATTTTGTACTTGTTTAAATTGTAGTTTCACCAAAACAATTTCAATTCTTAAGGCTTACCAATCCTTCACTAGTGTTTATTGTTGTTGTTCTATTTTTCCTTGTATTGTAAATATAGTTTATCATTATAAATGGTTATGCCTTACGCTTATTTATGTCTACTCTTTTAGTCGCGATATTTCTTATACATATATAGACCTTGGATTTTCATCTAGTTGCTTGTGTGTAAATCGCTATATAATAGTATTTGATTTTGTTGCTTTTCGCATTGTATTTTATAGCTTATCGTTTATTTTAAATTTCGAGGATGAAATTTTATATAAGTGGGGTATGATGTAATACCTAGTTTCTCTAAAAGTATTTTTCCGTAATTATAAATAAATATTTCCTATATTTTTCCAATTTAAAAAAAATCAAATTTTATTTTACCAACCTAAACTTTAAACCCACACCCTAAACCTTTTTCATTTTCCTAAGCCACAACCCAGCCCATTCTTTCTCTCTCTCTCTCTCTCTCTCTTAATATTTTTCTTCTTCATGGCCTGGCCCAAGAACCCCCAGCCCAAACCCTTTCCCTCACCCTACTCCTCGAACCCGACCCGAACCCCGTCCCTACCCGACCCGAACGCCCAAGCCCTCCTTTCTTCTTCTTCTCTTCACCTTCTTTTCCCGCTCGTTCCCTGTTTTCCCCTGCTCCTCGCGCTCACGTCACGAGACCCGCGCACACTTCCCCACGGCCTCGCCCGCTTTCCCCACGACCCGCTCTCGCCCCACGACCAGCTCCCCTCTCTCGCCAACTCCCCCATCTCCCTCGCGCGACCCCATGACCCGCTCTTCTCTCAACGGCTCGTTCTCTCTCTCTCTAACCCTCACTCTCTATCTCCCCTCATTCCCACACTCTCGTTGCCCTCCTCTCCCCCGAGCTCCCCAGACGAACCCACCATCACTTTGAGCACACCTCCCTCAGATCCTCACCTCCCTGCACACTTAACTCCTCTCTTCACTGCCACCACCACCTCCTAACCACCTCACCGGCCCTTCTCCCATTTCCATCGCCACTGGAGGACCCTAGCACCTCTCTACAACCTCCCCCGATAACCACCACGCTAGTATACACCACCGAGCTCCAGCTACCACCTTCATCACCTCTCTCTCTCAAATTCTCTATCTCCCCCTCAACTTGCCACCACCGACCACCTACAGCCGGCCGACCTCGACCCTGACAAGCTCCGCCAGCTTCACCACTGCTGCCTCATCTCAGCTCCAGAAGACCCTGTCACCACCGTCACAGCATCCAGGCAGTAGCCGATTCGTCGTCGCCTCCATTGCCTTCACCGACGCCAAGCAAACCCTTGTTTCCACTGTCACTACCATCACCGTCATCGTCGCAGCCCAGGACAGCTTCGTGGCCACCGTGCCTTGCACCGTGTCGCAGCCGTGCCACGCTCAAATCATGACCGTGCCACGCCATGCCGAGCTATGACCAAACCGCACCCTAGCATTATATCCTCGCTGTACTTAGCTCTGTGCCTCATCAAAGCCAAAACCCGAGCCCCGGCATTTAATCGAACACCCGCTGCAATCGCCGTTACCATTGTTCTAGTAGCCATCATTGCCGTCCAAGCTGTGGCCTCGATCTCTGTGACCATCATGGTCGTCGATGTAGTCGCCGTCGCAACACCGCACAGGTCCGTCGCCGTGTGTCACGCTCGAGCCTCGCATCGTGCAAGCCACGTGTCACCGCGTGCCCAGACGTGTCGCGCCCCGTACCCACTCCCTGTGCCATGTCGGACTCACTCCCCGTGCCATGTCGTGTCAGCCCCCGTGCCACACCATGCCCGATCCAGTGCACGCGCCGTGCCTCTCCCGGACCACGCACCGAGTCAAGACCGTGCCCAGTGCCGTGTCATGCCTTGCCACGCACCGAGTCAGGACCACGCCCACTACCGTATCATGCCTGCGTCGCCACCGCGCCCAGTACCGGATCACCACGCATCGCGCTCGCGCCACACGCCCGTGTCCAGCATCGCGCCATCTCGTGTGTCGAGACAAACTCTGCAGTGGCGTCACTTCTATATCAAGCGACCGAAGTCAAGTGAACCCCTCACTTGCTTTACATGCAAATATACTATATACTGATACACATTTATATATAAATTTACATTGCTCTAATTAATCAAGTGTTTGACGCTTGAACCTAAGCGAAAATCTACTTTAGAATGGTGGAACTCATGATCAATGAAACCCCGCGTGGTTAGCGAACATCGTATATAAATTTGGCTGTAAAATAAAGTTGGTTACCTCCCCTAAAACGACAACCCAATAACCCTTGTGAAAGCTGATTTTCTCGGACAAGTTGAAGGTTAAAATCATAATAAATTATCTATATATCGGATCTCAGAGTGCTAGGGCTCGTATCGAAGCCAACAGATAAACCTAAAGCAACCCATAGTTCATATTTGCATTTTGGTAAGTTATAACAATGAATACTGAGACGATTCGCGGCCTTGAACTGCAGTTCGGGCCAGCGTTTCGTTTTGGATACCTGGCTTTGGAACACCTGTATACCCCTTCTTTAAACTGAAAATGCATGGATCCCCATATAGTCGCATAGATAATTTAGTTATCTAACACTTGAATCTGATCCCATGCGGTTTCACTGTCATTTGATATTTAATTTGCATTTTAACGTACCTAGGTATCCTGCAGTGACAGTTTGTACACATTGATATTAAACTGAACACATCTCCAAGCACACAGTGGATGTTATCGATCCGTCTAAGGCGTTGGAAACCTAACTGTTAAATCTAAATATTATCCAACTGCAGCGTTGCCTAATTATGTCCCCAACTGGGATTAAAACGTGTTACAAAACGGACTTTCAGTTCAGGAATTGGATTTCCAGCAGTGAACACTTAAAATGAAAGGATTATAACTAGCAAACCTAAACCCCGATTAACGCGAAACCAATTTTGATGGACAGATAATTAAACATACTGCTTACCCCTTTTATATTGTTTCTTAATTCTGTACATATGATTTATAGTAAATTTTTCAAGTTGTACGACACTGGCTGCTATATTTTATTTGTATCATGAATAACTGCATTCTCATCATATCATGTAGTAGTATACCCTCATTGAATAGTGGTCATGAAGCATTGATAACCTAGTGATCGTGTACATTACCCAGTGATAGATATTAGTGGTTAGATTATGGCAAGTACGTTAGTGTTAAAACGTGAATGAATAAGTGAAGTGACACGTACTTGTACACAATCAGTGGACCCAGTTAATTTATTGCATTGTCGACGTCTATGGGACATATATAAGTGTAACTATAACTGGAATAGGACGGTTATGGAGCACTTATATTAGTGTCATAGGTAAGGTGTCAAACACTGTCCATTTATCTTGGGTACTAGTCGAGACATGCTTGATGGAGATCCTGTCTTCAGTTCTCGCGTAGACTTGTCATGGACCGATTAGTATTTGGGTTTATGGTCCGTATTTGATGCAGACCGTGGGTGTGGGGTAGTTTGAGTGTGAGTTCAACGGAATCTCGGGAGTTCCATTGCCGGCTTATACAGTGATTTTGGGAGTTGTATGGATGGTGTTACTGATTATTATCGTGCGTGATTCGGGTCCGTATTCCCTTGCCCCTGGGGCCCTACCCTTGGGTTGGGGATACTCCTGCCTGGTTGACTCTCACACTTGGACTGATGATAGGTTTAGAGACCTGGACAGTGAGATTTAGAGACTGATAGGGTTAGTGACATTGACATGCATTGATTACTTATTTGATATACTTACTTTACTGTTTACCTGTACCGATTACTTCATGCGTGTCATCATTCTATATTTACTGCATCATGTTCATCATCATTGCACGCGTTTACTTTTGCATTTATATATATTGCTATTGTGTCGCTCTGACGACCTGAGTATGCATGCTCAGAGTGAGAAGTGGACTTAGCTCGGATCAGTACCTGTCGTACCTTGAGGATATTGCGGACATCTAGATCAGCGACGTCAGCGCTATCTTTTCTTTGACTCTATCTGGTTAGTTTTATATCTGTTTTGATTTAGTGACTACATTTCTCATTACCTGTGCATTGATTACTGATTACCACGTAAAGCTAGAAGCCGAAGTGTGACTACGGCAGGATATTTCCTTGACCGTAGGAGCATGGCTGGCCTTGTCACCCCTCACATTCCGTATTTTGGAAAGCGGGGTGTGACGGGAATCTTGTTGAATTATCCGACCGCTTATTGAAAAGAGTTTTCAGTTTGAGACTAAAATGCAAGGTTTATAGGGTTAGGCATGAAATTCGGAATATGAGATATTCCGGGTTTATGATATCTAAGGTATTTGCGGATTCTAAATATTGTAGTTTTTCATTTCTTTTCTGCGACCGTAAGTGTAATATGTGGTGTATCCCCGATCTCGTTGCTATATGTCAACGGAATTCGGGTTACGCATATTTACTTACGTTGATAACATGTGATATTATGTGTTGCTGTGATATGTTATATCGGATTGTCATGATTGAATAGCCGGGGTTTTTTCGTGAGATGAGAGTTTTTTAATCTTCATTCATGTAATTGTAAGTCGATGTACAACACCCAATACTTGTGGGGAGGCGGAATTTTCAAAAACGAACTTGTTTAGTGAACAAACATCGACTAACAGCTTGAATCGAAGCTAAACGATAACTAACTTAAAACATAGAGTTTCTATGCTACTATGTTTAGGGATTATACCTAACGAATCGTGTCCTTCGTCTTTGCGAACTCCACCTCCTCCTCGGCCTTCTCGAAGTAGTAGACGATCCACCCGAGAGCTTTACTCCAAGCTTAGCCTCTAAACTTGAGGCAACTAAACTTCTCTAAGTGCTAATCAAAGAAGCTAGGTGAAATATAGAGAGGGTTATGGATTAAGTAGTCTAACTAATCCTTGTACTCAACACATGAGAGGGGAGGATTAGGGTTTGAAGAGGGAGAGCTTGAGGAGAGAGAAGGTGAGGATAATAGTGTATTGAGAAGAATGAGTTATCATAATATATATCAAGCATTTCTTTTTAACAAGAAAAGAAAAGAAATCATTTTACAACCATGCTTGATAAATATCTTGTGGTGATTCATCTCCATGAGTCATTAAGCAATTATGAAGCATTAATGACATGGATGAATCATCCATATGACTCACTAATCTCATTCAATGTATATGCCACCTAAACTTCCTTAGTCACCATCTTCTAGAAGCTTCTCACGCAATTACGAGAACGCCCCTCCTTTCCGCAAAAATACGGAAAAACTTTAGACTGTATAAATCCAATAACCAGATACCAGTAACTGGCTTAAACCAAAGCCGACTGGTAAAAACTGTCCGAAAGTCGTACGTGCGAAAACACACGTATGCGTCCGAACCCTTGTCGTAAAACCATACGACCTCTATATCATTTCGCCTGGAGTAGGGAAACTCTCTGTGTGGGACTCTAGAGACTCGACTACTACGCTGGCAGTGGGTTTAACCACAGACCGCAAGCGGCACTAGCTGTACGTAACGGTCCCTAGGTAGATGTCGATAAGAAGGCCGATGAGGGAACCCATCCGAACTCCTACTGAGTCTGATGTGACAATCTCCATACAGTCCGGTCCGTTCGTCTTAGACTATCGCATATCGGGCCTAGGGGGGCGACAAGCGTCAGTCCCCTAATAGCGGTATAAGTCGTGTCGGAGCGAAGCTCATTACACCCTGAGAAACTACTGGAACCTACCAGCAAATCTCGCTTGCCCTGGCCAGGGACTTTGCATAATGGCTCTCTGACACAGCGCGATATCAACTCCCAATACCGGGAGAGACGAATCCTGTCTAACTGCCACTGCCTCCAAGTGCTCGGGACTGCACCCAACTGCTACCTGTTTGCACGACTCCTTTGAGCCGTGGTAGGGTAGCAATCTAAGAACAGTGGGACACACTCGAGGCGAAGTAGCAGTGTCAAGTCTGCGGACTATGCTGTACTCATGTCACCTGGGAACTGTTCACTGACGACTGGTATAAAACCAACCAACAGTTCCCTATGAGTCCTGTCCGGTGTACCCGTAACCTAACGAGCACCTGTATACTATCTCCAGTACGACGTATTGACGGCTGTGGGACAGACCATCTCCCCAACTGGGATGAGAAGCGTACACACTAGTCTACTCCGGAGTATCGATGCTCTGTCTCGATAATCCAACGACCAGGGACCTGAATAAGGATGTGCTTGTAGACTACCCAGCCCCCACTAGTGTGACTGCCATCACAACGCTGGTAGTCAAGCAAGATCCTAAGAGCTCTATCAATACATATACTCACATATTAAGATAGAAAAACCAAGTAGCATACTACCATGTTTAGCAAGACTGTTATATACATGTGAATATCCCAAGCTTCCATTAAGTAATATACAAACTAGTATGATACAGTAATGGCCTTCTAGGGCATAAACACTAACAATCTCCCACTTGCACTAGGGCCATGAACTGGCGTATCGTAGACCGATGATCTCGAGTAGCCTCTCGAACTGAATCTGAGGTAGGGCCTTCGTGAATGGATCAGCAATGTTCTCTTCAGAAGCAACTCTCCGAACCTCGATCTCCTGACGATCAATGATTTCCCAGATCAGGTGATACCGCCATAAGATGTGTCTGGATTTCTGATGGGACCTTGGTTCCTTCGCTAAAGCTATAGCTCCATTGTTGTCGCAATACAGAGGTATTGGATCAACTATGGTAGGAACCACCTGAAGTTCTGTTAGGAACTTCTTCATCCAGACTGCTTCTTTTGCGGCATCGCAAGCAGCTATATACTCCGCTTCCATCGTCGAGTCAGCAACGGTGTCCTGCTTGGAGCTCTTCCAGCACACCGCCCCTCCATTGATGGTAAAGACATAACCTGACATGGACTTCGAATCGTCCTTATCACTTTGGAAGCCGGAATCAGCAAAGGCCTCCAACCTGAGGTCTTTTCCGCCGTAAACCAAGAACATCTCCTTAGTCCTTCTCAGGTACTTGAGAATGTTCTTTACTGCTATCCTGTGCTTCTCCCCTGGGTCTGACTGATACCGGCTTACCACGCTCAGTGCGTAAGCTACATCTGGTCTGGTGCACAACATCGCATACATTATAGAGCCTACCGCAGAAGCGTAGGGTATAATAGACATGCGTTCCCTTTCCAAATCAGTCTTGGGAGACATCTCTTTGGAGAGGGTGATTCCGTGACAAGCCGGTAGATTACCACGCTTAGAATCTTCCATACTGAATCTTTTCAGTACAGTGTCGATATACCTGGACTGCGAAAGTCCCAACATCCTCTTGGATCTATCACGATTGATCCGGATCCCCAGAATGTAAGAGGCATCACCCAGGTCTTTCATGGAGAACCTGTGTGACAAGAATCCTTTGACAGATTGTAGCATAGGAATGTCATTTCCTATCAATAGAATGTCATCCACGTACAAGACGAGGAATACGACACTTCTGGCTACAACTTTACTATATATGCACGGTTCATCTGGATTTTTGATAAAGTCATATTCTTTGACTGTCTCATCAAAACAGATGTTCCAACTCCGCGATGCCTGCTTTAGTCCATAAATGGACTTAAGCAGCTTGCATACTTTCCCGCTACTCCCACTCTGATTGAAACCCTCTGGCTGATCTATATAGACGCTCTCTTCTAAATTTCCATTCAGAAAAGCCGTCTTTACGTCCATCTGCCAGATTTCATAATCATGGAAGGCAGCAATAGCAAGAAGGACCCGAATGGATTTGAGCATAGCCACTGGAGAAAAAGTTTCGTCATAGTCCAAACCAGGTCTTTGACGAAAACCCTTTGCAACAAGTCTAGCCTTATAGGTTTCCACCTGTCCATCTACACCAATCTTTTTCTTGAAGATCCATTTGCATCCTATGGGTTTTACCCCATCTGGAGCAAAGTCCAAAGTCCATACTTTGTTGGTGTACATGGACTCCATTTCGGTCCGCATTGCATCTAGCCATCGTACCGAGTCGCCGCTCTGGATGGCCTGCTGGAAGTCAGTAGGTTCATCATCATCTATGATGCAATCCTCTCTATCCCCATCTATGAGAAAACCGTAGTATCTCTCAGGCGGATGAGACGGCCTACTACTCCTGCGGAGGGGTGCGGGAATGTCCTGTACTTCTTGAACTTCCGGTTCTACCAAACTTTCAGTAGCAGTTTGTGGTTCTGGAATTTCTTCCAGTTCTACTACGCTCCCACTCTTCTGATTTTCTAAAAATTCAGTTTCTAAGAAGCGGGCATGACGAGAAACAAAAACCTTTTGTTCCTCTGCGTAATAGAAAAAATATCCCATAGAGTTCTTTGGATATCCCACAAACTTACACTCTACTGAGCGTGCCTCGAGCTTGTCCGGATGCTGCTTTTTTACAAAAGCTGGACATCCCCATGTCTTCAGGTACTGAAGATAGGGTTTCTTCCCACTCCATATCTGATATGGTGTTGTAGGCACTGTTTTGGTTGGAACTCTGTTCAAAAGATATGTCGCTGATTCTAGCGCATAACCCCAGAAAGATCGCGGTAACTTAGCATTACTCATCATGGATCGTACCATATCCAATAGGGTTCGATTCCGTCTCTCCGATACACCGTTGTGCTGTGGAGTGTATGGAGGAGTAAGCTGAGAGAGAATTCCTTTCTCTTTTAGGTAACCTAGGAACTCGGCACTTAAGTATTCTCCACCTCGATCAGATCTCAGTGTCTTAATACTTTTGCCTGTTTGGTTTTCCGCTTCACTCTTGTATTCCTGGAATTTCTCAAAGGCCTCGGATTTATGCTTCATTAAGAAGACATGTCCAAACCTAGAGAAATCATCTGTAAAAGTAATGAAGTAGGAATAACCACCTCTCGCATGTGTAGACATTGGACCACATACATCGCTGTGTATGAGTCCTAAGAGCTCGCTCGCTCTTACTCCTTGTCCAGTAAATGGAGTCTTTGTCATCTTTCCTTTGAGACAAGATTGACAAGTGTCATAAGTTTGATATTCGAACGAGTCCAAATATCCTTCTCTATGCAACTTAGTCAACCTTCTCTCATTGATGTGACCCAGCCTACAATGCCATAAGAAAGCTTTATTTAAACCTGGAGACTTTCTTTTTACTGTGTTCTGGACATTGAAAATTTGGAGTTGGTTTAAAACATATATACCGTTATTTGGTGTACCGGACCCAATCAAACCATGATTAAGGTGGATGTTAACAACATCTCTTACAAACGTGAAATCATAACCTTTATTTGATAATAAGGAAACTGATATGATATTACACGTTAAGCTTGGTACAAAATAACGGTTATGCAAAACCAAAATGTGTCCACTCGTCAATCCTAGGTGATAATCCCCGACGGACGCAGCTCCCACGCTAGCTCCGTTAGCAACCTTTAGGGTCATATCACCTTCCTTCAGCACTCTACGGTTTCTCAGTGCCTGCAAAGAATTGCAAATATGAGATCCTGATTCGGTATCCAATACCCAGGAAGTAGAGTTGATTGACAGACAATTCTCAATTACAAACACACCTGAAGTCGAAGCCACAGCTTGCTTCGGTTCCTGGTTCTTGGCGTTCCACGCCTTGCAATCCTTCTTCCAGTGCCCTTTCCTGTGACAATGGAAGCACTCATTCTGGCCAACTACCGGTACCGCAAACTTTTTCTTTCCCTTCCCTCCCACCTTACTAACACCTCCTCTAGGTTTGTTGGCGGCCTTCTTCTTCCTTCCTTTGGCCTTAGCCTTGGACCCGGAAGAAGATGCACCGCTAACAAACATAGAGGATGTTTCCCTTGCTTTCTGCAAGGTGCCCTCTGCACTCCTTAACATGTTCAGGAGTTCCGGAAGTTCAACTTCTTTTCTTTGAAGGTTGAAGTTCAGGATAAACTAGGCGTAGGTGTGAGGAAGGGACTGGAGAATGAGGTCTGTATAGAGCTCATTATCCAAAGTCGTCCCAAGGTCTGCGAGCTCTTCAATATAGCCGATCATCTTTAGGACATGTTCTCCTACTGATGACCCGACAGCCAACCTCGCTCGAAATAAGTTCTTAGAGGTCTCGTATCTTGCTATACGAGATTGCTCTCCATAAAGTTCCTTTGTATGGAGAAATATGCCATCTAGGGTCATATCCTCGTGCCTCCTCTGATGTTCATTGTTCATTGAGGCAAGCACGATGCACTTGGCTTTCGCGCAATCTAAATCCCAGGTTTTGCGGATTTCCTTATCCGCATTGCTGGATTTGGGACCAGGGACAGCAGGTGCCGTAGCGGTGAGGACGTACCCCAATTTGTCATAGGTTAAAGCCATTTTGACATTCCGCAGCCAATCTTTATAGTTTGGCCCTGTCAGTATATTTTTCTCTAAAAGTAACTTAAGTCCAGTCATTTTCAGGGTCGCTGCAATTAGGAGAGAGAGAAGAAAACTCTTTAGTATGATGCTCTTGCAAGTTTAGAGTGGTTTTTAGTTTATCTAAACTGGATGGCTCCCACTGTTTCTCGAATCCTTCCTCAAACCATAAAAGAAGAATTAGCCAGGACTATTTTCACCGTACAATTCTTGCTTAACCGTTCAGCCAGGCTAGTGTCGTTACTTCGAGGGAGGTTTTCCAACGCTTTCGCGAAGTTCCTTAATTAAATAACCTCTTTTCTCTGGGGGCGTAACCCTGCTGACACTTTTCTGGACACCTACTTGGTTTATAGCATTTATCGTTAAGTGACGAATATCCTGATAAGTAGCATATACTCACAGTAGGATCGGGATCCAAATATCATCGTATGATAATGTTGAAGGAATCCTACCAACATTCATCAAACTCCAAATAGTATGCATCTCTTTGCAAATTTCTGTTTCTTTAGAAATTCCCGATATAAGTTTTTGCCCCATGCTCTTATGACCTTGACGTATGCCAACAAATCATAAGTCACATGTCAAGTTCTACCCATCATTATCTTGTTAATTTGAACCCACCCGTATATACCCTTGACGTAAGCCAACAAGGTAATGCGACTGTCCCAAACCAACACATCTATCTATGCAACAAATGAATACCCCAGCAGCTACCAAACACTATGCCTTGACGTAAGCCAACAAGCATAGCTTGAATACTACTGACCATCCATAAGAAATGACGGAGGGCTACGACTGGTTTTGGCGAAACCGTGAACGTAGTGAACTTGATATAACCGAAGGAACCTGATAGCTTTTAAAAGGAGTGGTTAAGTCTCCGCATTTAAAAATATCTGTTTTAAAATTAACCGAGTGGTTTCTTTTAAATTGTTCCAATGATTTAAACTTTGGTTTGTTTTTCTTTGCATTATAGATAATGCGTCCCATCATTAACCTATCATTGCAGAAAACAACGAAAATACAACGTCCTCTTATGCCATCCGCATTCGCCACGGGGTCCCGTCATCACGCGTTAGGTTACTTAACTAACGACAGAGCGGGGGCTGGGCTAGCGCAGGTGTAAAACATAAGTGACATCTAAATAGCTATCATATATAGATATTGTACATTCGTCAGACGCAATAATAGGCATTCCAGATCACAGATGAACTTTATTGGATTTGCAAGCAATCCGTGTTTGTTTTGAGCCTGCAACAAAAGACGGATTACACAGTTGTGATGAATAGCCATTACCCCACCCAAGACCCCAACGGGTACGGCAAACTACCCGCCTGGCAGTTTGTGCACCCCACCTTGGGTCTGTCCTAGGAGCAAAA
>JASDDO010000286.1:0-125000 GCA_030015575.1 Agapanthus africanus | reverse complement strand
GCCGGGGATACGTGCGTAATTTTTTATTTTTACTATTTGTGTTGAATTCTTAGACGAGTCATATCATTATTAACACAAAATTGCAAATTGCATATTTAACGATTTGTGCGTGAATTTTTGCAAGGAGATCTGGAGTCACAGAATTAAGGGAAACAGGAAACAGAGACATTTTTAGAGATCCAGAAGAGCACAGAGGGACACAGAAAAATTTTCAGCAACTGAACCATCCACCTTGCGGCGGAACCGCGGCATAAAGGGGAATCTGCGGCGGAAACGCGGCCTGACAAGGGGATCAAGGGTTCAAACTCCTCTGGTAAGATTCTCAACTCTTTCTCTCTCCTCTCAAATCCAATAAAATCTATCTTCTGCAGGATTCTTTGCAAAATTGCACCGCTAAAAAAAAAATCTTTTTGCAAAAGTTTTGTGATTGGTTTTGTTTTGCATATTTAATACGGATTTTAAGGGGCAAAGACCAAATCAAGATTAGGTGGGGATTTCATCACCCTTCCTAAGCCCCACAAATCACAAACCGAGCATACAGATCAACCCTTCATTAATTTAAAAAATATCTAGACCAGACTCTAAGGACTGTCGAGCTCAATAGGAAAACGACAAGTATAGGCATCGGCCGTTTATCCTAACTGACATTGCGGTGTCTAGGCTAGTGGTTTTTAATTAGGCCCACTGTAGTGGTGGTTCCTTCCCACTTACCTGGCCGTACTTGTCCGTGAAGAGGCGGTTTGAGGTTCTATTTCTAGCCTTAGTTAGGAGCTGTCTAGCAGACCTAGGCGACCTTAGTTCTAGGGTTGCTTGTGCATCATAGGGTGATTTGTGTTGAGTCCCACTTTTTCAAATACTACATCGACCGTGATGGACGGCACTCCATCTAATTATAACACCACGCTGCCACCGCCCGAAGGTGCGCAGAATCCACCGCGCATCTCTCTCCAAGAGAGATGCTATCCTATTCGTGGTCCTCTTCCCACTTGTCTATCTCTTCCACCACCTAACGGGGATAATTTTGAAATTAAACCCCACTACGTAAATCTGCTGCCCAAATTTCACGGGCTTGAGTCGGAAGACGCGTACGTTTTCATCACCAAATTCGAGAACGTATGCGCAATGATGGGTACTTCACAATTGACTTTAGATGCTATGCGCTTACGTCTTCTCCCATTCACATTGTGCGACTTGGCAGAAAAATGGCTTTACAATACTGCCGCACACTCTATCACTAATTGGGATGAATTCGTCGTAGCATTTCTTAAAAAGTTTTACCCAAATCATAAGACTGCACATGTTAGGAGCGAGATCAACCAGTTCACCCAGCTTCCCAATGAACCATTTTGGAAATGCTTTGAACGTTTCAAAGATCTGCTTGTCCAATGCCCCCATTACGGAATACAAAGATGGGATTTATGTCGGATTATATATGAGGGCATTAATCCAGCGACAAAGCAGATGCTTGAAACAATGTGTCAATGCAATTTCATGTCTAAAGATGACGGTGAAGTATGGAAATATCTGGAAGATCTTGCTGAAAGCACTTTGCAGTGGGAAAGCGTAAGACCACCTTCATCTAGGGGAGGAGTTCACCAGCTCGATGTTTCCATCACAGTGAAAGCCGAAATGGCAGCGATGCAGAAGAAACTCGACGCTATTGAGAGCAGATTCTCATCAGTCTCCCTAAATCAGGTTACGCTTCCTAAGACCGTCTGTGGTTGCTGTTCGGATCCTTCACACTTAACGGAAGAATGTCCTATGAATGCATCGTTTCAAGCTAATGCTGCTTTTCAGCAGCGACCTAGAAACAGCCCTTATTCTTCTACGTACAATCAAGAATGGAGGAATCATCCTAACTTTGCTTGGAATCAAAACCAACAAAGTAATTATCAAAGACCTCCTCCACAGCAACCATAACCACAGAATCAGCCCCCCTTTCAGTCACAAAATTTCCAAAATCCGGCCAACATTTCTACACCACAAGTGGCCGGTACTGACAACTCGCTTGCACAAACTTTGGATATGTTCATGAAACAATCCATGCAAAATCCGGCTGAGATAAGGTCTTCTATTGATACCCTAACGAAAAACTCCTCCTCCCATGGTGAGAGTATTAAATCAATAGAAAACCAAATCGCACAGTTAAACGCCGCAATGAGTGCGAGAGAGAAAGGGAAACTCCCATCTCAACCCCTACCGAATCCTGGCCATTCACAAAGTCATAATGTGAATGCCATTACTACGTTGAGATCGGGGAGAGTACTGAATAACCAAGTGGGTGAGCAAATTGATGATAGTGACACATTTGATACCCCTTCTTCTTCTTCCCCTAATTCGTCTAGTCTCCCACCTTCGTCCGAGCCTATTCTCCGTTTTCCCCAAGGCTCAAACATTTCACCAAATCTATCTAAGTCGATTCCCACTCCAATTTTGGGATCGAATCCGTCGCCACAGTCTTCTCCACAAACGTTGGACCCAAAACTTATTGATCGAGCTCCATTTCCAAACCGATTAAGGGCCAACCGACCTAACCCGCAAATGGAGAAGATTGTGGAAATGTTTAAGCAAGTTAGCGTGAATATTCCTCTCCTAGATGTTATTCAACAAGTCCCATCTTATGCAAGAATCCTTAAAGACTTGTGCACTAGGAAGAGAAAAACTCAAGTGCCTAAAAAAGTTTTCATGACGAGTAATGTTAGCACAGCTTTTACCCAACAAATACCAAAGAAACGTAAGGACCCCGGCTGTCCTACAATCTCTATTTCTATTGGGGGTAAAAATATAAATCGTGCTTTACTCGATCTAGGCGCTAGCGTCAACTTGCTTCCTTATTCAGTATACGAGCAGTTAGGAATTGGAGAGTTAAAACCCGCCCATTGTACTCTCCAAATGGCAGACCGATCTATCACCAAACCTCGGGGTGAACTAGAGGATGTGTTAATTAAAGTCGGAGAATTCATATTTCCCGTGGACTTTATTGTTTTAGATACACAACCTGTAGCAAACCCACGTAATCAAATCCCGGTGATACTTGGTCGACCCTTCCTAGCAATTTCTAACGCTGTGATTAATTGTCGTAACGGTTCTATGAACTTATCCTTCGGGAAAATGACAATTGAGCTTAATATTTACAAGCTAGGAAGTCAGCCATCAGAACCTTCTGCTCAATTGCTGGATGTTTGTTCCATCCACGAGATAGCTTCCGAAAGCTGCATGGATGAGGAGCTTTGCTTTGATGTTCTCGACAACACTAATGAGACATCGTTTGATCTTGCACCACTTTACAGTGAGGATATGTTCAATGAGTCAGACCTTGAGATTGAACCCGTTGACTCATTGCAAAAGTCAGCAGCACTTTCTGAGTCAATATCTTATGCAAGTTTTGAACCTCTTCAGGAGTCCGAATATCATTCGCTTACCCCACCTTCTATAGTCTCTCCGCCAATTCTTGATCTCAAACCGCTACCTTCTCATCTTAAATATGCATATTTAGGAGAGAATGAGACATTGCCAGTGATTATTTCCGCTTCTCTAGCCTTAGAGCAAGAGAATGCACTTTTGGCAGTGTTGAGATCGAATCGGCAAGCATTTGGTTGGACAATGGCCGACATCAAAGGGATTAGTCCCTTAATTGTTGAACATAACATACATCTGATGGATGAAGCCAAACCAACCCGAGACCCACAAAGATGGTTAAATCCCGTTATGAAGGAGGCGGTAAAGAAAGAAATCGTCAAGTGCCTTGATAGTGGAATAATTTACCCCATATCTGATAGCCAATGGGTAAGTCCAATTCATGTGGTCCCTAAAAAATCTGGCATCACGGTCATCACTAACGAGGCTAATGAGTTAATCCAAACACGCACCCAAACTGGGTGGCGCGTATGTATCGATTACAGGAAACTCAATGCCGCGACGAGGAAAGATCACTTCCCTCTACCTTTCATTGACCAGATGTTGGAACGATTAGCGGGACACGAATACTACTGTTTCTTGGACGGATACTCTGGTTACAACCAGGTCCCCATCACCGAAAAGGATCAAGATAAAACCACTTTTACTTGTCCTTTCGGAACTTTTGCTTATAGACGCATGCCCTTTGGGTTATGCAACGCTCCCGCTACATTTCAGCGGTGTATGATGGGGATATTTTCAGATATGGTGGAAAATTTTCTAGAAATTTTTATGGACGATTTCTCCATTTTTGGGGACTCCTTTGAGGACTGCCTTCGTAATCTTGACGCTGTTCTTACCCGCTGTAAGGATAAGAACTTGACTTTGAATTGGGAAAAATGCCATTTTATGGTCCAAGAAGGTATTGTACTTGGACATATTATTTCACATAAAGGCATTGAGGTTGACAGAGCTAAAATAGATGTCATTCAAAACCTCCATCGTCCCAATTGCGTCAAAGATATACGATCCTTCCTTGGTCATGCAGGATTTTATAGGAGATTCATTAAGGACTTTAGCAAAATTGCTAGACCCTTAACCCTTCTATTGGCCAAGGACACTACTTTTCACTTCGATTTGGATTGTGAGGCTGCTTTTGAATTGCTTAAAGAATCACTCACTACAGCCCCCGTTCTATCATCTCCGGATTGGAACCACCCGTTCGAGCTTATGTGTGACGCGTCAGATTTTGCTATTGGTGCTGTCTTAGGACAGCATATTAATAAGATGCCACATGTAATTTACTATGCAAGTAGGACCTTGAATGATGCACAAATAAATTACACAACTACCGAGAAAGAGCTCTTGGCAGTTGTATTTGCATTAGAGAAGTTCAAGCCCTACTTGATTGGCTCGCCTATTGTGGTTTATACAGATCACTCCGCCCTACGACATCTTTTAACGAAGAAGGATGCAAAGGCCAGGCTAATACGTTGGATCCTATTGTTACAAGAATTTGATCTTGTTATCAAAGACAAGAGTGGATGTGAAAACGTAGTAGCCGACCATCTTTCATGCATCACTTCTTCGCCAACTGTGACCGTGCCGATAAATGACTCATTCCCTGACGAACAGCTCTTGAATGTATCCTACGAACCTTGGTTCGTGGATATCGTGAACTATCTTGCGACGGGACTTATACCTAGCGATTGGTCGAAACAAGACAAACTTCGATTTTTATCCCAAGTAAAATATTTTTACTGGGATGAACCATATCTATTCAAGTATTGTTCCGATCAAATCATTCGAAGGTGTGTCCCTAACGATGAATTCAAGAGCGTGTTATCATTTTGTCACGATCAGGCATGCGGCGGTCACTTTGGACCTAGAAAAACGGCGGAGAAAGTTTTGCAATGTGGCTTTTATTGGCCAACATTATTTAAAGATGCATTTGAACATTGCAAAACTTGTCCGCGATGTCAGCATTTGGGTCGGATTTCACGAAGGAACGAGATGCCGCTCCAACCTATATTGGTTGTGGAAATATTTGACGTTTGGGGTATTGATTTTATGGGCCCTTTTCCCAACTCCTTTGGGAATCTATATATCTTGTTAGCGGTTGATTATGTCTCGAAGTGGGTGGAAGCTATACCGTGTCGCACTAATGACAACAAGGTTGTCATTAAGTTCCTTAAAGAAAATATCTTTTCGCGATTCGGACACCCTCGCGCTATCATTAGCGACAACGGGACACATTTCTGCAATAGGTCTTTCAAGGCCTTGATGCGGAAATATTCAATCACTCACAAGCTTTCTACGCCCTATCATCCCCAAACAAGCGGGCAGGCTGAGATCTCTAATAGGCAGATCAAACAGATATTGGAGAAGACGGTTTCTAAGAACCGTAAAGATTGGTCAACCAAATTGACGGATGCTCTTTGGGCATTCCGCACCGCTTATAAAACCGATCTTGGTATGTCTCCATACCGCCTTGTGTTTGGGTCACCCGCGTGACAGGCGGGAATACTCACCACTATACTACAACGACGCCATTTGATTGATACGAAAGAGTTGTGTTTTGGTAGTTTACCGCAATCAAAATGGCGTCGCGCGTAGCTAGACCGAGGTGAGTACGGGTCGTCCTCAGGGAAACGTTGAATCTTTTACTCTTACTTTAGATATGTTGAGAAAGAAAGGAGGGATAAAGAATTTTATAGAATGGTTTCTAGATCTACGCTAAACAAGATTGTAAAATATAGATCTAGATTATTTTAAGATGTAATTAATATAATAAGAGGGCTTGTAGGGTTCGTTAGGATTTAGTAGTTATGGACGATTAATTAAAAGTTACCCTTTTTATCCATTAATAGATTTAGAACTAGAACGACGGTGATGCGTGTAGATTAGGGTTTCTGGAGGGAAAAGGAATCCCACTCGTAACCCTTATCTCGACACGGAACTCCGTTCATATCTAGCCTTTACCAAAACAATCATTAATCTAATCTCTAATCGCGGTCGGAACTAGCAAAGAATTGCTAGCGCGCCCGATTAGGATGTTAATGATTCTTTTGATAAAGTTCCTAAACTTTATAGGACTTAAAAAGGGTTTAATTATTTTCATCGTTCATTAGCCTACCCTAATCCTACGAACCCTAACAAGCGGAGAATTACTCGCGCATGTTGGGAGAAGAAGATGAAAAGAAAGAGAGGGAAAACATAATGTAAAATGCAAAAGAATTAAATAAAACAACTAGCTTTATTAATCAACTTGAACAATCTACACTTTGATTCCTTAGAAAATGATTACAAAACTAGTTGCTTCTCGATCTCTTCCAAGGAGGTAGATGAACCGTTGATGATCAGCCTGGATGCGTAAGCGTCTGGGGCTTCGTGATCGCGTCGGCTTGATAACTTTTCCAAGAGGCTCTCGGTGCCCTTTTATAGTCCAAAGCCACAATCTTTTGCTTCAAAAGTTGGTAAAATATGGCAGAGATTTAAGCCACAAAATCTTAGCAAATGATCTCTCTAGATTGCCGCGGATCCGCGACCAACAGGGGGGTTTGGCCGCGGTTCCGCAGCCAATGGTGGGGATCTCTTGATCATTTTTCTTGGGCTTTATGATTGTGACATGTGGCAATCCTAGGCACCTTCAGAATTCAGAAATCTTTTCTCGGTTGCTCCCAGACTTGGTCTCCAAGTTTTGCTTCTTAATTTGGCAAGTTTTCTTCAACAACTTGATTTGTTTGATAAATTCTGCATAACAACTTGGAAAATTCTGCACAATAATCTCAAATAATATTTAGTAGACTTAGTTCTACTAGGATTTGGTCAATGAATTTATTTGCATACATTTTTCTACCAAATACTAATTAAAATATATTAACACATGGAAAATGGTGTTTTTACACATAAACCCTCATATGTATAATATATTATAATAAAGTCCTTTTTTAATATGAAAATGGTAGGAAAAATGTAATACAAATGTGCAGTTTTATCAACTGAACAAATACCCCCAAACTTATCTTTGATCGTCCCGAGCAAACTAGTTTATTCAAGAGGAGAAAAGAAAAGGAGAAAACTAAGCACACTTTCGTAAGCAGACACGATTGCACTGAGCACGTACAACAAGCCGTTAAACCTCTAGGTGTCCCTAGTAGGAGGAGTATTGTCTCCTGAGGGTTTTCAGCGGATTACACCCACAAAATCCAATAACAAAAGAAAGATGGTGAAATTTACATATAAAGATAAGAACCATAAAAGAAAGGCCTTGAAAAGAAGAGTTTCCAACTATACTAGCTTTTCAGTTGTCATGAGCCCTATCTTAATAGTCATGAAAAAATGTTAGAAATCACATCATCCCTCAATAAAACATCGTCTTTATTCTTCATTCCTACCTTTCATCCAAACATTGATCATATAACCCCACGTGTGTGTAAAGAACATCCCTACACTCGGAGAATTCAATTCAAGCTATCATACTCTTGTCCATCTGCCTTAGTACTTTTTAATTTAATGAATATTAAGATTTGCTCACACATTTTCATACGACCGTTAATACTTCTTGAGGTACTAACAGACCGATTACTTATGTGCTTGCTGATTAGGTGATAATATTTTTCTCGTCTTGCACCACCTAAGGCTTAGCAGTGACTCCCAGACCAGTTGGCCTTAGGGCACTAGGTGAAGAGGCACCCTCGCTATATTTTTTTATTGCTGCCTTGGCGATAACAAAACCAGTGTTCATTTTTTTTCTTTTCACCATTTTTATATTTTCTTCATTTTTTTTTCATTTCCTTCATACTTTGGCTTTTAGACAAGAGCATTTCAAGGTATTCTCTACTATCCCGAGTTTCAAGATGTGTGTAAGTGCATATAGTAGGGTATCAACATTCAAATGTTTGGCTTCCAGAATAGAAACTATTTTTCAGACTTATTTTTATTCTCAGATTAGTGACTTCCTTTATCTTACTAACCCTTGGGACAACGGCTCATAACTACTTATTACCAGTTCGTTTAAGAAAACTTCTAATTTTCTTGGTTTTCTTAAACTATTCCTATCTTTTGGATGTAATTTTTCACTTTCTATTCTTTTATTATCAAATTTTTTTTTTGCTTATATATAGTATAATGCAAAGTATGTGTAAATAAGCACAAACCTCCCCCAAACCTGTTTACAGCAGTGTCCTCACTGATGTCATCCGTTAAGCTTAAAAACCTGTAGACTTTGGAGGAAATTATTAATGGGGGCAAGAATATATGCAAGTGAAATCCTCCCCCAAACTTATTTTTTTGGCTCACAATTTTGTAAAAATCATTTTCTTTCAAGAGCCAAAATATACCCCCCCAAACTTGAATTAAACAATGTTAATCTTTTAAAATCACACGAGAGGGGTAAGGTTATTGGTCAATGCCAAGCTTTGCAAAGACCGAAGGTCAACACCAACCATTCAAAAATTTTATCGATGAAGCACCAAGGTTGGTGGAAGAACATGTCACCTTTTGACGTGAAGAAGTGGGAAGGTGATAAGAGGTGTAATGGAAAAGGATCGTGTCTCAATTTGGAGAGACGACACAGTGATAGTAATGATGGATTACTCGCATTGTCATGATTGTCCAAAAGAAGGGGTGGAGGTCCAATTTCTTCATCTTGGAGTTGATTCATCTCAACACCCGTGTCTTGTAAAAATGCGAGTTCGTCAGTGAAAATTTCCTCAAATCTTTCATCGATACCCCGAAAAATAATGTCATCAGAAAAAATGGGGTGATCGTCAGACTCTATAAAAAGTTCGTTATCAGCGTTAGATGTTGACCCGGACAACTCGGTGGAAGAGTCCGTGTCAAGCAACAACATATGAAAAGAGTCAGAATTATGAGGTTGATCATATTCGCTGCTGTCGACATCCATTAATTCGACAGAACACACATGAGCATAGGGTTTGGAGGGTTCACTTCCCAATTTGTAAATGTTAAGCTCAATTGACTTCTTTCCAAAGGATAGGGTCATGGAGCCGTTTCTACAATTGATTACTGTGTTGGAAGTGGCCAAAAAGGGTCGACCGAGTATCACCGGGATTTGATTGCGTGGGTTTGCTATAGGCTGTGTATCTAAAACAATAAAGTCTACGGGAAATATGAATTCCCCGACTTTGATTAACACATCCTCTAGCTCACCTCTTGGTTGGGTGATAGATCGATCGGCCATCTGAAGAGTGCAATGCGCAGGCTTTAACTCTCCGATCCCTAATTGCTTATAAACAGAATACGGAAGCAAGTTAACACTAGCACCTAAATCGAGTAGAGCACAATTGATATTTTTACCCCCAATGGAAATAGAAATTGTAGGACTTCCGGGGTCCTTTCGTTTCTTGGGTAGTTGTTGTGTAAAAGCAGTGCTCACAGTACTAAGGCAGATGGACAAGAGTATGATAGCTTGAATTGAATTCTCCGAGTGTAGGGATGTTCTTTACACACACGTGGGGTTATATGATCAATGTTTGGATGAAAGGTAGGAATGAAGAATAAAGACGATGTTTTATTGAGGGATGATGTGATTTCTAACATTTTTTCATGACTATTAAGATAGGGCTCATGACAACTGAAAAGCTAGTATAGTTGGAAACTCTTCTTTTCAAGGCCTTTCTTTTATGGTTCTTATCTTTATATGTAAATTTCACCATCTTTCTTTTGTTATTGGATTTTGTGGGTGTAATCCGCTGAAAACCCTCAGGAGACAATACTCCTCCTACTAGGGACACCTAAAGGTTTAACGGCTTGTTGTACATGCTCAGTGCAATCGTGTCTGCTTACGAAAGTGTGCTTAGTTTTCTCCTTTCCTTTTCTCCTCTTGAATAAACTAGTTTGCTCGGGACGATCAAAGATAAGTTTGGGGGTATTTGTTCAGTTGATAAAACTGCACATTTGTATTACATTTTTCCTACCATTTTCATATTAAAAAAGGACTTTATTATAATATATTATACATATGAGGGTTTATGTGTAAAAACACCATTTTCCATGTGTTAATATATTTTAATTAGTATTTGGTAGAAAAATGTATGCAAATAAATTCATTGACCAAATCCTAGTAGAACTAAGTCTACTAAATATTATTTGAGATTATTGTGCAGAATTTTCCAAGTTGTTATGCAGAATTTATCAAACAAATCAAGTTGTTGAAGAAAACTTGCCAAATTAAGAAGCAAAACTTGGAGACCAAGTCTGGGAGCAACCGAGAAAAGATTTCTGAATTCTGAAGGTGCCTAGGATTGCCACATGTCACAATCACAAAGCCCAAGAAAAATGATCAAGAGATCCCCACCATTGGCTGCGGAACCGCGGCCAAACCCCCCTGTTGGTCGCGGATCCGCGGCAATCTAGAGAGATCATTTGCTAAGATTTTGTGGCTTAAATCTCTGCCATATTTTACCAACTTTTGAAGCAAAAGATTGTGGCTTTGGACTATAAAAGGGCACTGAGAGCCTCTTGGAAAAGTTATCAAGCCGACGCGATCACGAAGCCCCAGACGCTCACGCATCCAGGCTGATCATCAACGGTTCATCTACCTCCTTGGAAGAGATCGAGAAGCAACTAGTTTTGTAATCATTTTCTAAGGAATCAAAGTGTAGATTGTTCAAGTTGATTAATAAAGCTAGTTGTTTTATTTAATTCTTTTGCATTTTACATTATGTTTTCCCTCTCTTTCTTTTCATCTTCTTCTCCCAACATGCGCGAGTAATTCTCCGCTTGTTAGGGTTCGTAGGATTAGGGTAGGCTAATGAACGATGAAAATAATTAAACCCTTTTTAAGTCCTATAAAGTTTAGGAACTTTATCAAAAGAATCATTAACATCCTAATCGGGCGCGCTAGCAATTCTTTGCTAGTTCCGACCGTGATTAGAGATTAGATTAATGATTGTTTTGGTAAAGGCTAGATATGAACGGAGTTCCGTGTCGAGATAAGGGTTACGAGTGGGATTCCTTTTCCCTCCAGAAACCCTAATCTACACGCATCACCGTCGTTCTAGTTCTAAATCTATTAATGGATAAAAAGGGTAACTTTTAATTAATCGTCCATAACTACTAAATCCTAACGAACCCTACAAGCCCTCTTATTATATTAATTACATCTTAAAATAATCTAGATCTATATTTTACAATCTTGTTTAACGTAGATCTAGAAACCATTCTATAAAATTCTTTATCCCTCCTTTCTTTCTCAACACATCTAAAGTAAGAGTAAAAGATTCAACGTTTCCCTGAGGACGACCTGTACTCACCTCGGTCTAGCTACGCGCGACACCGTTCTGATTGCGGTAAACTACAAATACTCCTGATCAACCTGCGAAAGAGACAGAGGATCTGGGCCATGCAAAACCCAGACGTCAGTGCGTCATAATATCAAACAATAAAATATAATCAGGAGGTAACAAGATATGGCATGAGTATGAACAGTAATGAGTGTATAACAGTAACACGAATATGGAACAGTGAAGTATATAAGCACATGTGGCGTGCGGTGAGTAATCTGAACTAAACTACTGGGTTAATTACTCTCAAGTCTTTGAAATCAATTTAATGAATCGTCGATGTAACTCAATAGTATCTCGTGCGTGCCCGAGACTACGGTCCAGATTCTCGGGCTGAAATCCGTGACATGCCGCTAAGTATTAAACAGGAAATATGTACAGATGAATGATGTTAGCAACATCATCCCGGGGCTGGCCTAGCCCGTAAAACTGATCAGCATAAGCGTCGAACTGTTGAGTTACAAATCAGGTTTCATCATTGATTTCCCCTTACCCCCAAGGTTATGTGTTCAAGTCAGGTATTGATAAATCTGGAGCTAATGCCAACACGGGATCAAGCAGGTACAGGTTTTGTCTGAATAGACAACATGATATGTCCGTTGGGACAACAAGTCAGGATTGTCGGCATT
Source organism: Agapanthus africanus (assembly GCA_030015575.1). NCBI lineage: Eukaryota > Viridiplantae > Streptophyta > Magnoliopsida > Asparagales > Amaryllidaceae > Agapanthus > Agapanthus africanus. Next base: position 112,666 of record JASDDO010000286.1, on the reverse strand, counting down.
AGTAACAGGATTAGGTATCAAGTCAAGCAGTGGTGTATCAGGTCATGACAGGTAGTGCACAGGTATCAAACAGATGCTCATAATAAAACTGTAGCAAGTACGGATGCTCGATAAAAGTACGGATGCACAGTAAAACACGGATGCATAAATATCTATCAGGAATTACATCTACAACTTCATGACTACACATGATGCACATTATCAAGCATAGGGTGCCAATGTAACAGTAACATGATATAATATGATATGGCATGCAACTAGATGTATAATAAATGATACGGATACGAACGGGTATCGTAAAACAGTAAAACGGTAATATGGGATGCATAATGAAATAAACATGCAATATTTTTATTAATATAGATGCAAGTATAATAATATAGCATGTATCAAGCTAACTTGCATGCAACCAGATATGTAATTAATGATACGGGTACTAACGGCTATCCGAAAACTGTAAAACAGTAATATGGATGTACAATGCAGTAAACATGTGATATTTTTTATTCATATGGATGTAAATATAATAACATAGCATATAGCAAGATAAACTTGCATGCGATTAGATATGTAAATAATGGCATGGATACGTACGGGTATCGAAAAACTGTAAAACAGTAACATAGGATGCACGGTGCAGTAAACATGTGATATTTTTATTCATATAGATGCAAATATAGCATGTAGCAAGATAAACGTGCATGCAACTATATATGTAATAAATGATACGGATGCGAACGGATATTGCAAAGCAGTAAAATGGTAACATGGATGCACGATACAATAAACATGTAATATTATTGTTCATATAGATGCAAGTATAATAGTATAGCATGTAGCAAGCTAAACCCGCATGCAACTAAATATGTAATAAATGATACGGATACAAACGGCTATCCAAAAACAGTAGAACAGTAACATGGATGTACAATGCAGTAAACATGTGATATTTTTATTCATATGGATGTAATATATATATCATAGCATGTAGCAAGATAAACTTGCCTGAACGGATCTCAGACGGGGTGCGTATACTGCGTCCGACGTTGGGTAAACATTGCAATGCACAACATCGTACAGAACTGATCCAGGCAAAGCAAAAACACGACCACGCTGGTTGGGAACGTCCACTGGGTCGCCCAGATCGTCGGCGATGGCACGGCTCCGGCGATCACCGGAAAAATACGAGATCAAGAAAAAGCAAGGGAAGAAGAAAGAAGAAGAAAAAGGCTGGGGTTCTCTGGTATGGCTCTGGGTCTGGGACAGAGGAGGCGGAGGCGAGGGGCGACGACGAGGTCGTGGTTCACCGGCGATGGTGTTTTTTCCGGCGAGGCAGTGGATCAAGGTTCTTGAAGTCGGGGAGTGGGTGGTTCAGGTGTTGTGGGTTCGGGGTTTGGCTGGGGTGTTGGTGAGGAGAAGGAGGAGGCGAGGTCGAGGGTAAGACGACGACGACGAGCGAGCATGGGAGAGGGCAGGAGGCTAGGGTTCGCGAGGAGACGGGAAAAGAAAGAAGAGGGAGAGAGAACCGTACGTGGGTTTAAAGGTTAAGAAAAAAAAAGTTTAATATATAATATATTTAAATAAAGGAGAGAGACAGAGAGATCTGAGGTTAAGGAAATATTTTTTTTTAGTTTTAAAAAATATATATATAACGTAAATATATAATATTAAACAGTTAAAATACTATTAGAATATGATATTAGTTAGATTTGAGATTTTGGCTAATACAAAACTACTCCAAAATACGCCTGGGTCGGGTCTAAATTTACGGTTTGAAAATATGGTTAATAAACGTATAAACCAAAACCAAAATATGATATCCGGGTAACGAAAATGCATACCCTAAGAACGGATACACGTAGCGTGTACGTAGCTATCCAAATGAGTCTGTTTCACTGAACAGGACAAGAACACGATGTACGGATGCTACCACAGGGTTAGGGGTACGGTGCAGACCATGAAAGGTATTTTTAAAATATTTTATTTGACTTCATTTTTTATTAAAAAAGTGCTGATGCTTGATATAATGCAGTTATACAACATGAAAGTGCACGGATCTTCAAAACTAGCCGGGATAAATCATAAACAGGAATCAAGACGGGTTTCCAGCAAGTGGGTCGGGTCGGATGCAAACACAGATATCAATTACACAATTCGCACCCAAAACACAATAAATCAAGAAATAGCCATAAAATAAAGAAATACCCAAAACAGAATTGGTATAAATGAACTAGGGTGTTACATGTCATTTGAGGGGGCTTCGACGGGCTTTGCTTCCTCCTCTTCTCTCGCTCCCGCAAGTGCTTGTGGCTTCCCCCGTGGCGTTCTTCAGGAGCTCGAAGAGCGGCGGAGGGCTTAGACGGTGGAGCTGGCCTTGGGGTCGAGCTCGAACCCGACCGGGACGAGCTTGCGCCACCGGCCTTTTCCCCCTGAGTCTTGGCAGCCAGGGCAACTAAAATCTTTGCTCGGTCCATGGGCTTTGCAAAAAGAACATACAAACAAAGGGGGTTAGCAACACTGAAAAGGCGAAGAAAGTTTAACTAAGTCTAGACAGATCGTCGAAAGTCCTAACTTACCCAAGAAACGCGCAGGACTAAGCTCGGCCCAGCTCAGAACGCGCTCGGACAGCAGGACATCCGCCAGCTAAATCGGTTCCCATAGGGACACCGCCCTCGCCTCGGGGGATGTCGACTGCTTTACCCTGGGGCAATCAGCCCTGTGCCACTATATAGACACAGGCCAATCCTCGCCCTCAGGTGGCCCGACGAAAATAAACTCCTCCTTCCATTCATGGATGGAAGAAGGGACGACCACTACTCCCGACTTGGCCATCCCACCTTTACGTTTTTTCAAGGAGAAATATACCCAGCTCGGCTCCCCTTAGAGGTACCGGGGTGATTTTTATAACAGAGGAAGAAAAAAAGGAGGGTCAAACTGAAGGGAATCTGTTCAAGTTTTAACCGGGACAGAAACCCGAAGAGGATCCTCCACGAGTTCGGAGCTAGCTGACTCGGGCAAGTTGGAAGCAACGAAGCACTGCACAAATCTCGAGTGAGAAGGGAATACGCATTCCCGTCCGGAATGCTTCCAAGTACAAGGCAATCTCCTTGCCCTGCATCTATCTGTCCGCTCACCCTCTCTAGCTAAACGGAAAGAATAGCCAGAGGGAATATAGAATCGAGTCCGGATCTCGGCTAGATCGACCATGTGATTCAAAATGGAGGGCGCATCGTGAGCATTACCGATGCGCACCTTTGGATCCCTTGCCGCCGCCCGACGGCGAGCAGTACGAGCGGCCCTGACTCTAGGGGGCGAGCCCAACACAAAGGACAAAGAGGAACCCTCTCGGCTATCTGAAGTTGAAAAGGAGGAAGGCCCACTGAGCTCGGCCCGGGCAACCGGAACCTCATCGTTCGACCCTACCCTTACTACCTCAACAGACTCCTCGGATGAAGACATCTAACCTGATTCAAGGGATGGACTCGCCGAGGAATGATCAACAGGGGATCTGATCTAAAGGAGGAGCGCCGGGCAATATTCAACAATAGAAGAAGATTTGAGCAAAGTGTCGGCCCTAGGATGGTCCCCTCCTATTTATACACCCTAAAGGAGAACATCCAATGGTCCAGATTGATTCCCGCCAAAACAAAACGTCGCGCCCGATAGCCGGCGGGGCTCCATGTTGCAATCGACCGTTGGGGACATCTCTTCGACTGCCGTTGTCAGAGACAGTCTGTCACCTCCGCCAACCAACGCCCGACACGTGGCCTATACCACCGCTGGCGAATCGACTAAAACGACGCCCCTTCTTTAAAGCGTAATCATGTCACTGATCCGCTGACACCACCAAAGATACGCGCAAAAACTCAGGCGCACGACGAGTCGACATGGGGCCCCGAAAATCGAAACGACACAACCGCTAAAAGCTGTGTCGTTCCCGGGCAATCCGCATTATTATTCTCGGCGCCAAACCAAGAAGGCCACTCTCAACCCGACCCTTGAATAGGTTAGAATGAGAGTGGGGGGCTAATGATGATGCTCCAGAATGGTATCTCCTCAAATGACGACACGTGGCGGATAACGTGTCCCGAAGGCTACGGAGGTGAAATAAATGAGTTGCACTAGGAGGTTTTCTCGGGTCTCCGAGGACCGATCCGACATTTCATGAGACCTCCCTGAATACTCTCCACCTTCACCTAGCAAACTACCAACTGCTCATCTCCGAGCTCTTTCAATCTCCTTGATCGTCTCCGAGCCTTCTGACATGCCGAGCTTTCTCGGCCTCCCAGCTCGTCTCCGAGCTCTTCACGAACCGGGATTCTTCGATTTACCCCAATCAATCAAGAGCGCGGAGCCCATGCGCCCCCGCAACGGCTCTGCGTATATCGCCTGGGTGAGATATCCATCTCCCCATGATCTGCATCCCTCCATTAATGGACGCATCTCGTCATTAATGGGCGCATCCCGCCATTTAAGGCGAGGATAATGCGGGGGCGTAACTGACAGCGAGGATCTCGCGCCTGCTCGCTCCACGTGACCACTATATAAACCGCTCTCTCAGACGACCCAGATAACTCAAATATTATTCCAATATGCCGCTACTATGCACTTTTACCTCGACACTAACTTGATCGTCGGAGGGTCCTACTGTGGTCACCCATCCCGGGACTTCTTTGCAGGTAGCTCATCGTCCAATCCAACCCATTGAGATCCACACTCAACAACTCCCAAAATCAATCTCAGCCACAGGATCGTCCTCACCAGATCGACAGAGATCAACATCTAAAGAAGATCAAGGCCTCCATCACAGTTATATCTTGCAACAATTAACAAGAAAGAAGCCTAATTGACCTTCGTTCTTGTTAAATGCCGTTCTTGTTAATATAATGCTCGGGTGCACTACCAAATTACCAATTATATTACCTAACCTCTTTTGTTTGCTTGTTTTCTTCTCGTACAAAAAAAATCGTCGTCTCCCCATAAATAAAATCACAAGATATTAGTTCGAACGGTTATGATTTGCCTCGATGCATACATGTTTTTTCTTGTAAATATTTTATTTTTTAATTTATTTTATCGAGCAGGGTGTCTTGTCCAATTTTTCTTCTTCAAAAAAACATAAAAAATCGCCATTTGATTGTTTTTGGCGAGTACCAATATAGTCTTGTCGTGCAAACCTGCGGTCGACCAAGAGGTTCAGTTTCAAATCCCGCTTGCATTAGGTTATGGACACAACATATTATTCAAAAACAAATCACATTTTCGGTGGTTGTTCTTGGATCTCTTTGAGTCAAACCCGATGCAACTTTCTTAACCAAGACATAATAAGTTCACTGATTAAAAAGAAAACAAGGGAAAAGAAAAGAAAGACCGACATCAGGAAAAAATGCTTATTGCAAATTTCTTACAATATGTAATGACCCCAAAATCTTTATACATTTGTATTATCCCTCTTCAATAATATACCGTATTTATTTGTACTTGGTATTTTCCTTTTTCTATTAAATTTATTATTATTTTATTTCTCAATCTACTATGTATTTTTTTCTAGGTTCAATTTCTTTTTCTTATATTTAAGTTTTTAACTTCTCATTCTTATTTTTTTCCTTTCATAAATATTTAACACAAATCCATTATTCTTATTCTCTACAGCCCATTTTCTTTTTAAGCAACATCATATATTTAATTCTAATTAAATATGTGCATGAACAACCTTATAGCTCATTGGTTAAGACCTTGCATTGTTATTCCATAAGTCACATGTTCATATTATACATAATTTACCATTACACCATCTTTATTGTCCTCCTCTATCTTTTCTTTCCTCACATTTTTCTATCTCTCACTTCTTCCTCTTCACCTAGAGTCCAAGAAGAAGAACATGAAGAAGTCTTCAAGAAGGTCTCGCTACTAACGCGAGGCTATCGGCGGATAGACAAGCCCGGTGACAATACCGGCTTGTGCATGTAAGTCCCTTCTCTCTTTCCTTCCCTCCAGCTCTTTCTTTTTCTCTTTATATTTCTCTTGTTTTATATTGCCATAAAAAACTTCCATTGACATATCATAGTTCCTAAATAATTAATTAAATGGATACATATATAAATAATGAACACACAAACATACACACATATATAGTTTGTAAAGTCTTTTTCATTACTCTCAATTCCCATGTTAAGATTTCATAGTGACCAATTAGGATTGCATGTTTGTTATTTTATTTTAAATCACTTTATTTAAAATTTGTATTAAAAAAAAATGAAGTCACGAATAAATACCATGGTTTTCTCATTTCTCACATATGACATATCAATACCTTTAGTTTTAAAATAATTTTTATAAATTAATTTTTAATTCTGAAAATTTCAGGAAATTTATATATGATAGAATATATTATTTTGTACACGCTGAAAAAAATTTTGATCGATCCGCATAACAGTTTAGGAATTACATCGTATTTATTCACTGATCGTAAAACAGAAAACTGCAGTTATCGGTCAACTTCTAGGACATATAACTTGGTATACCGGTATCCAAATTGAGCAAACTAAGGTGTTTTTGATATCTACATCGAATGATCTAGATTTTCTTAGTTTTATAGTTTTACTGAAAACCCATCTAAGATAAAGAAAACTGCGTTACAATATTAAGTGACGGATCTGGACAGAATCTGTTCCGATTCGCACACTATTTTTAAATTGGACATAACTCGAACACCCGATGTCCGTTTGTGACAAAATTTAGATGTGTAGATGCACCATTCATAGAAATATAATTTTATGTATATTATATTACTTAGGAATGCATGAAACAACCTGATATAGGCTTTGCAATAGAATATATAGTTGCTGTCCAGAAATCTGAAATTATGTTTTAAATGCTGATATTAAAATGATCATAACTAGAGCTTCAGAAATCCAAATCATGTGAATCTTGGTGTTTTAGATAAGTTCATCGAAATACCTACAATTTTCTGATAATTTTTGTAACCTGAAACCTAATAGAAATTAACTCAAACTGCGTTTTAAAAATATGTGACGGTGCCGAATAGATTCTGATCTGTTTTGCGCGACGATACGAAAACATATATATCTCTCAAACCGGTAGTCGTATTTAAGTGAAACTGGAACTCATGCATGCAAAACATTTAGAGCCATATTTTTGTTTATATTCCGCATTCGTTCAACTTGATTAATTAGTCGTACATAATATTTCTTTACGTTTATGGTAGTTACTCGAATAATATACTTGACTCATTTCATGCTATTCGAACATGTATACATATTTATCTTGATCATGAAATTGTTGTATGTACATAAAGACGATAACTAAATACTTGAGTTGTATTTTAAAAACTATACAAAAGTATTTTTACATAAAACCCCCTCAAGTTTTATAAATTACCCTAAGGACCCTAGCAATTATAGGACTTCGATTTACATTTCTACGATCTGACTCGGGTTTGAGTCTGATCATAATCCGACTTGAATATGATTCAAGTACCATATAAATCTTCAATATTCCAATTCAAAATGAACACATGAATCCATGAATACAATTATCAATTTATACAACTTGACCGAACCGAACCATGGATATATATTCCTTTTACATGATTCTCAGTATTCCATTTACATGACTCTACGGTTATGACCGTTTCCTGATATCATGGTTTCGGTCAGCCAGTCAATCAATCTACAATTACTACAATTTACAAGATAACAATACAAACAAGACATCGCGGGGTTTAAGGGGTAGATTGGTACGGAAGGTGTTAAAGGTGACACGAGGTGGTCAGATTTAATACACCTAACATGAATCCAGTTGCTGTTGTACTATGGTATAAACGGTTCCTTGTACTATACGTGCCCTTAGTCTCTGGCATATAGAGACTCCTCTTGTATACACAGGTATCCTTCTGTACCAAGCTACAAACAACAGCGTTAACATAACATTACAATAATAGTATACACTTTAGAATATATCTTCTTATTCTGTCTTCTTCTACTTTCCTCTTACCTTTGGGACTTACCGAGCGACCTGTTCGCTGACGACATTCTATTTCCTTCTTCTTTGAATGTCGTCAGGTGATTTGGACCCGACAGAGATCGAGCAATCGCAAGAAGACTTGGAGCACTTTGCCGAAGACCCTGCACTTTAGTTCATTGTACACTTTTCCTTTTTGTACCTTTCATTTCCTGTTATGCCACCGTTTAGGCATCTTTTTATTTCAGTTGTATTTCCTTTTCATGCATTGTACAAAGAATGTTAATAAATAAAAGTTGCTATTCTTTTTATATCTTGTCTCTTGTGTATTTATTTTATATTGCTTAGATACGCTTAGCGTATTTACTTCTGAGTATATACGTAGCGGACATCGTCGCGTCTTCTTCGCCGTACACTGGGAAGCAGGGCGTGACACAATATTTAATTAATCACCGTTTAACTTCGATTAAATTAAGGTGTGCAGCATATGAACCACGTCAAAGGTTTTTTGAACAGTCTACGTTCAAATTCAATGCCTTCATATTGATAATAATGAGGCGTGATTTTTCATACAAAAACTTTTAAATGGCTTCAATATATTTCCGATGTGGGGGGTTGTATCCCCATGCGCCTTGGGTTGTATATTTTATAAGAAATTTTGCCCAATGCAGTTAACTTTCGCATTGGCTGCATGATGTTACCGTATGAGATTCTTGAAATAACAACACTCAACTTTACAAATGTCATGATGGCTATTTTCGACAAAAAATGAATGTTGTTTCTGTCAGAGAAGAAAACACATCAATTCAATTTGGGATCCTGTGGTATGCACAAGGCGTTATGGGGCTATTCAATACACTCTTGTCTTACGTGAGTCATTGAAAGTAAGGATTTCAAACAATATTGCCAGTTTAAGTGGGTTTATGTCAAATATTAAAGACCATTCGTGTTTATCTCTAAGATCCCGAAAAGTCGATCATGTTTTATAAAATTTACCTCGTAATAAAATTTACTCTCAAGGTTAACGTTAAATAAAACCAGTATTTAGCACATACCATACACGAGATTGCATATGATTGCATATTTTAACATATGGCTAATATTTGAGAACTTTTTAAGAGAATTTTTTAAAATAATATAGATTTTAAAGGTTCTTCGCTAGATTTTTACTTCTTAAAAATTTAATAAGTTACCCATCTTAGATAAATTATAAAAATCGTTATTATCTTAATTAAAAGTATTTAAGATATTCCTCAAACAAAAATAAAAGTGATTTAAATTTTTAAAAAGTAACAAATCTCTTTTTTCTGCATTTTATTAATTTAATTATGTGTATTACAAATATCATAATAAATTAACATGTCACCGGTGCTTAGATGGCGGCAAATTAAAAGGGTTCTTTTTGCGGATGCTCTTAAAAACCTCTTCTTTGACATTGGTATGGTAGAGATATTGATTACAATTTTTAAATCTTGCTGCAAATGTATTGCAATAATTATTGGAAAGAAAATCAATTCAGCTTTAAACCTTAATACGTTTGACTCAATGAAAAATTTGAAGCCGGTCTAGGTTGATACCTTTCATGGCGATCATTTAGGAGTACGCATATTATTTTGCACGTGTAACGATACACATGGTCAAATAAAAATAATGTTTAATTTTCTTAAATTTGAATTCAAAAAATTAATGGTTAATTTATTTTCAAAATGATTCACAACACTTCTAGTAGTTATTTAAGATCGGTAAAGATAATTGTATAGTTATAACTGATTGAGTTAATGATTGTATTTATTAAATGTCTGTTAAAGAAAATTCTATATTTAATTTTCTTGCTGCCGCTATTTGAGGCAAGTTTTGTGATTATAACAATAGAGAGTAGAGGCAATTAGGGCATTACCAGATATAAATATGATATTTTCCCCGATTCCGCATGATATCTTTAAAAAAAGATGTACTTAATAAATAAATGATAATACCGATGAACAAGATGTGTTGGCAACGTACTCAAAGCTCAGGGACCTTTAGAATAACAATTAAATTAAGGGGTATAAGGAGATCGACAGGCAAAAAAAAGTTTAATTTTAGACTAAAATAACCTTTAACTATAGCTGTTTAAAGCATTCGTAATGCCTTTTTCAAATTACGGTAAAATCCCTGAAACTTTGGTTTGAACACCCCCCTTCCAGCCCCTTCAAAATGTCCTCAAGGAGGGAGGTTAGTGCAATAAACAAAGTATAAGGTACTTTAGTGAAAAAACGGTGGTAGTAAAAGTCCATTTTTTCCCATTTTCTTCAAGCTTTGATCAGTGGAGATCCCTCGTCTTCTTCCTCTTCCTCTCGCGCTTCTCTCAACGTTGTCATCGTTTCCATCATTCTCACACTAGGCCTTCGACGTCCGTCAGCATCTCGCCACCGTCACCAGGTCCCCTCTTTTTTCTCAATGATTCTCTCTCTCTCTCTCTCTCTCTCGATAATTCGATCAAATTTCTGCTATTTTAAAATCCCTTTGCAATGTTTCTGTGAAATTGTATGCCTCTTGTTGTTCCCTTATTTTTATAGCATTTTAGAGTTTTTGTTATGATTAGTGATGCATGAAGTTGGATCTTGATTGCCAACAGATGAATTAAAAAGAAAAAAAGACTTTTAAGTTGATTGGTTTAATGATGTAATTGTAGAAAATAGGGAAAAAACGAAGTACTTTCCTAAACAGATAATCAGGGGATACCTAAATTAATAAATCGAAGGATTAGTTTACCCAAACCATCACATATAGACTAGAGAACAAAATCTTGAATTAATTTTATCATTGACAAACAACATTATATTGTTTATCGTTTTTTCCCTTAAGGCTTCATATCCCACACCGTTTTACAATGAAGCGTATCAATCCTATTGTCTATAGAGATTCCTTTCTCATTTTACAAAGAAAAGACGCAATGCACATTTCAATGTATTACGTGGGTAGCGAGATTTTAAAATCCCCTTTTTAATGTGGGACAATCAATATTACCACTTAGGCTAGATGCTCTTGCTAATATATCAAATTATCAATGGACTAAAAATATATTACACTTTCTTAAAATTCCAACACCCCAATGTTATTTTAGTTTATTTTTTAAATCTCAGAGGGGTCTGTGCCCCCTCTAGCTATACATCGGTTGTACTCATTTTCTATCCAAAAGACAAGTAGCTCTAGCTCCATCAACACAATTATAGTTGTGGAATGAGACATAGAGACAATTATGATCTTCGTGAGAAGAGAAGTATTGCTCAAGAAATCGATAGAGGATTGAAAAAATTTATATTCACTTCTCATTTACCTTGTTCGCCAAGCCTCAAACTTCTCCAATTCAAGATGTGCATGATACCTCATTCCCAAAAGAACGCACCTAGCAAATGAAACAAACATCTTTAACCTTTGATGGATTTTCAGTCAAAAGCAGGAATCCTAAATGAACGCAACCCATGAGAGCCCTAAGAAAACTTCGGTACCCTTTTCCACATGAAAAGAGGATGCATTGTAAGAAACATAGTGGAATTTACTATGATTTCCCATGCTGTACCTCACCCCTGACTGCAAGTTTTGAAGATCACAAGATTCACGACAAGCAAATGACGTGGAATTTGGGCTGAATCGGTTCAGCCACATATTATGTTTTGCGGTTGTTGTGATCTTTAATGAACAAAAGTGGGAATCCTTATGAATGTAAACCACAAGATCCCTAAGAAAACCCCCTTTTCCACATGAATAGAGGATGCATTGTAAGAAACATAGTGTGAATTTACCATGATCCCCCACCCTGTACCTTATTCATGATTGCAATTTATGAGATCATAGCAAGCAAATGGCATGGACTTTGGGCTGAATCTCTTCAGCTGCATATTATGTTATGTGGTTGTTTCATGAATCATGATTGGTAAGATCCAAACCCAAAAAGTTGATCCAATGACGCCCCGAAGTTCCATTATTTCTATATAAAGTTATCATACTCTGCGGGTTTTTGTATGCGTAGCGAGCATAATATAAGCATTTCCCTCTGCAATAAAAAGTTTCTACCTCTGCCCCTCGGCGGTTCTTTTCCGAGGGCCATTTTTGTATTTTTTTGAGGGGGGTGTTGTCGTAACTTTTGGTTCTCGCTCTTTCCGTGACCTCCTAGAGGACCTTAATCTTCTTCATGAATCATTATGTTTGCACTTCTATACATGATTTCTGCATAAAAAGTTAAAAGATTAAAACGATTTGTGTATGAAGTCCTCTTCATCTATAAGGAAATAAGTTCGTTCTTTCTTTCTTTCATTTTTGGGAGGTGAGGAGGATATAGTGAAGGACTTAGGTAGTGAGGAAACATAAGGAAAGGCGAGGGAATCCTTTAGACATTCAAAACTTCCTCCGGCTTATGAAATTGAGCATAGTTTTAAGAAGATCAAAATATAGAGGGACATTCTTTGTTCATGGTTTATAAATGTGCATTATCGTGTAAACAAAATATAAACAACTTATGCATTTTTGCTTTCTTTGCGCCCTTTATGTGAGTTACTACTTACAACTTGAGCCTGCATTCCATGGTCATTTTATACATTCTACTCTGCAGCTATGGTGCAGCAAAGGATGCTAATCCGGGTTCCGTTGTGCCTTCTATGATTCCTAATGGATGCAGTGCAATTCACCTAAATCTTATGGTAACTTCTAATGACAATATATCCTTAGGGTTTCTTGCATGTCGTTTGTTTTGTATATCAATATAATCTTTGAAATTTTCTACTCTTTATAAGAATACAGTTGGTCATTGTGCACCTTAGACCTATATGAATGTATCTTATACAGCAAACAAAGGCCGTTTTATATGCTTACATGTATTATCATGCAAATTTGGCTTCCGTTACCCAACTTCGAAGTATGAATGCTATGCATTCTGGTGGGTCCTTAGATTCTAGGAACCAATTTTCTCTTTACCCATTGTTTCCTTTTATTCTTAATACATGCATAAATACATGCATGCAAGAAGCATTCCCACAAAAGCAAATAATGCATGCACATTAGAAAGATGGTGATGGGCATGCTATGACATTGGGCATGAACTAAATTAATGATTGGCTGAGAAGGCTATATTAGGGTCAGTAGAGATGATGTTTGATGGCTGCAGCTATATCTTATATTGGTTGTTACAATCTGTGCAGTGTTGAGAATTTCTTTTGGGCAGGATATTGTTTGTATATCAGCTTTCTCTATGTAAGCATATACTTTGCCTCTTGCAAGTATTTATTCTGGCAAAGTAGCTTACTGTGGATGCTTATTCATAGTACAAACCAGCATTTATATATGGACATATGCGTACACCTTATTCATAATGTTCTTCTGTGAGCACACACATCTATGAGAAACTTAAATTCTTACACGAAATTATATAGAAGTGTTAGTAGTACAAATACAAGATCTGGAACTTACCTGCAGCACAATTTAAGCAGTTTTATCTTGTGGTTTAACGCTTGATGTAAAGCACTCATGCATCTATACCACTAAAAGCTAAAGAAATATGTCCGAACATTCGGTATGGTAACGTTTAGTTATATGAAGGAAAAAAGTTGACTTGCATATGGTAATGGGTGAATACAATTTGACGTGCTGCTCATTTTGGTTTAGTCAGGTTTCGGGTCAAAACAAGTAAGCAATCCAAGGGCTAGCATAATTATTCTTGTACAGGAAGCGAGAAATAATTGTATTACACAAATGAATGGTAAAAGTTGATACATGCAGTTAAACAGCACAGCTTTCAATAGATGCTGGTTTGTCAGGTTTTGCGCCAAAATTGGTCAAAATTGCTTGATGGTTGATACCTATTTGTGATGTAAAAAATTAAAATTAAGGACTGGCCTTGATTTTGGCTTCTTTATAGATGGGAAGCTTTTCAGGGTTGGTTGTTTCACATTATTATAGACCTGGAATGAAGATATTTTTGGTTATGCACTGAGAAATGAAGCTCCAAGAGGGCATCATCGTACTGAAACCTTAAGCACACAAAGTATTTAATGTTTTATTACATCGCCGTCTTCGCCATTATCATCTAAACTGAAACCAACCTTGAAAATATACCCTTCGAGTAGATTAACGTTCAATGGACAAAAATGTTAAATGTATCACCCTTAAGGAGTAAATTATTTGGGATAAGCTATCAAATATACAGACAATTATCTAAAGGTACCCGCATTCTTATATACACTCATATACATACATATATAGCCAAGCTTGGGTTCGGTGTGTGCTTTTTCAGGTTCAGGTGCGGGTGGGTTTGGAGAAAAATGAAAACCCGCCTGTGTTTATTCGGGCTGGCTTTAAATCTCTCCAGATCCCTTAATTTCCGGGTGATGTTTGGGTTAACCAGGCTATTGGTTAACACCCTCACTTAGAGTCCTTTATGCAGACTTGTGTTGGTGATATCTATTCGGAACTCAGCAGGGAGCCGTTCAATTTTTCTTATTTAGAAATTTATAAGACTATGAGCTGACCGAATAACTCATTAAATGTATATTAGATATATTTTTATGAGGAATATTCTTAAAGACTTTATGTTTGTGTTCAAGGGATTGGGACCATAGTCACATAATTGGCGCATTATTCGGCGAATTCGCGAGTAATTCGTGAATTTTTGATCGGCCGATTAAATCTCTGATTTAATTGCCGTTGGTGAGCGCTCCGGATAATTCGAAAAATCAGCGAATAATTCACAAAAATAGCGAATAATTAGTAACATCAAAACCCAGCGCCTCATATTAATTTCTTCCTTGAAATCCTTCCCGAACATTTCCCGAATACCTGTTGAATCTTTCCGGAATACCTGCCGATTTTTTCCGAATGGTTCTCTGAATCCGAATTTCGACCTCGCCGAATTAATCCCAAATCGCGAATTTGTGACTATGATTAGGACAGGGACCCCAGATCACATGTTCAAGGTTCACAGAGTGCCAAGAACGCAGATAGGAAGAGAGTAAATCGCATTTAACCAAAATCGAATTTGCGTAAGGCTTAGACTTTTCAAATCATGATAGAAACACCAATTTCGCAGGCATGTTAATATCCTACCTGTATGTACTCATTGCTTACCTTGATGAAAATCTTATCGGGATATGTTTCAGGGATTGCCTCTTTGGTATGGGGGAGAAATCCTGATATTATATTCATTATAGTGATAATCGAATTAAAGAATTTTCATGCCCTCAAGAATTAGATAACGGAGGACCACCACCTTGTTAGCAAATTACAGAATACAAAAACAGATATCTGTCCAGGACAGCAGCATGAACTAATCCTTAGCATTAAGCAACAATATCTTCTCAAACATTCTCATCTCTTAACACAAATATTAAGTAATCACGTGCCTCCTAAGTTCCTTTTACATGGAATTAAATCGTTTCTCCACTTCTGCCTTTCCACAATTTTCTTGCAGTAGTAATTAACAAGAACTTTTATTTATCGTCCGTTTCTCCTTGAGGCAGATAATTGTCAATAGTTGGATGCAAGGATTTTTTTAAGATTACCCATATAGCACATAACAGATTTCCACTAGCAGCTTTGTTCACAGCTCCTGCATATCCAAAAGAAACTCCGTTGATTAAGCTGACGTGTATGAGCTAGATGAAATGTGTATTATGAGCATCATTGACGTGAAGGATTGTTGCATGAAGGCTATATTTGGACCCTGGATGGTTTCTTTACCCTGATAAAAATGGAACAATCACTAGTTGCACAATCACTAGTTGCTTCGGTTTTCTTTTTTATATAGTATACATTATTATTTAATGACCTAACTGAATTTCATATGCTCGTGTCTTATATCAAAAGAGCTGCTAACGTTTTGATTCTGCTGAATATTTGTCACATGTGAGACATGGTATGCGTTCCCCTACCACAAAATGCATCAAAGAGTTAGATAGATTGGCAGTTCGTTTAAATGATGCAAAAGATGATGCGAAGCAGAACAATTTGTCCTTGGTAAATATACCAGCATCGTTATGGGGATGGAGATCTCCTTGGGAAGGAAGACGGGAAGGCGGGGAGCTGATTAGCAAAGGAGAAAATGAGCTGTATCTTCTAGGAAAAAGAATTAGGGAAAAGTTTCCGGAATTGTTTGATGAGGAATATCACCCAGATGTCTTTTCAATTAGGGCAACACAGGCTGGATATCTTACTTCAATTTTTTTCTTCCCGTAGTATTTTGGTAATTGAGATCAGAGAATTTCAATTAGCTTGCCATAATTGCAGTAAGTAAATTGGCAGTTATGTTATAAAGTTCAGAAAAAAGTGAGATAAAATCCTGTAAATGAAACCTATTGAAGAAAAGATGTTATGTGAACTAATTCTACATGGAATTTTGTTGAAATTACAGTGCACATTTCTTAAACTATCTCTAGTTGTGTGTTACAATATTTATTTCAAGTGAAAGCCCAGTAAATAGAAATTTCTACCATACTGCTTTAAGATATATCTGGAGATATCACTGATTTATTTAGATATCTCTTCTATGACAACTTTCTCTATATTGATTCCACCCAGCTCAATCTTGTGAATTGGGCATTGTAACTCTACAACAAATCTCCTTTCTTTTCTAATTAATTTCCGCACTAGTTTGACTTAAACTACGAGTGAGCCTATTTCCCTATCAAAGTCCATGCTAGTATTCATGTCCCAACTTTTCAAATCATAAAAATACTATATTTGAACATAATCATCTTTAAACAGAACAAATTGTAAGAGTTTTATTAAGTATCTCTTGCTTTAAGCTATGAAGTATGGACAAAGGACATGGAAAATTTTGTAAAAATGAGGATACTGGTACTTAGCTATATTATTCATTTATATTTTAATTTTATGTGTGTGTGTGTGTTAAAACAAAATATAAAAAAACATGAGAAGAAACATGAACCGGTATAACTTTATAAGCAATAAAAATATAATCAAGGCTACAATTTTCATCCCTAACTATAAGTTTCCTTGACACACATACAAAAGAAAACAATCCAAAAGAGTTAAAAAAAATTATTAACCCTTTCTAATTAGTGTCAATTTTCATAGATCCAACTTCATCATTTGCATCAATTTGGATATTTACTTGTTCTAGGTCTAGACTGCCATAGGAGATATTTAAAATGTTTAATATTCTTGTATACTTGAAGGTATCAAATTTGTCCACAAATATATTCCTCATTCTTATTTCACAACCTCTACGTTGAAGAGTCAGACACATCCAATTTAGGCCGATATAGCCCAAACATGTTGAACATGGAGCGTTGGAACCTGCCGAGCAAATAGAAGTCTTGGTGCTTCCTAGGTTTTAAGGAATGTTAAATAAACGTTCATTTTCACTTTATCTGATTATTAGTCATCAGCGTTTTTAAAAGCCAAATAATTCTTGTGTATAACGATAGAGGTTCCTCGAGCATCAGCCAGTGCTGTGGCATTTGGCCTTGGATTGTTTTCTGGGAAAGGAAGCCTCGGACCAGGGAGGCATCGTGCCTTCTCTGTGATAAGTGAAAGTCGTTCAAGTGATATCTGTTCACGATTTTATGATACTCATGAAACTTACAAAGTAAGGAAAATCCTTTGATATATTTAGTTACTTCTTACTTTTTATTGATTCATGTTAGCCATAATCAATCTATAAAATAAAGTTCCTGTATTTTCCTACCTTTGATATTTCAACAGTATATTATATTTCTGTAGCTAAGCTTTTGAAGGTTCAACTTTTGTTAGTAAAGTAGCTTTATCAGTTTGACTTGGAGGATCTTAAGAGTTTTATATGATCAATAATATTTAAATGTTTTATCAAATGGAAAACATGATAGAATATGCATCACTTTGTATGATTAATTGGTATCCTATCTATTCTAGTCAAGTGGTCTCACAGAAATAGCCTGGATTTTTTTTAAAATTTCTATATGATCATGGATTTTTCCAACTGCACCAGTTATGCGCACAAAAACATCCTTAAATGTGTGTGTGTGTGAGCGTGCGTGTGGGCACGCACGCGCATGTGTATACGAGTGTGTGCAAATATTTATACAGAGATGAATGTGGGTTGATCTAAAAATATTGCCTGTATCGTCTGACATTGCGCCTCTTGGATAATAAATGGTTACAAATCTCATACATGCAAAGTGTGGGCATCTCTGGAATATTTCCAACTTTACTTTTATAAAGTTGCATAACTGTTAACTTTGACAGGAACTATGATAAATCTATTTCATGTTTCCAGAAATATATAGCAAATCAGGAGCCTTCTGTTGATACGATTAAAGAACCCATTTTAGGTAGCATTTCTTCTGAGGTTGGCAGACGATACCAGCTAAGTTTAACTAAGCAGGATATTGCTTCTTTGTGGTTTCTCTGCAAGCAGGTATAATGAAGCCTCTTAATCTAGCTGCATTATAGATATAGCCCTGTTCCCCCCCCCCACCCCCCCCCCCCCCCGCGTGGATCAATTACTGTTTTTCATATTTCAGGATCTTTATTGGATATCACAGATCAAGCTTGTGGCCTTTTCAATCCCGCAGAGGTAAACTCTTTTTATTTTTATTCAAACTGGAGTTTTTTTCTCCTTGTTCGGCCTCTTATATTGGTAATTCGGTATACTATACATGATGTTAGTATACATTGAAAATTTTGATGTTCAGGTTCTTGCTTTGTATATGTGCCATCTTGACGCTGAGCATCTAATTTTTCCTTCCGTGTCCATCCAATCTCTGCGACAGCCTATTGACTAAAGACTAAGAAATAAACCCCTAATTCTTTTCAGACAAGCTCTACTTCATTATACATGTTTTTAATTGCATAAATGCGACACTTATTTTCTACTAAAACCCATTACACAAGTCCAGGATACCTATCATAGGTTTTCTTTTTCTGGATCAAGAATATCATTCAATATATCCCTAAATAATCCACTGATCATCTGTGTATATACATCACTTCCCATAGAGCGCCCTAGCATAAACCAACTCCTTTTTAAGGCTCCTGTCTCTTTGCTTTAGTTATGGATGAAACTTACTAGATATGTGCATCTTATAGGGCATGATGATGTTTGTTTATCATATCTTTCGTTAATTTTTATTAGAAATGTGCGGGTGGGTCACAGCTTGGCCATAAATTGAGATAATTATAAGTGCTTCAAATTATTAGTAATTTAATTTCAGACATTATTTCAAAACTCTCAAAACAAAGGATTTACTGGACAATATATTTCTGCGTGCACTTAAGGCTTACTTTCAGTATGACCTTTTTTTGTAATATCATTATTATCTCATGTTTCTTTATTTGGCTAGGTTTCTTTGCTTCAATGGACTGATGACTTGGAGGGGTTTCTATTAAATGGTTATGGTAACTCAGTAAACTATCGCACGGGAATACCATTGCTTCGTGATGTTGTTCAGTCAATAGAGCAAGCAATCATGGCTAAAGAAGGTAATTTAAAGCTTTCTGTTGTTGATTGTAGGTTATTAGCTTTTTTTCACAGGGGATTTGGGTGTTTGGTGTCTTTTGCGAATATGACTGCATATAGTATTACTTATTTGTATCTTTTTGCTACCGCATTATAATATCGGGCCACTATGTGTTTACTAGTCACATGGCATATAGTTTCAATTTGCTTGTAAATATTCTTATATTTTTGGTTTTTGTACATTAATCATGATCCCAATTTTTAAATATTAAATTTTTTTTTTTGGGGGGGGGGGGGGAGTTTAAAATATTGAATGCTATATTTTAGCTTCTTGGCATGCATCACTTCACTAAGAAGATAGCTGCTGGTTGCTCACACTGGTAGGGGATGCTTCATTTGTGATGAGCTCCTCTTTTGATTACGAGGACTTGGAACATTGGAATCACTTAGATATGGTGTAGGCTTAGTCTGTTGTCAGTTAAATTGTATAATTTCTAAAATCTGCCATGAAGTGCACATAATATAATCACCTACCATATATGTACATTTGCTTTTGCCTTCTGGATTTTCACTAAATAGTCACTACATATTGGAATTTCAATATTATGCTTCTGATATTATTTAGTGGAATAATCTTGGAACCAAGCTACTTTCATAATGTTTCCTACATACGTACAAATCTCCTGTATCTTCAGAGAATCTTCACCTATATAATGGACAACTCTCATTAGATATTTATTTTTGGAAACAAACGTTCGGTTTCCATCCTATCTAATTAATCATGAACCATAGAAATACCATACAATCATACATCTTAGATCCTCAACTAATCGCTCCTATTCCAAAAGAGAGATGAAACGAATATAAACACAATATACATACACCACTCCTGAATCAGAAATTTTCAATTATTTACATCTCCTGTACTAAGAATTACATCGTTGAGCAATAACCAAAGATAATTCTTAACTTTGCAGAACCATTAACATCCAAATGATACTAGTGCACCAATATCTGTCTTCCTAATTTCTCATTTATCCCTTTGTGTTTGCATAAAATGTATTCCATGGATGTTGAAATATCAGAAGTTTTTTCGCAACCTGATATTACACTTTCATTAAGGGAGATATGAGTAACATGACTAACACAACAGGTGTAGAATTGCTAAAATTTAGTAAAAACCATGCTGATATACTTGTACTCAAGAAAAATTTGATTGCAATTCCAGGAAACCATACCCCTGCCACATTTGAGAAGGCAAGGCTCCGTTTCACTCATGCTGAGACTGTTGCACCATTCACATGTCTTCTTGGTCTTTTTCTTGATGGATCTGGTGAATGAATCTATCACAATCACTTATCATGCACTATATTTTGTTATTATGAATTTGTAATTAATAGCGTATTAAATTTATTCTTTTCCCCCCACTATGTTCTAGAATTTGAGCAAATACAAAGAGGAGCCATTGGATTTACCTCCTAAACCTCCCCAGAAAAGGAATTGGAGGGGAAGCACTGTAGCGCCTTTTGCTGCAAAGACTATGTTGACGTTGTATGCCTGTGATGGCAATGATTCTACTGATATTATGTCATCTGAAGAGCACATGAACAAATATTTTGTACAAGTTTTGCACAATGAGAGACCAGTTCCTATACCGGGATGGTTAATTTGGAACAATTATTATTTTCCTTTCTTTGCTCAACCACTTTATTGCTTTTGATAATTTTTTAAAGAAAAATGATATATTTTATTTCTGGTTCACATATTGCTGCTGGTGCAAAATATATTTTGTTTTGCTTTTGGATTTATTTGTGCTTTAGAGTATGACATGATTTCTTGGAGCAAATATATAATCTCCACCTAGTTTTTAGATTTTCCCCATGGTCGTGGAGAATTTGGAGACACCAAACAATCTTTGAGGAGTATGGCAAGCCCTTCTCATATCCATAGTTTTCTTGGCCAACAATTTGACACAAACTGGTAGGCGTTGGACATCAATTGGTTGTAAACCTTTGTCAAATTTTAATAGCAGCCATTTTCATAGCATAAGAGTCCCTATTATTCCAGTGTAGACTGGTATATCACTGCCAACCCCACTGTAATCAAAATGGCTTATCCGATGACGTCAACATACTTCTATGAGTGCTGTCATGGCCAATTACTTAACAATTATTTTGCTACTAAGCTGTAACATTCATCTAAAAGGGGGAGGAGACAATATGAACTATTAATTTTGGACAAGAGAATGCCTACTAACTAGTATATATGTTTGAATATACTCTACTAAATAATTACTGAGTGTAGTCAATGAAATCAAGCCATCCACTTTCACGACGGCTGTGTGGTTTAAGTTGCAGTTTCACATATTCATCATATGTCAATTCATAAGTTAGATTGGTCGTAATCTCTATGAAACGTCCTGACTTATATTCATTCATAGGACTCTCCCATCAATATTATTCTGTAGAGAGGATCGGATTGCATGCACGTGTGTAGATTTGATTCGTAATTTATGCTGGGTCTTTTTGCAACATAAATTTCCACTTTTGGTTATGTGCACTTGGTATATTAGATAAACAATTCTTCATTCAACTTTTGTTGTACTTAAATTCTTCTTCCCCTCTCTTGTTGATATGTAAATAACTCAGGCTTGTTTTCCTCAGGGTTGTGGCAAAATACAGATTTTTTTCCCTTGTGAGCCTTTTAAGGTATAACACTCCCCGTGTTCCGAACAGGATAATATTTCATTCAAAATATAAAGAACCTTTTCTTTATGATCTTTTCATGCAGGAACAAATTGTTGCTTCTCATTTGATACACAATTTTGAATCTGTCTGCACAATTAAAATGCTAGAGAATTCAAGCGAATATAGTATCATCTGATTTTTAACCCAAATTGCTCATAAATTTGGAAAAGATACGGACTAACCTCCTCTCACAAAACCACCCAATCTTTTCTCTGCAAAGCCCCCATCACTGCAACCAGCGTGTTTGTGTTTTATTGCCAAGTTTTGATAACTAAATTAAGGGTGTTGTTTGCGATAATTACTTTAGAAGTCCTTTTTGGTTTTAATTTCTTGGATGTTTTTCCAGCCCATATTTTGTATATGACATGTAATTGCAGTTGGCATAGTTCTCACAAGCTACTCTCAATATGTATATGTTGTTGTTTATTTATTTATTATTCTAGTTTCTTGAAAGAAGAGAGATGGACTCAGAAGAGTTGTTTACATGTTTAACTTTTGTATGGACATTTTGTTATTTGCGCAATTTCTTATAAATTATTTATAAAAAGGATTCCATTTGTGAATTAGTAGATGAGTATATTGGAAGGTGTAGAGTACTAAATATGCCAATTGATGGTGGTATGTGACCCAAGCATTATTCTGGCATCAAGAATAGTCTAAAATGCACATTTAACAAGACTTGATAAGGCTTTGATAGAAATATGCCGTAATAAAATTACTTGTACGACAGTCATATACATCTAAGCAGACCTCTGCAAGTAAACGAGAATAAATTGGCTACATAACTCGATAGTTTGTGTTCTGAAGCATATCTCAATCTATTTATTATATAACTCAACAAAATAACTTAAATAAAAAATAACTTACATTATTTTTATGCTATTATTACATATAGCTTATGCTATGCTACTCATTGATAGCAATAGCAATAGCATAGCATAGCTTGCGTTATTTGTAAATAAGATTTTGCGTAGTGACTTTTATTATTAAACTGGATTTAAACTTCAATAAATCAGATGAACCTAATATTTATGTAACACGTCATCCAGCTTTAATTCTCATAGTCTAAAAATTAAATAGAAAAACTTAATTCAACTCGATTACTTTGAATTTGAATATCTAAGTATCAATCTAAATTTGTAAAATTGATAATTAATTGATATTATGTTTTGTATTTTTTTCTTAAAACAATTTAATCTATGTTTTATTTTGTAAAACTAATTTACTTATATTTTTGATTTAGTATGAATAAATATAATTATTAAAAGAATTAATAATAATCTATGTAGTTTATACTTTCGGTTTTCAGAGATGGAGCACTGGCTTTTACGCTATTATCATTTTCAATATTGGTTAGAACTTATAAGTTAGGAAACACAAAAACTTCCGGCATGCCGTGTTTGTATCCGACACATGTTGGACACCGCTATTTGCCAACACTCTTTGACATATTGGAAACGACTTATGCATGTTGAACACATTCTATAAATGTATGCACGTGTTATTGCGTGTCTCATTACGTCCTATGCTTGTCATGTAGGTCTCTAATATATGCTTGTCATGTAGGTCTCTAATATTTTGTCTAGATGATGATATGGAGATAACGAATGACGTTGGTGACTAGCGTTGGTCGTTGGAGGACATTGTTCAATAGCGATGGGAAAAAAGGTACGTAAAATCTAAGGGGTATATAAATTTATATACATTTGGGAACAGAATGGTGTATTAATTATATATATATTTAATATTAATTTGGAAACCGACTCCAACTAAGTCAAAGGTTGAATATTAATGTAAATTAATATCACATTCCTAATTTAGATGGCTACCGTTGGTGTGTTGGCTTATTATATAAGCAACTAGTCTTTTAACGTCTTTCTTTAAAGTTTCCTTTTTTATTCGCTCAAAAGAAACGGGTCACTGTCGCTGCGATTTCATCTCTCCTTCGAAACCCTAACTCCCACGTGGATTCTCAGGAGCCGGCGGCGATCTTTCCCCACAAAATCTTAACCCGCAGGTCTCGAAACCCCCATGAGAGCTGATGAACCCCCGGCAATGACGCCGCCACCGGCGATGACGCCGCCACCGGCGATGTAAAGGCGGCATCTTTCCCCATGGGAGTCCGATGAACCGCCGACTATGACTTGGCCCCAGGCGACGTTGAGGCTGCGAAATTAGAAGAAAGAGGAGGAATTTGAAGCCCCCTGAAGCTGCTGTTGCCAAAAATTGGGTTTTTGAGAAGAATCCAATTCAATTGAAGAAGGATGTTTTTGATGATGGTGAGATCGAGAGTTTTGATGTCAAGGAAATTGATCTGCCTATTGAGAAAAAAACTCAACTTTGGAAAAAAACTGACAAGATTTTGGATGCAATTGATCTCAACAAATATGAGCCTCGTCCAAGTAAGTTTTTCTACTTTGGTTCTATTTATTTTTCAAGAAATTTAATTGTTTAATTTTTGTCTTTTATTTTTTATTTTTAAAATTCAGTTGAAGTAGAAGAGGACTCACACATAATGCAGAACCGTAAAGGGTTTTTAACTTGCTGCTTAATTTTATGAAATTTGTTTTTTTTATATTGAGCAACTTTTTCTCTTTTTCAGTTGATTTGACAATGTGGAGAGACATCTCGAAGTCTGCTTTAGTTTTTGGGTTTGGTATTGTTCTCTGTTCCTCTTACACCAAAGATCTCAATTTTAGGTAATCTCTTTCCTTTTGAAATCCAAAAAGAATTTGAAAAAAATTAATAATAATATTGTATCAAATTTTCCAATAGGCAGCCTCATATCAGCAATTTCCTATCTGGATCCCGTCTATATGGCCTTAATTTTTATTTTCAAGTCCATTCTTGGAAGGTAATCAAAATTAATCCTTCAAGAAACAATTATTTAATTGCATTCTGCAGTCTGTATTCAGAATGAAAATTTTGTTTTTTGAAACAGGGGAGTTTTAGAATTTGGTGAGAAAGATGAGAGATGCATGGTGAGAGAAGAAGATGCTGTCTGGGCTCCTCCTTCCTTTTGTTAATGGAGTGTTAGCAAATCTCAAAGCACTTTTCTCTGGAGATCCTGCAACAACAACGAAGGTGAACCTTTTTTTAATCAACCTAGTTCTCATGCAGTAAAATTTTTACACCTTGTTTGTGGAACGTTTATTCACATTACTAGGTTTTGGTCCATAATGCATCACACCAAAACCTGTTTGACACGGTTGAAATCTTTTCACGAATTAGCTGAATTAGGATTCATTGACAAATATATCTTGACAATACAAACCAACCCTTCACATTACTAGATTTTGGTTCATAAATGCATCACACCACAACCTTTTTACACTGTCGAAATCTTTTTCACGAATTAACTGATATCGGATACGATGACTGATATAACCTAACAATACAATTGTTCGTGGAGCCAACCCTTCACATTACTAGATTTTGGTCCATAAATGCATCACACCACAACCTTTTTTGATATCGACCGATAGACTTGAAACTTGGATATCGAATTATTTTTACGATGACTTTCCATGAGTAAATTCGACATCTGTCTAAAATATATTAGAAATAGAGCTACAATCAAGTAGGTTCTATTGGGCACCCTGGGTTCTTATCTTTTTGTTCCTTTGTGATACATTTAGTAGTTATGTCCACAAAAAATATGCACTTACCATTGATTCTGTACCTGTAACCGATCCTACTATAGACATTTATGAAATGACATTCAAGCTCAAGCTCTCTCCATTGTTTGATCGACGCGACCGTCGACCCCTGACTTTTCGATCGTACACATTCATGATCCACTGGTTATGTTCCTATAACCGTCGTCCTATAGACATTTATCTAAAGCCATTCAAGTTCAAGTCCTTCCCATTATTAGATCTACGTGTATATGTCAACCTGTGACCCTTTCGATTGTACACGTGTTTTCCCAGAATTTCACTATTTTTAAAGGAACTATAAAGTTATTTCAAGTTGTTTACTTGTGTCGTTCTTTAAAGGACTTGAATCTATTACTACTTCTAAATTTCTTAATCCATTTCCAAATGCACACATCCTTCATTCCCCATCTATGACTGTCTTAACTCTGATTCACTACTAATTTAATCTACCTATAAATTTAATTTTTGTCTTTTCATGATGTCCTCCAATTCTTGTCCACGGCAATATGCACCAACCATTGACTCTTTTCCTATAATCGTCCCATAATAGACATTCAAGTTGAAGTTCTCTCCATTATTAGATTGACTTGAATATGTCAATCCGGGGCTATAACCGTCTTGACCATGAGTTCTTAGTGATTTAATCTTTCTAAGGGCTTAATTATTGTTTTTTTCCTAATGTTCTCCAACTCGTGTCCACAACAATATGCCTATTGATTCTGTTTCTATAACTGTCCTTTTATAAACATTTATCAATAGACATTCAAATCCAAGTCCTCTATATTATTTGATCTATGGGAATATGTAACCCATGAATTTTTGATTGTACATATTGATGATCCATTGTTTCAGTTCCTATAACCGTCGCCTTATGGACATTTTCAATAGGCATTCAAGTTCAACTCCTCTACATTTTTAGATCGATCTGTATGTCATTTCGTGACTATTTTGATTATACACGTATTTTCCCTTAGTTTCACTATTTTTAAATGCACTATAAAGTTATTTCAATTTTTTTCACTTATCTCGTTCTTTACGGGGGCTTAAATATTTTTCCATCTATATTATAAATTTCTGAGTCTTTCTTAATTAGTACTTCTAAATTTCTGAATCCATTTCCATATGCACCTATTCTTCATTCTCCGTTTATAACCGTCTTAACCCTGATTGACTACTGATTTAATCTACCAATAAATTTAATTATTGTCTTTTCATGATGTCCTCCATTTTTTCTCCACGTCAATATGCACCACCTATCATTAATTCTCTTCCTATAATCGTTCCATAATAGACATTTGTCAATATGCATTCAAGTTGAAGCCCTCTCAATTATTATATCGACTTGAATACGTCAACCAGAGGCTATAACTGTGTTGACCCTGATTTCTTGGTGATTTAATCTTTCTTCTAGCTTAATTATTGTCTTTTTCCTAATGTCTAACTTGTGTCCACAACAATATGCCTACCATCGATTCTATTCCTATAACCGTTCTCCTATTGAAATTTATCAATAAACATTCAAATCCAAGTCCTTTCCATTATTTGATCGACGTGAATATGTCAATCCATGACTTTTCGATCGTACACATTTATGATCCATTGGTTCTGTTCCTATAGCTGTTGCCCTATGGACGTTTATCAATATGCATTCAATTTCATGTTCTCTCCCTTTTTAGATCGACTTGTATATGTCAACCGGTGACTTTTGATTCTACACGTATTTTCCCTTTGTTTCTCTATTTTTAAATGCACTATAAAGTTATTTCAAGTTTTTTCACTTGTCCCGTTCTGTTGAGGGGCTTAAATATTTTTTATTTAAACTATAAATTTCTAAGTCTATTTCCTTATCATTACTAAATTTCTAAACCCATTTCCATATGCACCTATGATTGATTCTCCTGTCTGTAACTGTTGTAACCCTGGTTCCTTAATAATTTACTCTCCTTATGGGCTTAATTATTGTCTTTTTAGAATGTCCTCCAACTCATGCCCACAAAAAATATGCACCTAACATTGATTCTGTACTTATAACCGTTCCTTCTATAAACATTTATGAAATGACATTCAAGCTCAAGTCCTCTTTATAATTTGATTGATGTGACTCAACCCGTGTCTTTTTGATTGTACATATTCATGATCCACTGATTATATTCCAATAACCGTCGTCCTATGGACATTTATCAGAAGTCATTCAAGTTCAAGTCCTTCGCATCATTAGATCTGTGTATGTCAATCCTCGACCCTTTCGTTTGTACACGTATTTTTCCTTAATTTCACCATTTTTAAAGGAATTATAAAATTATTTTAGGCTGTTTACTCATGTAGTTCTTTAGAGGACTATTTTTAATCTAAATTTCAAATTTCTGAAACTGCTTCATTATTATTACACTTCTATTCGTTATTATTACACTTCCAAATGTCTCAATCCATTTCCGTATGCACCTATCCTTCATACCCGTCTATAACTGTTTTAACCCTAATTCACTACCGATTTAATCTACCAATAAATTTAATTAGTCTTTTCATGATGTCCTCCAATTTTTGTCCA
Organism: Agapanthus africanus; assembly: GCA_030015575.1. NCBI lineage: Eukaryota > Viridiplantae > Streptophyta > Magnoliopsida > Asparagales > Amaryllidaceae > Agapanthus > Agapanthus africanus. The sequence goes on along the minus strand of JASDDO010000286.1, from coordinate 84,301 downwards.
CGACAATATGCACCTACCATTGATTCTCTTGGTATAACCATTCCATAATAGAGATTTATCAATAGGCATTCAAGTTTAGTCCTCTCCAATATTAGATTGACTTGAATATGTCTACCCGGGGCTATAACTGTCCTGATCCTGATTTCTTAGTGATTTAATTATTCTAAAGGTTTAATTATTGCCTTTTTCCAAATGTCCTGCAACTCGTGTCCACAACAATATGCCTACCATTGATACTGTTCCTATAACCGTTCTCTTATGGATATTTATTAATAGACATTCAAATTCAAGTCACCACAATTTGATCGACGTGAATATGTCAACCCATGACTTTTCGACTGTACACATTGATGATTCATTGGTTCTGTTCCAATAACCGTCGTCATATGGATATTTATCAATAGGCATTCAAGTTCAAATCCACTCCAATTTTAGATCGACCTGTATATGTCAATCCGTGACTCTTTTGATTGCATACGTATTTTCCCTTACTTTCACTATTTTTAAATGCAATATGAAGTTATTTCAAGCCTTTTCACTTGTCTTGTTCTTTAGAGGAGCTTAAATATTTTTTTATCTAAATTATACATTTCTGACCCTATTTCCTTATAACTCTAAATTTCTAAACCCATTTCTATATGCACCTATGATTGATTCTCGTCTCTATAACTGTTGTAGCCTGATTCCTTAGGGCTTGCCTTGCCCCAGCATCTAAATCAACGGCGGGCGCCGAAAAGGAACCAGTCTAGCCTTTTCGACGAAAGCTAGGGATTTTATCTCCTTACGGGCTTAATTATTGTCTTTTTAGAATGTCCTCCAACTCGTGACAACAAAACATATGTACCTACCCTTGATTCTGTACCTATAACCGTTTCTATTATAGACATTTATGAAATGACATTCAAGATCAAGTTCTTTCCATAATTTGATTGCCGTGACTATGTTAATCGCTGACTATTTGATCGTACACATCCATGATCCACTGATTATGTTCCTATAACCGTTGACATATGGACATTTATCAAAAGTCATTCATGTTCAAGTCCTCGTTATTAGATCTACGTGTGTATGTCCAATCGTGACCCTTTCACATGCACACGTATTTTCCCTTAATTTCATTGTTTTTAAAGTATAAAACTATATCAAGTTGTTTACTTGTGTCGTTCTTTAAGGGACTTAATTCTATTTTTTTAAAACTAAATTACAAATTTCCGAAACCATTTATTGTTAGTATTTCCTAATTTCTGAATCCATTTTCATATGCACCTATCCTTCATTCCCCGTCCATAATATGTCAACCTATGGCTTTTTGATTGTACACATTGATGATCCATTGATTCTGTTCCTATAACCGTCGTCCTATGGACATTTATCAATAGGCATTCATGTTTAAGTCCTTTCCATTTTTTGATCGACTTGTTTATATCAACCCTTGACTCTTTTGATTGTACACATATTTTCCCTTAGTTTCACTATTTTTAAATGCACTATAAAGTTATTTCAAGCTTTTTCACTTGTCGCGTTCTTTTGGGGGGCTTAAATATTTTTTTTCCATTTAAATTATAAATTTCTGATCCTATTTTCTTATTATTACGAAATTTCTAAACCCATTTCTATATGCACCTAAGATTGATTCTCCTGTCTATAACTTTTGTAACCCGGATTCCTTAGTAATTTACTCCCTATGGGGTTAATTAGTAGATCAACGTGAATATGTCAACTCAAGATCTTTCCAATTTTGTACACGTATTTTCCATTAATTTTTCTATTTTTATAGGAACTATAAAATTATTTCAAGCTGTTCTCTTGTGTCGTTTTTTGAAAGGAACTAATTTATCTTTGTAATCTAAGTTTAAAATTTCCGAATCTACTTCCATATTATTACTACATCCAAATTTCCGAATCCATTTCCATATGCACCCATCCTTCATTCCTCATCAATTGTTGTCATTACCATGATTTATTACTGATTTAATCTACCTATAAACTTAATTATTGTCTTTTCATAATGTCCTCCAATTTTTGTTCACGGCAATATGCATCTACCATTGATTCTCTTCTTATAACCGTCCTATTATGAACATTTATCAATAGGCATTCAAGTTGAAGTCCTTAACATTACTAGATCGATCCGAATATGTCAACCTAGGACTCTTTGGATTGCACACATCCATGAGTATGACTTTTGCCAAATTTAGTTTGCACACGTAATCAATTATTCATGATACTATGATTTTTTTATTATGATCCGGCCTTTTCACATTTCAGTTGTCTCGTTTATACAATATTCGAGACCGTCTTCAACCTTTAAAACAAATTTCTCAGGATTTCAAATACTTTTACCCCATTTTGTATTTGAGCATTTTCGTATTTATTAGTAAGGCTGCATTTTGGAAAAAAACTTCAGTTGTTTCAAATTTCTAATTCTATTTTCTTGACCTTACTACTTTCAAAGGCACCATAAATATTCACTTTTTTCGTTACTTAAAGTAATTGAAGTTATACTTAATTTTTAATTTTCTAAACCTTTTTCCTTAATCACACTATTTTAAAATGCGCCATAAAGTTATTTCAAGGTTTTTCACCAGTCATGTAATTTAAAAGGGACTTGAATCTAATTTTTCTTAATCTAAATTTAAATTTTAGAATCTAATTTCTAAACATTACTACTTTCAAATTTCTAAATCTAATTCTGTAGCTTCTATCATTGATTTTTCTGTCTATAACAGTCTTGACCCTGATTTCTTAATAATTTAATCTTTCTAAGGTCTTAATTTCTTTTTCGAATGTCCTCCAACTCGTGTCCACAACAATATGCGCCTACTATTGATTCTTTTCTATAACTATCCTCCTATAGACAATAATCAATAGATTTAAATCCAGTCCTCTACATTATTTGATTGACATGAACATGTAACCCATGACTTTTCGATTGTACATATTCATGATCTATTGGTTCCGTTCCTATAACCGTCGCCATATGGACCTTTATCAAAAGGCATTGAATTTCAAGTCCTCTTCATTTTTAGATCGACATGTATATATCAACCCGTGACTCGTTTGATTTTACACATATTTCCCTTTAGTTTTATTTTTAAATGCGCTATAAAGTTATTTCGAGCCTTTTCACTTGTCTCGTTCTTTAGGATTTAAATCTATTTCTTTAATCTTAATTTGAAATTTCTGAATCTATTATCTAATTATTACTACTAAATTTTTACACCCGTTTCTATATGCTCCTATCTTTTGATTCTCCTGTCTATAACTGTTGACCCTGATTCCTGGTGATTTACTCTTGACACGGGCTTAAATACTGTCTATTTAGAATGTCCTCCAACTCATGTCCATAAAAATATGCCCCTACCATTAATTCTGTTCTGAAAACCGTTCATTCTATAGACATTTATGAAATGAAATTCAAGCCGAAGTCCTCTTTATTATTTGATCGACGTGACGATGTCGACCCGTGACTTTTTGATTGTACACATTGTTTCCCCCAATCAGAGCAAAGCTCTGTTTAAAATTCAAATTTTGAAATGAAGTAACGCTTCAGATGCAGCGCCAAATGCGCTGCGCCCTAAGCAGCGCACTATGTGCAAAGCACACGTGCGCTAGCGCTAAGAGCGCTGCACTTAAGCAGCGCACCACGTGCAAAGCATGGGTGCGCTAGCGCTGGAACCAAAAAATTCCCACCGACGGATCTAAGATCCAATAATAATGATAAATCATTAATTAATCAGAATTAAATTTTTTTATGGAAAGATTCCTCAAAATCTTTCCAAACAACAAGATTGTGCTATGTAAATCAGAGCACCGTTGGATCAATGATCCAATAGTGATTAAAAATCACCAAAATACTGAATAAATTCTGTATGGAAAGATTTTCTAATCTTGTTAAAAAACAAGAAAATTGTCTTCTGTAAATCAGAAGCACTTGGATCAAAAGATCCAACGATGGGAAATTCCCCAAATCAATTGGAGAAAAGATCTCCTTAACTGATTGAACAAATCAGCTTGCCCTATAAAAAGGCCTCTAGACTTCAAGTCTCAGAGATACAGAGGCATAGAGAGGAACTCCCCCATAAGCTTTGAGAGAATCTCAGAAAGAAGAGCCAAGCTCTCAATAGAAGAACTTCTTTTCTTCAAGGTAAAAAAACGGAGAGATGAAATCATCTCATAATTAAAAAGAAGAAATCACTTCTTTAAAAATTATAGATCTACAAGACCAAGGTCTTTCACAAAAAAGATCAAAAGATCTCATCATAAATAAAAGGAAGAACATAATTCTTCTCACAGATCAAAGATTTATAAGACAAATTGTCTTTTACAAAAAGAGAGTATGAACATCTCATAAAGGGGGAGAGAATAATCCAATTCTCTTAAGGATCGTAGATCCATAAAGGCAAATCCTTTCATCAACATAAGAGATTGAAAACATCTCCTATAAAATAAGAATTTTTGTTCTTAGAATCTTAAGACAGTCTCTTTTTGGATAAAAAGTTGATCAGTTAGCGCTTGCGCTCATAAGATAGCGCTCTGCGCTCAAGACTGGTGCACAGCGCCAAGCGTACCACGTGCTCCTCACGTGTGCGCTACTTAGCAGAAGCGCCTTAGCGCTCAAAGATTAGTGCAAAGCGCTGCAGAGCCTTGGCGCTCCAAATTTAGTGTACTATACTCATAAGACCGGCGCTTAGCGCTAAGCGCATCACGTACTCCCCACGTGTGCGCCACTGAACAAATAGCGTTTGTGCTCATAAGGTAGCGTCTTGCGCTAATAGACTGGCGCAAAGCGCCAAGCGCACCACGTGTCCCTCACGTGTGCGCTACTCGGCAGAAGCGCACTGCGCTCTTTAACTGGCGCAAAGCGCACCACGTGTTCCTCATGTGTGCGCTGATAGAACATAAATTGTTCTTTAATAAGCCCAGAGCTATGATAAATGCTCAGCTTTCAATAAAAGACAGAAATACTGTCAAAACTCAAATCAATGCTCAACATTATTAAAAGGGGTCAAGCCCAAATAAATGCTCAACAACACAAAATAAATGTTAAAACATTTTATCTTAATTAGACTTAGCCCAAGATTGGCCATAAGTCCTCAATTCAGATTAATTGAGCCCATATGTTCATAAATCTTTTAACAGATCTTAGTTCCAATTGGACTACAGATCTACCAACCAAAATTGGTTCAAGGGTACATTTATGAACCTCTCTGATATATGTCGTAATCCTTCAACGTCTTCGGAGAGGTGACGGGTCCTGACAACCATACATTTCATAGACTATGACGTCTTTAAACTGGACTGTGGGGTCCCTTTAAATCCACGGACTATGATGTCCTTAACCTTGGACTGTGGGGTCCTTAAATCCATGGACTATGATGTCCTTAACCTCGGACTGTGGGGTCCCTTTAAACCCACAGACTATGATGTCCTTAACCTCGGACTGTGGGGTCCTTTTAAACCCATTGGACCGTAATGTCCTTAAACAAACATTGGACCGAGAGTCCTTAAACTAACATTGGACCGTAATGTCCTTAAACTAATTGACCGCAATGTCCCTAAACTAAGCAATATAACTCAAATGCTCTCTTGTTGGATCTAAATGATCCCGTTAAGTAGATCTTAGTCTAAAATTAGACTGACGTATCCTTAACATAAGTTTAAGTTGATTTTAGTCTCAAATGAGACTAACGTATCCTTAAACCCAACCCCAAACCCAAATCTAAGAAAATACGGATTTGGACTAATTCACGCCCTCCGGGCGACAACATAAATTAGTCTCCGTATACAATTCACGGGCAACCAAAACAAAACAATCACACACGACATGAAGTGACCATCTGGAGAAGAAGAAAGTGGTTACCGCGATGCGGTAGCGTAATTAACTGCAGGGGCTTGCGCCTGCAGGGAAGAGCGTCCCCATAATCAAAACCCCCTCAAATGAGGGGGAATCTGACGAAGTCTGCTATATCAGCCGCATCCGTTTAAACGTTCGATACATGGTGCCATAAATCAACTTGGCATCTTCGAAGAGGTGGACGGATAGCACCATTTAGTATCTGCCTCGAATTCAGGCAAGACAGACCCGAGCGGTCGCGTGTCCGCGTTCGGAGCGGAACAGATTCTGGCACGTCCTGTGGGACCTTTTCCTCTTTCCACTCCACATTTCGTGTTTCGTGTTCGCGAGCAAATCGCGGTTTAATATGGTTGACCTTGGGTTCGAGGTACTAAGATTTGGTGTCTTGCTCCGTGCAGAAATCAGAAAAGAAATGGCCTTTAACTGCTCCAGCTGCAACTCCCGTTCCACCTTATCTGGAGGTGTAACCTACGGGCCCCAAGCATCCTCTCTGTTCAAGATGCCGGTAGAGCAAGTAACTCAGGCCACCACTGGGCTGTTCTTTGGGACCATGCTCTCACCGATGAGCTTCAATGCCCCACTGCTGTTGCAAGAAGCCCCAAAGAAGTCGATCTTTGATCGACTTACCACTGCCGCGGCCCCTCTCAACGGGTCGCCCAAAGCCAATGCCTTAGTTTTCAACAGACTGGGCCAAAACGCCAACAAGCCCGCGATACTTGAAGCAGCCATCTCAAAGCGGATAGCCATCCCGGCTCAAGCGGACGAAATCATCAGAGAGGCTTCTTCTGCCAAGAAGTCCGTCTTAACAAGATGACTGTTCCGGCTCCCGCTCCAGACGAAGTCTTCAAAGCTGCTTCCCCTGCCCAGAGGTCTGTCTTTGACAGATTGGACACTGCTTCTCAACGGACATCGGTCTTCAAGAGGCTGACAACGACACCATCTGACCAGCACAGGGGGCATGGGAAAGTCACTCCTATAGCTGAACCAACTCCATCTGCAAGACACGCTCGACGTCGCCATTGGCGCCGAGTAAGGAAGGCTTGGGGCAGCTCCCCTTCTGGACTGACTCCGCCATCTCCCATGGTGGAAATCGATGCTGCTGTTCCAACTGGGAACAGCTTTGAACCGCTAAGGAGGGTGCGCAAAAACTCTCCAAATGCCTTGTTGAAGAGATCTCCACCTGTGGAGAATGCTACAGAAAAGAAGCCGGAGCAGCCCCCTCAGCGGCTGTCCTCCAAAATTTACAAAGTCTGGCGACAGGTCCAGGAATCGGTGATTGACCAGGACTACTCTCGTCGACCAAAGAAGATTAAAGCTCGGCAAGAAAAGAGCCATCCCATGGTATCACAGAAGACGTCATCCGTCTGGGTGCCCGCTGCAACGGCTCCCTCAACTTCGACAGCTCATAAGAGGAGAAAGCTGGAGAAAATTCCGGTGTCGGCGGCGAACCGCAAGGACGCTGAATCTAAACGCCCTAAGTCTGGGGGCATGGTAACACATACCGTTTATATGGCTTCCGGAAAAGAGGAAAGTCGTGCTTCTACGGGTCATTGACCGCTTACCCGATCGGTAACAAAGGCTCAGGAGCAGCTGCAGCAAAAACTTCAGGAGATGCTGACTGCAATGGCTGCACTCACTGGGCCGAAAGAAAATCCAGAAACCTCATAGCAGCGTCGGGAACAAGAAACTGATACTGAATTCCTCCGAAGAATGCTCGAGAGGAAAGAAAAAGAGGCCGCGGAACAGGCAGCCAACATAAAACGAATGGCTCTTTTGTTCCAAGACATGTCCGGAATGATGTTACATCTGGAGCCCCTAGCTGAAGACCCCCCAATCATCATTGAAGACGACAGAGGAGAGACATCGAACCCTCTTCCGTCTCTTTCAGCAGCCAAGGAGGAGACTATCTCCAAGGCCGCTCTGGATGATTACATTGCTCAGCAAATACGAGCTCATCAGGCAAGCGAAACGGCCAGGCAGATCGTTAAGACTGGATGACCCTATCGGGGCTGGTATGACCAAATAAGGTACCCGCCGGGATATACGATCCCCAAATTCCATGTATATAAAGGGACAGGCAATCCCCACCAGCATGTCGCCCAGTTCAGGGCTCTATGTGGCAACACTGGAGGTGACGATAAACTGCTATTTCGCCAGTTCGTCGGCAGCTTGTCGGAGACAGCGTTCGAATGGTACCCTGAACTCCCGAACGACTCCGTCAAAACTTTTGCAGAGATGTAACTACTATTGACCCAGCGTTTCGCGAGTGCTAGTGAACGCACCCCAATAACAGCACTGATCAATGCCAGGTGAAGTCTGGAGAAACATGGGTTCAATACGCAATACGATGGTGAAATTTATGGTCGAAATGTGAGCAGCGCATCGAAGAAGCGTCGGCAGTGGGCATGTTCGTGGGCACTCTTGACCCTCAAGCGATCATCTCACAATTATGATGTTTTCAAGTTCACCACCTTCCAAGCCCTGATTGACAAACTGGTTCAAATGGACCAGATGGGCCACAAGCCTTCCTCTTCGAAGCCGGAGCTGCGGAATGAAAAAGGGAAAGGGAAAGCGACCTTCGTCACCAACGCTCAACAGCAGCTTAGTGGTCTAAAATTAACTATCGCCTTGACGAGAGACGATGATTTTATAATGAGAAAATGAAGCGCCCTTACTCGTTTTCCCGGGACAAAACGAGAAGATTGTTTGAACTATCGGTGCGCAACAGGCTCATCAATCTGCCGAATCCGAAACGCTCATTGCAACCCGGTGTGGCTAATAATCCCAACTATTGCCCCTATCACCAAGCGACAGGCGATCCAATTGAAGATTGCTTCCGTCTTTAAAGGCTGAATTGAAGATCAATATCAACAGGGCAAATTCGCCCTGTCCGAGTATTGGAAAGTAAGCCCGCCTCAGCCGCACGCTCCTAAAAGGGGAGACACACCGGGGGCATCGTGCTCTTTTGTCGAAGAAGCTCCGTGGGAGGTCGTTCTTTCAGCTAAGACGAAAAGGATGCTGAAAGATCTCCAAACATGCCCGGCAATCAGGTGGAAAAATCCATTGGAACCCGAGATCATCAAGGGAATGCTGAAACCACGTCCAACTCCAAAAATTGGTGGTGATAGTCAGCGCTCACACCCAGCCATCGAAGTCTTCAAAGAAAAAGAAGACCAAAAATCCCGTGAAGCTTAGTGACGAGCGCACGGACCTGCAAAAATATATCGACGCGCTGAAAGAATATAACCAGAAGACGCGGACCCCAGTCACACTTCTAGAATTTCTCAGTCACGTCCTTGAGGGCGGAGATGATGACAAAGGAGAGGACTCGTCGGACGAGCCTGAAAATTATGTGGAAAGCTGCCATGCGATCTCTCACTCGTCGATAAACGATGAAGAAGCTCCTTACGCAGTGAAACTGGGGGCAGATCCTGAGCCGGAACTTCTAGGACCATCAGACGAAATGATTGATGCATTCCTGAATGAAGCTCTTCTTAAAAGCAAAGCTGATCGAGAGCGTGAGATGACTATATTTGAAAAGGCCAAACACCGGCGACTGGACGAAAGGGTTGAAACATTCCCCCCAAGATCAAAGTACATCCGTCGCAAATAAAAGTAGGTTCAAGACGAGGAAAAGGTTCGCCAAAGCCGTATCGATGGGAATGAAGCTGCCACCCTCTGAAGGAAACACTCATGATGAAGCGTATATACATCCTAGCTACTGCTTATATCATCAGAGGGTTGCACATCGTACTGAAGAATGCAACGCCTTTAAAAATTGGTGGTAATGGGTATGTCGCTCATAGGAAACACTTCAAGAGAATGAAGCGTGAAGCTCGTCGACAGCGGAAAAATGCGACAGACGAACGAGGAAGAGCTGCCGGCAACTGTCATATGGTTGATAGCAAGGGATCGCAAGTTCTCACCTTCGGGAGCGATTCTGAAGAAGAAATGGCTCTCGGTCCTCTCTTCAAAGAATCCACCTCAGGAAAAGAGGAAGAAACGAAAAGCTGCAAGAATATTCAGCTGCGCAATCGTACGCTACCTGAAAAGAATCTCGGAGCTACGAACAACGGATCGATATAAAAGATAAAGGGAAGGAAAAAGTCCCTGAGGGTATCGCTTTCGATGATCAAGTCGTCAAAGAGCTGACAGCCAAGAACCCGTCCAAGAAAAACAAGATGGATTACAACGTTCTGGCACACTTGAGGAAGATACCCTCGCAACTAAGCATTCTCGATGCCCTTCTGCTATCCAAAGAGGCGAGAGATTCTCTGATCAAGGCATTATAAGAGCCTGACCAGTTTCGAGCTTTCCTCGCCGAAGAAAAGGTGAAGGACGAGCTGGAAAAGATTCACACAGCTGACATCACTTTCGGTGATAAAGATCTCCTTCTCGGGACGTGCGAGCATAACCGTCCCCTTTATATCTCCGGATATTGTCATGATATCAAGATATGCAAAATCCTAGTTGACAATGGGTCCTCCGTCAACCTCCTCAATGTAAGAGTGTTGAAGGAAATCTGCATGAGCGTTCAGCACCTCGCTCGTGATAAAATCACCATCTCCGGGTTGGACTCCCAATCATCACAGACGCTTGGGTCTGTGATACTGACGTTACGCTTTGGGCTGCTCGTCACGGACATCAAATTTCACGTCATTGACGCCAAAACATGTTACAATGCTTTGCTCGGCAGGCCTTGGTTACACGAGTACAACATCGTCCCTTCAACACAACATCAGTGTATGAAGTATTTCAAGGATGGTCTCGAGTATATCGTGACAGGGGAGTTGAACCCACTCTCCGTGAATAAAGTCCGAAAGTACGAAGATGCGAAATACTTCTTACCAGATTTCGAAGACACGGAAAGATGCCATAAACCGAAGAACAAAGCTATCACCACTATTCCGGTTTTCGGGAGTGATACCGAGGAGGAAGAAATAGTTTATTCAGGGCCGCTCCAATGCAACAAGCCGGGACTGTCCACCCCTATTCTGGTCTTCGGCAGCGACTCGGAAGATGAGGTCAATGCAATATTTTCTGTTCGGCCATCAATTTAAGTCTTCGCTGGCGATGATCGGAGTTTGCAAATCGCCATGGTTTCGCAAGAGCATTACAAAGAGCTCGACGCACTTGATACCTACAGTGTGCAAGAACTGCAGACGTTCTACGTCCCTCCCAGGAGAAAAGATGAAAAGGCGATCCTCTTTTATCGATCCGCGGAAACCAAAGTGGAGAAAGAAATCTGGCATGGCGCCGATTCTACACTTGACATGTTCCAGCTCATCCGTCTGCCCAAATACTACACAGAAGGATTAAAAAGGCCGTTGAGGCGTCAAGGCGTATCTTTCAAACAGACTGCTCGACAAGCTCAGTTCTACAACAGGATCTGGAACGTGTCCCCGGAACTCGGCGAAAATTGCCCAACGGGAGAATGGAAACGATCGGGCTTGGATATGTTCAAGCCAAGGAACGGGAGCGATTCCGTGGCTGCTATGTCATACATGACTTTGACGAAGACGGAGATGCTCTGTGGGAAGACGCTAACCCTGAACCAGAAAAAGGTCTCTCCATGAAAGTGCCAAGTCCGTCGTTCGAAGAACAGATGACAAGCTAATAAGGGAAGCGGGTCAAAAGGTTCGAGATGGTAATAATCGCGAAATGGCTATTTACGAGAAAGCCAGAACGCGGCGCCTCCTTCAGCAATCTGCGGAGAATGACGATGCTTTTCGTCGCCAGCCCGTCATAAAGACCCGACGTAGAGGCAGAAATAAACCTAAGAATGGAAAAAGCGTTCGACAGGGACAAAGCGAGATCAAGAAGTCATGCGATCGAGAATCGAGCAGCCATGATTCGTCTCTTGTAAAGAAGATGGGTCGAGCATACTCTTTTCCCCAAGACAAGACACATAAGATATTCGATCTTGTCATAAAACATCAGATGATGACGCTCCCGGGGTCCAAGCACCCCGAGCAAGCAGGTGAGGTTCATCATCCAGACTATTGCTCCTATCACCGAGCGATAGGACATCCTCTCGAAGACTGCTTCACATTCAAAAACTGGATAGAAGACCAGTATCTCGCTTTATCCAGCAGTTGGAGGGTAGCCCCGCCGCAAAAGTATGAACCCAAAGCCACGAGAGTAGAACTGGACCAACATCGGTCTTGGAAGCGATCTCGCACCTGTCACATGATAACGATGTCAGAGGAAGGAACATGCGAAGATATGGCTGATCTCCCCTGGTGTTTCGAAAACGATGATGACGAGGTGATCTCCGAGTTTCCACCGGCGCCAAAAGAGCTAGAGGATGGAATACATACTGCTCAAGAAAATCGACTTGGGGTCGGCAAACGACCCACAGCCGACATTCGTCAGTGAGCTGTTGTTTGAAGAAAGGGTGGCTACGCTAAAAGACGTGCTCATACAATATAAAGATTGCTTCGCATGGAACTATTCCGAGATGCCGGGATTAGATCCAGAGATTGTTGTGCACAAACTGGCGATATCTCCAGACGTCAAGCCAATCAAGCAAGCACCGAGAAGAATGCGGCTTGAACTTGAAATGAGCATCAACGCCGAGATCAAGAAGCTATCGACTCCGACTTCATCCAAGAGGTTCAATATCCTGACTGGATCGCCAACATCGTCCCGGTGACGAAGAAAAATGGGACGGTGCGCTTATGCGTGGACTTTCGGGATCTCAACAAAGCCTGCATAAAAGACGACTTTCCAGTACCGGTCACTGAGCTGATGATAGATAATACGTCCACTCACGAAGTTTTGTCCTTCATGGACGGCTCATCAGGATACAATCAGATAAAGATGCATCCCGTGGACCAGAAGCATACCGCTTTTCGGACCTCTTTGGGCATATTTTGCTACAAGGTGATGCCTTTCGGTCTAAAGAACGCCGGTGCCACCTATCAGAAGGTCATGACGAAGATTTTCGATGACCTCATACACGAAATCGTCGAATGCTATATCGACGATCTCGTAGTTAAAAAGCAAATCATACGAGGAACATTTAGAGCATCTGAAGATCGTGTTTCAGCGTCTTCGGAAATACGACTTGAAGATGAACCCTCTCAAATGTGCGTTTGGAGTTTTCTCGGGCAAATTCCTAGGATTCATCATCCGACACCGAGGCTTTGAGATAGACCCGTCGAAGATTAAGGCAATCATGGAAATACCTCCGCCGAGGACTCTCAAGCAACTGCGATCTCTCCAAGGAAAGCTCGCGTATATCCGGCGATTCATAGCCAATCTCTCAGGCAAGTGCCGTCCTTACAGTCATCTAATGAAGAAAGGAACCCCGTTCGTCTGGGATCGCAAATGCCAAAGCGCACTGCACGAAATCAAGCAATACCTACAGAATCCTCCGGTGCTAATCGCTCCAGTCAAGGGAAAACCCTTCATTCTGTATACAACTGCCCTCGAAGGTTCCTTATGCGTATTATGGGCACAAGAGAACGACTAAGGGAAGGAGAGAGCTCTCTATTATTTGAGTCGAGTTCTCCTGGGGGCAGAAAGCATTTACTCCCCCATCGAAAAACACTGCTTGGCGTTAATCTTCGCGATAATGAAGCTCAGACACTATGCTTTGGCACATAAGGTCCATCTCATATCAAAAGTGGATCCTCTCAAATATTTGATGTCAAAGGCTATATTAACGGGACGGCTCGCCAAATGGGCCCTGCTCTTGATGGAGTTCTCGATAATTTATCGTCCCCTCAAGGCGGTAAAAGGCCAGGCTAAAGCCGACTTCCTCGCTGAACATCCAATACCTGCCGATTCTCTTTTGAACTGCGAATTTCCCGACGAGCACGCGTTTGACACGATCGACGGGGAGGGAAGAGAGAATGATACCCGGTGGGAACTCTACTTCGATGGAGCATCTTCCATGAAGAAGCGCAAACAAAGCACCCCCATAATCAAATCAGGGGTGGGTCTCACCTTCATGACTCCACAAGGAGGGATAATGCACTTTGCCTTTTCCTTGACAGAGCCGAGGACGAACAATGAAGCCGAATATGAAGCTTTGATAGCAGGTCTTGAGATCGCTGTCGACATGGGAATTGAAAACCTCCTCGTATACGGAGACTCCCAACTGGTCGTTAGTCAAGTAAACGACGACTATTAAACATGCAAACCAGAGTTGGTGAAATACGGCGAGAGAGTGCAACAACTGCAGACTCAAATCACCGCCTATGCCCTGGAAAACATACCGCGTGCCGAAAACAGCAAAGCGGATGCTTTAGCCAAGCTCGCTAAAGAACTGGCCGATGAGAACCTCGATGACGTGAGGATCGTTGTGCAAAGTCTTCGGGTTCTTGCACCGGCAGAAATATCGCCGGAGTTGTCCGAAGAAAAGGGAGCGACCAAGCAAAACAACCTTACAAATAAAAGATCAGGAAAAGGCTAAGGGTTGGAGAGAAGTCTTTATAGACTACTTCAAATCCCGTCGAATGCCTGAAGGTGCGTCCGCGAGACATCAGCTCATGAAACGAGCTCTGTCTTTTGCCTTCGTCAATGATACTCTGTATAAGAGATCATTCGAATCTCTGTGGCTGAGATGCCTGGGACCGAAAGAAGCAAGGAGAGTCGTTCAAGAAACTCACGATGGACTCTGCGGTTCTCATCAAGCCGGGCCAAAGATGAAGCTGAAGATCAAAAGGATGGGCTACTATTGGTCCACGATGATCCAAGACTGCCTTGAATACGCGAAGCAGTGCCACTCGTGCCAGATTCACGGGGACTTTATCCATCAGCATCCAAATCCACTACATCCAACGGTGGCTAGCTGGCCGTTCGAAATGTGGGGAACTGACATAATCGGTCCTATCGAACCAGCATCGTCTAGAGGACATCGATTCATTATGGCGACGACTGATTACTTCTCCAAATAGGCAGAAGCAGTACCGCTAAAGGAAGTGAAGACGGAGAATATCCTCCATTTCTTCAAGACACGCGTTATTTACCGGTTCGGCACTCCGCGACGGATTATCTCCGATAACGGGCCAGCCTACAGAAGCCACAAGATCAGCCGCTTCGCGCAACAGCATAACATAGACTGGAGATACTCTTCGGTCTATAATCCCCGAGCTAACGGTCTAGCTAAGGCTTTCAACAAGACCTTGACAAAGATCGTGAAAAAGACGGTGTCTCGAAATAAGAGGGACTGGCACGAAAGACTGCATGAAGCTCTCTGGGCATATCGGACTACGTTCAAAACAGCCACGAACACAACGTCGTATGCATTGGTATTCGGCACAGAAGCGGTACTCCCCATCGAGATAGAGTTACCCTCTCTACGAGTGGCAGTTCACTATGAGCTAACACACGAAGAGAATGCTCACCTTCGGCTTGAGGAGCTCGAATCCCTCGAGGAAACCCGGCTCATGGTGCAACAAAACTTGGAGGCTTATAAAGCAAAGATGACGCGCTCATATGAAAGATTGATTAGGCCGAGAACATTCCGCCAAGGCGAACTCGTGCTAGTGGTCAAAAGACCTGTGATCCCCAATCATGCAAAACGGGGGAAATTCGAGCCGAACTATGAAGGCCCGTGCATCATAGACAAGGTTTACCAGGGTGGAGCCTATCTACTCATGGACATGCATGGTGAAAGACCTTTCAGGCCAATAAATGGTCGCCTCTTGAAAAAGTACGTCTGACGAGTCACGGCCTAGGTCAACGATAAATGACGACGACTATGTCCGCTCGCTATCTTCTTAAGCCCAAACTCTATAAGTAGTAGCCGGCCTTCGGACCGAAACGTCCTAAAACTAACGATGGATCGAAATGTCCTAAAACTAACAATGGACCGAAATGTCCTAAAACTAACAACGGACCGAAACGTCTTTAAACTAACGATGGACCACTATGTCCTAAAACTGGCTATTGACCGAGACGTCGATAAACTACTGCGGATCGCGGCATCCCAAAGCCGACACAAAAAAGGAGGAAAACGGTATGTCCATAAGCAAAATGGGCACGGATGAAAACCCGAAATGGCTCCGTGAGTAAAAACAGCAGGACTACCGGCGAGTTTTGTGAAAACTCGAAAGGGCACAAGCTCGTTAAAAGACACTTGCCAAGGTCCTCTCGACCCTGTAAGGAGAAACCACCCGCGTGAGATCCTTACGACTCATAAGGGAGCAACACACTTAGCGATCCCCATGATTCCTAAAGGAGAAATTACACTTCCTCACGATGCGTAAGGAGAACCCCCTTTGAGACCCTCACGGCTCATAGGATTCAAAAGGCTTAAGCTACAGGGGGATCGCTAAGTGTCAATTCTAATTCTGTTGGGACTGTTATACGTCCCGATCTTTTAAATTACAGATTAAATAGCAAACGATGATGAAACAGAATGAAACCACTTGTGTTATCTAGATAACAGATTCACCTTTAATAAACAGCGGAGTTCTGCAACATACGAGTTCAGGAAATAAGGTGGCACACATTATGGGACAGTAAATAATAATTAGAGTCGCTCTGGACTGCAGTCCAGAGTCGCACTCCGATCTAAATATTGTCATAATTTAAGTACAGAAACCATGAGAAACTTGCATAGGGTTATAGTTCGTCGAATCGGCTTCGATTTAAGCCCTCGAACGCATCATTCCAGTATGTACATAATTTATGGTGATTTTAACGGTTTTCAGGAACAAGAAATTTCCAGTTTTACAGGTATACTTGGGGGTAATCGTTTTAGTCGTTAATAGTCGTATTATCCAGTGAAATTTATACATAGTAATCAAAACCACATGGGCCAGCAAATGCCCTCCTGTTCCGTCAATTTAAATGAGGGTTTCCATTGAGATCATGCATCGAACGGTTACACCATATAGTTTAACGGGGAATAGTAAATGTGAAATCTATACGATTGTAGTTTGTAATTAATATAAAGTAGCATGTAGCAAGTAGGGAACTTGCCTGGAGACGTTTTGGGGCACACGACAGCGGCAACGACACACGTGCGGCACGACAACGACTAGTACGACGACTTGTATCCGTCACGGCAGTAAATTGGTTGGGTTTGAGCTTTAGTGGAGCTTGGGCTCGAGAGATAGGAGGCTTGACTTGAGCTCTGTGCAATGGCAGCGACGGTTGCGAGCTCAGGCGATGTTGTGGTGGTGGTCGGTTGATAGAAGAGGGAGAGACGGATGGGATTTAGAGAGGGGGAGAGGGGGAGTTAGACAGAGAGAGAGTGTGTTAGACAGAGAGGGAGAGAGGGAGTGTGAGAGAGATGAATAGAGAGAGGGGAAAACAGAGAGGGAGAGAGGTGTAGAGAGAGAAAGGGAGTTGTAGAGAGAGAGAGAGCGACGGGGAGAGAAAGAGAGATCGATCGATCGATCGAGAGAGAGAGGGGATGGCGACGACGACGACGACGATGATGATGATGTTGCGGTCGACGATGGTGCGGGGGAGTCGACTAGATGTAGTGGGGGCTCACCGGCAAGAGGGCGCAGAGGCTCGAGCTCGGGTGTGCAGGGGGTGCTCGGTGGGTTTTGAAGGTGGGTCAATTAGAGAAGGAGGTGGTGTTCGAGTGTAGTGAGGGCTTAGGTTGGTGGTGCTGGAGGTGGTTGTAGGGAGTCGTGGTCGATAGAGGGTGGTCGGCGGTGATGGTGATGCAGAGATGGCTGCGGCGATGTGAGCGTGGTGAGGGAATCTGAGAGGGAGGAGAGTTTTGTGAGTGATAGAGGAGTGAGGGAGAGAGAAGGAGAGACGAAGGGAGGAGGTCGAGTGGATCGAGTCGGGGTAACGGCGAGGAGTGGGCACGGGCGTGGGGTGCGGCGAAGTGAGTGGAGGCGCAGTAAAGAGCGGGAAAGGAGGTAGCCGTTGGGGGAGCGGGTCGTAGGGGAAACGCGCGCGTCGTGGACGCGAGGAGCGGGGCACAGCGCATGACGAGCGGCGACGTGGGCGCAACGGGCAGATTCGAGCGGGAGCGGGAAAAGGGGAGAGACGTTGGGGAAGAAGGGGAGTCGGGTGTGGGCCGGGTCGAGTTGAGGAAGCGGACTGAAAGAAGCGGGCCGGGGTTTAAATTTTAAATCCTATTATATTTTCAATGTGGGCTGAGGAGGGTGAACGGGCTGGCTTGGGCTGCCAAAAATAAAAAGAATTATAAAGGAAATGGCTGTGGGAATTACTGCTGGGCCGGGCTTTGAGAAAAGAATTAGGTGAGTGGGCTTGATTTTAAATAAAATATGAAAAAGAGATGGGTCGGAATAGAGGTTTATATAAATGGGAAAAGAAAATGAGGAATTGAGATTAGGGTTTGAGGAATAATACAAATAATAATTATAAAATAAATAAATTTTGAGAGTGACAAAAATATGGATATTAGTATTCAAAAAGACTGGGTATTACATCATACCACCCTTACAAAAATTTCGTCCTCGAAATTTAAAAGAACGACAAGCTATAAAATAATACGCGAAAAGCTACCACATCGAACACTAATACATAGTGATTTACTTAAAACGGGTGAATAAAATTTTTGAAGGTATACATATGTAAGAACAACATACAAAAAGATATGTCTAAATAGGTATAAGGCAGGAACAACTATAAGAACAACTACATGTATACGAGAATATAGATAACAATAACGAACAATAATAATCAAGGCGTGTTCGACAAAATCGAAACCCAAATATGTGCACATATAAGTATATCAAAAGTAGCACAGCAGAAATAATAAGTATAAGGCATAATTATAATGAAACAGTGAAGAACTTGTCGGTGGTTTAAAACATTTTAGGATAATGTATCGATCAAATAGTTTTAAAATAACTTAGAAAACCCACATAGTGAAAATAAGAAACATGGAACGAAAAATATGCGCGATGTAAGGTTGCGCTACCGGAAATAATGGGGAAGCTAGTAGTGAAGTACTTGAAATGCGTAAAACGGGGATAGTCAATAAAACACTCTTCGATAAATACAAAATAATGAAACCAAATTTCGAATAACAATGTCCCTAAATATAGTTAGGGTAACAGAGAAAAACACAAATGTGTATAGGGCTAGCTAGGGTAAGGATTACAATGGAGTGTGGCTCATTCAAAAGGTCGGAGTGTGACGGCTTTAGACTGAAGGTCGAAGAGATTGGGGTCGGGTCAGCACAGGGAGTAAGGATGAGAAGCAAAGGGCTACAAGGGAAAAATGTATGGGGAGGATAACGGTCGATACATCATGTGAACCAAAAAATCCGAAGGGTCAACCAACTCGGAATTTTACTATCAATTTCCCTTCCCAGAAGGATCTCAAACGAAGCATAGACGAAGGATGAAGGGTGGCCCATTCCAAAGATCAGGGTGCGGTACTTTTAATCGAAGCGAGGGTAAAACAATACATGGAGTAGGGGTGGACAGTCAGGGATCTCAGTAGGAAAATAGATGTATAAGAGAAATAATCAAGCATCAAATGAACCAAGAAGATCGAAAGATTTGCGAACTCAGAAAAAGTTATTTCATTCTAGAAAATTCGAAACAAAGCACTCTCGAAAAGTAACAGATGGCCCTAAACTATATATAGATTTATTTGTCCAGAGAAGACAACATCAAAAAAAAAATTCCGTCAGTCGCGGTTGTGGAGGTTCAGCAGGTTGCGGTAGGCTCGCGCGCTCAGGTAGGGGCGTCCATTCCCATAGCGCCTCGCAGGGACCACCATTGGGAGTTCTTCCACTGCAGGGTCTTGTTCTTCTGGTCCTTCTCCCTCGGCTGGAGCTTCTTCATCAAGGTCTGCTTCCATGTAGTTCTCTTCTTCTGGATTCTCTCCCATGGGATTTTCCTCCACTAGATTTTCTTCTATCGGGTTCTCTTCAGGTCTCGTTTCTCTTCGTCGGAATCGCCTATCATGTCAAACTCTGGGGCGGCTGCTCCTTCGTCCTCGGAATCGCTGTTTCCGAAAATGACCTGGGGACCGTTGATCTCATCGTCAGAACTCGTCAGCGTGCGGTCTAAGGAAACGCATGTCTGTGCATCCTCATCTAGATGCGGCGCTGCTCCAGGGTGGGCCATGGCCTGAAAAGAAAGATTCATGATCAGACAGTGGAACACATCAAGAAAATAGCTACGGGTACGGAGTATAGGAAAAATATGCGGTGGGCAGGAACTGAAAAAAAATCAGAATTAAAAATGCTGTGGTAAAAAATAGTATAAATAAGGGGAAAAGCAAGAGAATGATACATATATTACGATTCAAAGTTTTTATTGCATTCAACTAAAAGTGACGGATACAAGATTTCAAACGAAAAGAAATATTTATAAGAGAATGATAACATTATTACTGAAAGTAGAAAACATGAAAATTCTTCTTTGACTACTAGACCGCTGCATTCTCGTCACACGAGTTGAATCCTGCGCTGGGTCCGCCTTATTCTCGAAGTTCGAACTACGCAATAATCATCACTTGGCAGAAGTGGAGAGTGTGGACGAGTCTCCTCCTTGTAGCTCCTTCCTTTTTGGGCAACCGTTGATGAGATGTTCGCTGGATCCGCAAATAAGACATTTTCCTTGGGCGCGGCGACAATCCCTTTGAAGATGTCCTGGCCTCTTACAGTACCCACAACATTAGGTCTTCTGCTGCTTCTGTCTCGGGGAAACAAACGGGCATTTCATCTTCTTCTCTTTTCCTCGTCTAACAGGGATCCCTTTACGATTGGAGACTCCCGCTGGTGCCTGATTCACCTGCCTTCTCAGTCCTTCAGCTAACAAGTCGTTCGTTCGCTCTGGGCTTTCTTCAGATATTGCAGTACACTCAGAATCTCAACGGTCTGATCCTGGGGAGTGGAGATAGAGGAAGAGTCGTTGGAAGACATGATCTTGAAACAATAATTTTGAGGACGATATAAGGCACAAGCTATAAGAATCAAAATATAATATGGATTGGGCAAGGAATCAAGAAAATCGGGGGTGATGAAATTCATTACAAGTAGAAATCAACTGTAGGGCTCTAAGTCACTTAAACAGAGTACGGTAGTGTAACTATGATGTAGTTCACAATTACAACCACGTAACTTTGCCAAGTCACCCGAAACCCTAGCGAATGGATAGCAGGATACACAGTATGAATAAGGATTAAGAATAACAAGTTTACAATCTAGACTGAGGGATATCTTAGATTGCCAAGCTCTACACGGAAAACTGCAATCCCAAACGAAGCAAAACCTGGCTCTGATACCAACTAAACCATGTCACGCCCCGCTTCCCAAAATACGGAATACGAGGGATTGACAAGGCCAGCCATGCTCCTACGGTCAAGGAAATGTCCTGCCGTAGTCACACTTTGGCTTCTAGCTTTACGTGGTAATCAGTAAACAATGCGCATGTAATGAGAAATGCAGTAACTGAAACAAATCAAATATAAAGAACTGACCTGATGGAGGTAAAAGAGTATAACTCTGGATAGCTGATCAAAATATCCGCGATGTACATCTAGTCCTGGTCCAGGCTAGATCCACTCTTCACTCTGAGCATGTATACTCAGGTCGTCAGAGCGACACAATAGCAATATAATATATAGATGCAAGTGACAACTCGAACAGTGATAACATATATATATATATATATAATAGTAAATCAAGACGGTATAGGTATGAACATGCAGTAACCAATGAAGTGTCTAACAGATCAGGAGAACAGTAAAGCAGTAATATAGTATGTCGGATGTGTCAATACAGTAGGTAATTCATGTCAATGTCTCTATCCTTATCAGTCTCTAAGTCTCACTGTACAGGTCACTGAGCCTATCGTAAGTCCAAGTGTGAGAGTCAACCGCTCGCGAGTGTCCTCCACCCAAGGGTAGGACCCAAGGGCAAGGGACCACGGGCTCAAAATGTAACTCACGGTAATAATCATGTACCCTGTAAATCTTCATATATCTCCATATATATATAAGCCGGCATGGGACTCCCGAGATTCTGTTGAACTCATACTCAAACTATCCCACACCCGGTGGTCTACATCAAACGCTAACCATAACCTCAAACACCAGTCGGTCTGTGACAAGTCTGCGTGAGAACTGGAGACAGGATCTCCATCAAGCACGTCTCGACTAATACCCAAGATAAATGGCAGTGTCTGGTGCCTTATCTGTAACACCCATGCAAGAGCTTCCATAAGTGTCCCATACCACTTATAATTACACGTACACGCGTCCCACAGACGTCGACAATGCAATAGAATAATAAGGTTCACTGATTGTGTACAAGTACGTGTCACATTTCACTTATTCACTCATGCACGAACACTAACGTACTTGCCACAATCATCGCTAATACCTAACACTGGGTAATGCACATGATCACTAAATTATCAATGCAGCGACTTATGTATGATATGATGGGGGAAACAGTATGTAAAGCATGATTAAAATATTATAAATCGGTATTCTACCACTTGCATAATTTATCATAAATAATATATGCCAAAATTTAGCGAAGCAATGAACAGGGGATTAAATAGTATGTGGGATTATCTATCCAGCGAATTTAGTTTCACGTCAATCGGGTTTCAGGATCACTAGTTATGGCCATTTCATTTTAAGCGTTCACGGCTGAAAATCCGGTTTTAGAATCGGAAGTCCGTATCGCAACGCATTTTAACCCCAGTAGGGATCAGAATTTAGCGACGCTACAGTTGAATGATATTTAGGGTTTCCAATAAGGTTTTCAACGCAACAGACGGATCTTCAATCGCGTCTGTACGTCAGGAGTTATACACTGTTCAATACTAGTATGTCAATTCTAATTCTGTTGGGACTGTTATACGTCCCGATCTTTTAAATTACAGATTAAATAGCAAACGATGATGAAACAGAATGAAACCACTTGTGTTATCTAGCTAACAGATTTACCTTTAATAAACAGCGGGGTTCCGCAACATACGAGTTCAGGAAATAAGGTGGCACGCACTATGGGACAGTAAATAATAATTAGAGTCGCTCTGGACTGCACTCCAGAGTCGCACTCCGATCTAAATATTGTCACAATTAAGTACAGAAACCTGAGAAACTTGCATAGGGGTTATAGTTCGTCGAATCGGCTTCGATTTAAGCCCTCGAACGCATCATTCCAGTATGTACATAATTTATGGTGATTTTAACGGTTTTCAGGTACAAGAAATTTCCAGTTTTACAGGTATACTTGGGGGTAATCGTTTTAGTCGTTAATAGTCGTATTATCCAGTGAAATTTATACATAGTAATCAAAACCACATGGGCCAGCAAATGCCCTCATGTTCCGTCAATTTAAATGAGGGTTTCCATTGAGATCATGTATCGAACGGTTACACCATATAGTTTAACGGGGAATAGTAAATGTGAAATCTATACGATTGTAGTTTGTAATTAACATAAAGTAGCATGTAGCAAGTATGGAACTTGCTTGGAGTCGTTTTGGGGCACACGGCAGCGGCAACGACACACGTGCGGCACGACAATGACTAGTACGACGACTTGTATCCGTCACGGCAGTAAATTGGTTGGGGTTGAGCTTTAGTGGAGCTTGGGCTCGAGAGATAGGAGGCTTGACTTGGGCTCTGTGCAATGGCAGCGACGGTTGCGAGCTCAGGCGATGTTGTGGTGGTGGTCGGTTGATAGAAGAGGGAGAGACGGATGGGATTTAGAGAGGGGGGAAGGAGAGTTAGACAGAGAGAGAGTGTTAGACAGAGAGGGAGAGAGGGAGTGTGAGAGAGATGAATAGAGAGGGGAAAACAGAAAGGGAGTTGTAGAGAGAGAGAGAAAGAGAGATCGAGAGAGAGAGATTGCAGAGGTTAAGAGAGGGGATGGCGACGACGACGACGATGATGATGCGGTCGACGATGGTGCGGGGGAGTCGACTAGATGTAGTGGGGGCTTGCCGGCGAGAGGGCACAGGGGCTCGAGCTCGGGTGTGCAGGGGGTGCTCGGTGGGTTTTGAAGGTGGGTCAATTGGAGAATAAGGAGGTGGTGTTCGAGTGTAGTGAGGGCTTAGGTTGGTGGTGCTGGAGGTGGTTGTAGGGAGTCGTGGTCGATAGAGGGTGGTCGGCGGTGATGGTGATGCAGAGGTGGCTGCGGCGATGTGAGCGTGGTGAGGGAATCTGAGAGGGAGGAGAGTTTTGTGAGTGATAGAGGAGTGAGGGAGAGAGAAGGAGAGACGAAGGGAGGAGGTCGAGTGGATCGGGTCGTGAGGGTGCGCGAGTCGGGGTAACGGCGAGGCGCTGGCGTGGGGTGTGGCGAAGTGAGTGGAGGCGCAGTAAAGAGCGGGAAAGGAGGTATCCGTTGGGGGAGCGGGTCGTAGGGGAAACGCGCGTCGTGGGCGCGAGGAGCGGGGCACAGCGCATGACGAGCGGCGACGTGGGCGCAACGGGCAGATTCGAGCGGGAGCGGGAAAAGAGGAGAGACGTTGGGGAAGAAGGGGAGACGGGCATGGGCCGGGTCGAGTTGAGGAAGCGGGCTGAAAGAAGCGGGCCGGGGTTTAAATTTTAAATCCTATTATATTTTCAATGTGGGCTGAGGAGGGTGAACGGGCTGGCCTGGGCTGCCAAAAATAAAATGAATTATAAAGGAAATGGCTGAGGGAATTACTGCTGGGCCGGGCTTTGAGAAAAGAATTAGGTGAGTGGGCTTGATTTTAAATAAAATATGAAAAAGTGATGGGCCGGAATAGAGGTTTATATAAATGGGAAAAGAAAATGAGGAATTGGGATTAGGGTTTGAGGAATAATACAAATAATAATTATAAAATAAATAAATTTTGAGAGTGACAAAAATACGGATATTAGTATTCAAAAAGACTGGGTATTACAAAAGTGTTGTCGTAAATTTCTAAATATCTTCGTGCCTTCCGGATGTACTGAATATGCGAAACTATGAGCCTCCTTCATGACTTCCTCACGAACATCTCTTTTAGGTATACATAAACGACTTCCATATCTAAACGAACCATCTTCATGAATCAACAAATCTGTTTGAAGTCCCGCTTCCACTTGTCCTCAAAAGTTTTGCAATCTCGGATCGTATCGTGCGACTGTGATGCCTTAATGCTATCAATCAATGATGATTGTACTTGCGACTGCATAAATTGTCTCGAAGAATCTGGTAGCAACTCGAATTTCTGAAAATCTGTTATAATCTCATTCCATGCAGTTAATATTCGTATCGCTGGCAACCGACTTAAAGCATTCGGTACTATATTAATTTTTCCCGGATGGTAATTTGGATCAAGATCATAGTCAACAATCAGTTCCAACCATT
This sequence comes from Agapanthus africanus, assembly GCA_030015575.1. Lineage (NCBI taxonomy): Eukaryota > Viridiplantae > Streptophyta > Magnoliopsida > Asparagales > Amaryllidaceae > Agapanthus > Agapanthus africanus. The sequence goes on along the minus strand of JASDDO010000286.1, from coordinate 59,202 downwards.
TACATTGCCTCATGTTGAGCTCTTTCTGTGTGAACATGTACTTTAGGCTCTTGTGATAAGTAAACACTTCTACTTTTTCGCCCAATAAGTAGTGTCTTCAAATCTTCAGCGCAAAGATCACTGCTGCTAGCTCCAAATTATGAGTTGGGTAGTTCTTCTCACGAGTCTTCAATTGCCTCGACGCATAAGTTATAACCTTCACATGCTGCATCAAAACACATCCCAAGCCTTTTCCAGATGCGTAGCTGTGAAAACTAGTCTCCCGGAACCATCTGACACTGTTAAAATAAGAGCGGTTGTCAATTTTTGTTTTAACGCTTCAAAAGCCGACGCTCACTTCTCAGTCCATACGAACGGTACCTTCTTTCGTGTTAGTTTGGTTAAACGTTCTTCTATCTGAACGATGTTCTCCACAAATCTTCTATAACATCCAGCAAGCCCAAGGAAACTTCTGATCTTCCCACATTCTTTAGAATTGGCCAATCATGGACAGCTGCAATCCTTTCCGGGTCAACTGCAATGCTATCTCCAGATATAACATGATCCAAGAACTTCATTTCTTCGAGCCAAAACTCGCACTTGCTCATCTTAGCATATAACAATTCTTGTCTCAATGTCTGCAGTGCGATTCTCAAATGTTCTTCATGCTCTTCCTTCTCGCATAGACCAAAATATCATCAATAAATACCACCTCGAACTAATCTAGAAATGGTGAAAAGTTCGGTTCATTAAGTCCATAAATATCGCCGGTGTGTTAGTAACTCCAAATGGCATAACTAAATACTCATAATGCTCATATCGAGTTCTAAACGCTCTCTTGCAAATGTCTCATTTCACCCAAACTTGATATCCTGATCGTAAATCCAACTTCGAGAATACTCTCGCGCCACTGAGTTGATCGAATAATTAGCCTATACGAGGGATTGGGTACTTATTCTTAATAGTCATCTGATTTAACTCTCGATATTCAATGCAAATCTTTCGTGTGCCATCTTCCTTCTTGACTAGAAGAACTGGAACTCTCCATGGTGAACCACTGTCGTGAATCCAACCCCAACTCAGAAACTTGTCTCTTTACCTTCTTCCAGTTCTACCGGTGCCATCGGATAATAAGCCTTCGAAATTGGCGCTGCTTCTGGAATAAGATCAATCGCGAATTCCACATCTCTTTTTGACGGTAAACTCGAGATGTCCTTGAACACATCCATGAAATCCCGAACTGCTACCAGTGCTTTATCTGTAACTTGTTTGCGAACTTCATCTTTAGTAAACGGTTCCCCTCATCATGAATCTGCAAGTTTGTTCTTAAGACTTATGGGTTATCAGCCCACCACTCTTCCACTGCGCTACTTTGATAAATTGAGACAGGTCTGTCAGAAATTCTTTAATTAAACATCTTACATATGATCGGCGTTGAAGCAGTCTGTACCAACTCCCGCTAGGGTTAATCTTGAACTACTGTAATCATCACAAGCTCTCTAGTGTTTCTCTTTGTTCGTCGAAACACAAACGGATTAGTTCTTATGGGACGAGAGGAAAGATATAACATGGTTGCCGGATTCAAGCTCGCGATAAGATATAAACTCGCAAGCAATGACGTCGAGAGGAAACAAGGTAATACAACGACCATAAGTCAAAAAAACGAATTGAAATAGAACTTCAGGTTACCTAAATAGAATACCGCATTGTAACCATGCTGCGGTACATAGTTACAATCATATAACTCCATTCAAGTCGTCCAAATCCTACTATCAGAAACGAAAGAATAAGAGGGAGAAACAATAAGGAATGAGGAGGATTCCAAGCTAAGATGCAATGTCATTTCCAAATTGTCGAGATGAAAGAGTTTAAGGGAAGAATAAAATTCAAGAATTAGAATGACAAGATAATATTATGGCAGGACACCTAAAACCTATGCTTTGATACCAACAAAACCTGTCACGCCCCGTTTCTTAAAAACCAAGATTTCAGGACGTAATAAAACCAGCCATATTACCAACGGTAAGGAAACATCCTTCTGTAGTTACATTAAGGCTGCCAATCAGTAATCAAGAACAATAAACTACTAAATCCATCTATCACATGTCCAATATCCACAAGAACAATAACCGGAAAAGATAGCGGAAGGAATAAAGATCCAAGATATAACTAACCAGCATAAGAGTTATATCAATAAGATGGTCCTCACTGATCGGTAATCCTGTCAAAATACTCGCGTGCTAAGTCAAGTATCTGGGCCATGCAAAACCCAGACGTCAGTGCGTCATAAATATCATGATCATAATAATAACCAGAACAATGTGCTATACAAGATGTCACATATAAATTAAGGTAGTATAACCAACATTCACATGTGTTACAACAGTGACCTATAGGTATGTCACGTATATCGTAGTCTGTGTTTCTAGGTTATCTATCCTAACGGTATTTGAAACCAATTAATGGAATTCTCGATGTAACTCAATAGTATCCCGTGCATGTCCGGGACCACGGTTATGACTCTCGGGGCTGAATCCGAGACATACCGTTAGACAGTGAAAACAATATCATGTACAGACAAATGATGTCAGCATCATCATTCCGAGGCCTGAAGCCCGTATCGACTGATCAGTTTTTGGAAAGTAATGATTTGTTGAGTTACAAGTCGGATTTCATTATTGATTTCCCCTTTTCCCTCAGGTTTCGTGTTCAAGTCAGGTATTAATAGAATGTCTATCTAATGCCAACATATGAACAATTGTGTACTGGTCTTGTCTAGCAAGTCAGCAAGTCAGGTCAATCAGAATAATAAGTCAATATTGTTGGTATCGGTAGTTATTCAGGTAACAAGTATAACAATAGCAGTGGGTCGCAGGCATGTTAGGTATTGATAATAACCTAATGCCAACACAGAAACATGCATTTACAGGTTATGTCTATCTAGACAACAAGTCACATATATCATGACAACAAGTCAGAATTGTCGGTATTGGTAAATAATCCAAGTAACATGTATAGTAATAGTAAGATAACGTGTCGTGCACATGTCAGGTATTGTGGATTATACAGGAGAAATGTTCAATTGCGCAACCAATCATAATAAAAGCATTACTATAATCGTTATGGTTATCTAGTTATAACGATATTGATATATGCATTATTACTTGTTTAAAATATATACCTAACTATATTTATAATAGTGTTTTATGATGGTTAATTTCTATAAGTTAACTGTATCTGCTAGAATAGTTTGTATCAGTAATTTGCATAACTTCAACAATTGTGATGGTATTAATAAATAATAAAATATGGATTAATTGTATATTGATGATAATTATAAGTATGTGTTATAAATAACAAAATACGGATTGCCTTCGTAAAATTGTATAATTGTAATAATTTGCAATATATGTTAGTATAATGGAACTTAGTATGTAGCAAGATAACTTGCCTCGGAAACGACGGTAGATGTGCAGGCGACGCTGCCAATAGGTTGATTGACTATTGCTACACAGAGAATCAAGGAGATAATGGCATCAGCAATGGCTCGGTGCGACACAACACGGTGCTGGGCATTGCGGTGACACGGGGCTGATGCGAAGGTGGTATGCAAGTGGGCATGGCGTAGCACAGTCTGGGTATAGAGATGGCATGGTGGTCGCATGGTGGTGGTGGTGGCACGGTCGTAGCACAGATGAGATCGGCGCCGTGAGGATGAAGGGGGTAGTATGCGGGTGTTAGGTTCTCGTTGAGGGTGCTGGGTTCAGGCGAGGGAGAGAGTCGAAAGCTGTTGAGGGAGGAGGCCGGTGAGGGATGAAGAGGTGATGGTGAGTAGGTCGATGGCAAGATGCTGGGTTTCTTGGTCAAAGGAGAAGGTGGTTGCTTGGCTTCTGTGTTCAAAGACGGCGACGGGGAGTGAACAAGGCGGTGGCGATCGTGACTGTGGGGCTAGGAGTCGGTGAGGGGTTGCTCGGTGAGATGGGTCGAGAGGAAATGAAGATGATGGTGGATGGTAGTCGCAGTGGCAAGGCGAAAGCGTGGCAAAGGAGTTAGTGGCGACGAAGATGAGATGGGATTGAGTTCGAAGGTGAGGGTTTGCGGCCGGAGGCAACGGTGAGGGTGAAGGCAATGGTGAGGGTGAAGGCTACGGGCGGCTCGGTGATTGCGACGATGCAGGTCTCGGGAAGACGAAAGATGGGATCTCAGGTAGTTTTAAGGAAGAAGTAGATGGAGTCGAAGAAGACGAAAACGACGACGACGAGGAAGGAGACGACGTCGAGGTGAGGAAGGGGTTGCAGTGAGGCTAGCATGGGTTAGGGGCTCGGTAATGATGGGGTCCGCGAAGGCGAAGAGGAAGAGGAGTCGACGACAAAAGAGAGGTCTGGGTTTAGGGCGTGGCGACGACGACGATGGGAGGAAGAGGGCGGAGGTGAGGTCGAGGTTGAAGGAAGGACGCAAGAGAGAGACAGAGAAAGAGAGGGAGAAAAGTACAGAGAGAGACTTTGTTAAATAAAATATATAAGATATAATATATATATGAGAATAATGGAAGAAAGATGTCATAGGAGGGAATTTCCTTCTATGGCGTCGATAAAGTATACCCTCTCTATTTTTTTCCGACGATCGGCATCCACCATTTTCATCGTTATCATCCAAGATGTGGGTACACCAAATTTCATGTGATTCTACAACTTTTTCACTGTTGATTTAGCAATGTAAAATGTTATGTTGTCGGTAAACCGTTAATTTTGAACCCACTAAATCAACGGTGAAAAAGTTGTTGAGTCACATGAAATTTGGTGTACCTACATCTTGGATGATAATGATGAAAATGGTGGGTACCAATCGTCGGAAAAAATAAGAAAGGGTGTACTTTATCAACGCTATAGAAGGAAATTCCCTCCTATGGCCTCTTTCTTCCATTATTCTCTCTCTCTATATATAGTATTGTTTATTAGGTTATAAATATTATATTATAGGTTTTAAGGTATATAGATAATATTAAACTCCAACCAATTTTCACAAAAATCTATTATGGAGAATAATCCATATATGTAAAATTTTAAGCCATAATGCAATAATAGAATTTTAAATTCATATACCCCCTAATAAGATTTAAAAAGGATACTAAATGAATATATAAAGATTTAATAAATATTTGGTTAAGCGATATCTTGAGGTTTAAACGAGATAGATAAAAGCAACCTAAGATATGGGACGATTAACCGTATGATGTCAGTTAACAAAATATAACTTGTAACTATTAATAGATATATAATGATTTAAATATATGTTATATATATATATATTCACATAGATTCGGTTTACTGAAAAATAATGTATAAAATATAATCTAACACCATACTGGGTTCCACACATGCGGGTCGGGTCGGATATCTACCTCTACCATTCGAATCGATCACAATCCAAAAAAATAAAATAAAAGAAATACAAAGCAATCATTAAAATACCAATTAATTATCGTATAACTGTACTACGGTGTTACACTTGTTGAGTTTTATTCCATCTTATTTCTTATACCCATGTACCTCTCATAGTTTTTCCAATATGAGACTATTTTAGTCTCTCACATATCAACACTGTACTTTTGCTTATAAAAGTTTCAGGAAAACTCTTTTGTATGATTGAATTCATAAGATACTTTAAATCCTTTTAAACCGTATACATTGGATGTTATTAAACGTATGACGTTGTGTCATGATATTCTACTCTTTGTGTCCTCAACTGATCTTCCCTACCAGCGATTCTCTACCCATAACCGATTTAACCATGATTTCCTTTTGATTCAATCTTCAAACCAGCTTCATCTTTATATTTTTGCTTATTATAAATTTGTTGGCTGGATTTTCAAATTTAGTTTTATCCATAACCAGCTAAACCTGAAAACGTCAACCCTCACTCTCCTTCGAATGCACACGATTGAGATTATTGTTTTGTCAAATCTACTTTGCATGCTCATGCTACCATTCTTAATGCCTTGTTTCTTCGTCATTTTAGGGGAAAAAACTCGTAACTTGGAAGTTTTAAGAATTATACACTTCAAGTTCACAATTGGATGTTATCAAAATTAAGTATTGTTAGAATATCCTGCATTGCGTCCATAACTCTACTTATATGTTATATCGATTCTTCTCGCTTAACCATGATTTCGTTTGAATTGAAATCTTCTAACTGGCTAAAACTTGTTAAAACACCGACTTTCTAGTGATTCTTATCTTACGTTTCTTTGTGATGCATTTGTGAGTCCATTCATTTCAAGTTCTATTTATACTAGTCGAACCTGAACAAATCAAACATTGCTCTCCTTCAAGTGGCTTCAATTGGGATTATGGTTTTCTCAAGTGTACTTTGCACGGCCAACCTACCATCCTTTGTATCATGGTTTTATATCCTCATCCTCTCTTATGGATTCGACAACCTACCTTACTTGCATTTTGTAAAGATAACCTTCCGAACTTTACAATTTCTAAAAATCTGATTTCTTATGGAACTCTGTCAGATGTATTATAAATTATTTTAAAGTGGTCTTTCCTAATGTTACTGCTATTAAATGCATCATAAAGTAAATCTTGAGATGGTTTTTAAAATTGTCTTGGCCTCGTAAATGATTCTTCATAACGTTTATTTTTAATACTCAAAAAAAATTATTTCGAAAAACATAGTAGTATTTTGAGACCATTTTCATGGAAAACTTGCCTATGTTAAAGGACCATTTTTAAAAGCTTTCTTTTTGAATCAGAACAAAAAATATATATATAGCAAATTTCTTAAGATTTTCTTCAAAAAAATTACTACATAAATCTTTTGTATGCATTTAATTTTAAAATTTACAGGAACTTTTATCAAATTCCGTAGATATGTCATATTATCCGACAATTTGTGTCGAGGACTCCGCGTTCCTACCATCGGGTCTTTACCTAACTTGATTTCATTCTAATAGTCTTCCAACTGGCTTTATCTGCTCTTTTCTTTGTGAACATCTTTTAGTAGGCCATTTCCGATTCTAATTATAACCAGCTATACCTGAACACATATTAACTCTTGTGCTTCTTCAATTGGATACAACCACGATTGTGATTTTGTCGAATTTACTTTGTACAAGCGACCTTCCATTCTTGACACCTTGACGCTTTATCATCATCCACCCTTGTCGATACATTAATCCATTTTACTCCCCTTTTTCCTAAAATGATTTTGGAACTATGCTTACTTCTTTCAAATGCATCTGCTAGTAGTAGCATCACAAAGTGGTTTATCATAATGTTTCAGCCTCAAATGATTCTTCATTGCATATTATTTCTGATAATTGATAGGTTTTATTTTGAAATATTTTTTATAGCATTTTGAAAGCAATTCCATGAAAAATGTGCCCAATAACGGATCTTTCAAAACACTTGATTTTAACCCTTATGAATTTAAGCCATTTTATTTGACACTTTCCTAAAAGGGTTTGAAACTATTTTCAACTTTTAAGTTCTAAATCCCTCTGTTACTAAGGTCATTACTACCAAACTCATCACAGAGTACTGCTCAAAGTGGACTAAAAAATTGTTTTAGCCTGATAAATTATTCTATAAAGCTTTTTATTAAAAAAATTGAATGGTTGTACTTTGAAAGAAATTTAGTAGTATCTTGAAACCGGTTGCATGAAAAACATATTTTTGATGAAAAGACCTTTTTCAAAGCTGCGAAACATTTTTGAATCGCAACTTATTTTTTAAGCAAATTATTTAAAATTTTCAAGAAAATAATACAGTGTCTTAATATTTTATGACTTTAGTTCACAACACCATTTACCTAACATCGAGTCTCTGTCTGTAACCATTTTAACCAAGACTTCAATACGATAATGTTGCAGTTGACTTGATCTTTTTTTATTTTCATTTCCTTGTGGGCGTTTGTTACTAGGCCTTTCATTTCAAGTTCTAATCGTAACAGCTAAACCTAACATGTCACCAGTGTGCTCCTTCATCTGGCACAACCTCGATTATGGTTTTGTCAAAATCACATCGCGCACACGACCTACCATTCTTAATACCCTGTGGATGCAACTCATTATACTTGTGTTGTTCCTAAGATGAGTTGAGTGTATTTTCAACTTATAAATTTTTATATATCTGATGTTTTTAGATGTTACTACTTTCAAATGCATCATAGGTACTTCTCAAAGTGGTTTATCAAAAAGCAAAATGGTACAGCATCATAAATAATTGCCCATAACATATTTCTTAGAACTGAAAGGCTTTATTTCGATAGCTTATTATTATTATTTTGAAATCATTTTCATGGAAAACGTATCTTTGATAAATGGTCTTTCAGCAAGCTATGGAATGTTTTTTTAGATATTCTTATGTTTCCTTGATTTGTGTTACGTCAGTTAATTGGCCTATCTTTTCAAGTTCTATTTGTAATCATCAAAACCTGAAAATAACAACCCTTGTGAATGTTTGACTGGACACAATGGTTAACTATATTTTTTATTAATATATTTAATTTCATTAAATTCTCTTGATGCCTTGGTGTTACCTTTATTCACCGTTATGGATCTAACCTTTTGCTTGCCTCTTTCCTAAAAGGATTTTGAAATATTATTTCATCATCTTCAATTTCTAACTCCGTGCTTTTCTATATGCTACTTCGAGCAAATTGCATCATAAAATTCTTTTTGAAACAGTTTCCCAAATTGTTTCAGGATCATAAATGATTCTCTATAGCTTTTTTTAAATACTAAGACAATATTTCGGAAATTTTTTTAGTAGTATATTGAAATCAATTCATGATCTATCCACTTTGATAAAGGACCTTTCAGAAAGCTACCAAACTTTCTAAATCATAATTAGTTTGGTTAAGCATATTTATTAACATCTTAATAAAACTTACTACATAAAGCATTTATACACATTTATACATAAAAGTAACTTATATTAAACCCTTTGAAATCGTATATGATTGAATGTTCTATCAAAATTTTGAAACTCATAATATTTAACATGGTTTTGAACCCTTTGAAATTGTATATGATTGGATATTTATCAATATTTTGAAGTTGTTTCCATAGTACCCTACAGTTCGTGTCCATAACTCTACCTCCTTCCATCGAGAGTCTTTGCCTATGGTCATTTTAACAAGGATTTCATTCTGATGATCTTCCAACTGGCTTTATCTTTATCTTTTTGTTAATTTGTAAGCATTTGTTAGTAGATCTTTCATTTCATGTTCCATCTATAACCAGCTATGTGTGAACATACCGATTCTTTCACTTTTTCGATTGGACACAATCGCGGTTATGGTTTGGTCAAATTTTTACTTTGGACACGACTTAACTTTCTTGATACCTTTATTATTTACTATTATCCACTATTATGGATGTAACAACTTATTTTACTTGCATCTTTCCTACAATGATTTACAAACATGTCTCAACATTTGAATTTCCAAATATCAGATTTTATAATGCGACTACTTTCAAATGCATTGCATAGTACTTCTCAAAGTGGTCTATCAAAAATATAAAAGAATTCAGCCGTATTATTTATTTTTGGTGGCTTATCTTTCTTTGAGAGCCGAAAGGTTTTATTTAGCGAGATCTCTAGTTGTATTTTGAAAGCATACCATGAAAAGCCTACTTTTGATAAAGAACCTTTTAGAAACCTACAAATGATTCTGATATTGTAGCAAATTTCATAAGATTTTAAAGGCTTTTCAATACCATAAAGCGTTTCTACACTTTTTGAGTTAATGAAAGATTTTGGAAATTATCTTGAATCTTGGAATTTTCAAAGAGCTCCATTTGAAGCCTCGTATTCTCCAATTTGTGTCTATAGCTCTACTTACAATCGGTTCAATGTTTGCAAGTCATAATAACCATGATTTTCTTATGATTCTTCCAACTGGCTTGATTTTGTTATGATCCTTCCAGGAGTTTCCTGGAGTTTGCTATGTTTTGTTATCAGGCCTTTCAGTTTCACGTTCAATCTGCGCGCAGTCCTTATTCATGATTTTTTCAAGTTGGTTTCGAACTATTTTGATGCCTTATGGATTTAACCCATTTTACTTCCCTCTTTCCTAAACCAATTTTGAACTTTTTTCTTCATATTTTACATTTCTAGATCCGTGCTTTCCTAATGTTACTACTTTCAAATGCATCATGGAGTACTTGTAGAAAGCCTTGAAAAAGGCTTTCAAATTGTAGCCTCATAAATAATTCTCCGTCGCTTATTTCTTTTTTTACTGAAAGGTTTTATTTTGAAAGATATATTGTAGCTTTTTATACATGCTAGTTACTAATGTGCTGCTTTTTAATGCATCATAAAGAACTTTTCAAAATGGTTTTTTCCCTCCTCGTTTCTTAAAATGCTTTAAATTCATAGCTTGTTAAACCTTTTCCATGAAAAAACTACCTGCTAAAATTTGTAAATTTTACAAATATTTTGACCAAATCTTTCATAAGAATTGAAAGTTTTCGCTCAATAAAGTATTTCTACACTTTTAAATTTATGAAAAGATTCAGGATTAACCTCCCATAGCTTGAAAATCTCGAAGAGATTATATACATATCAAATCATATAAACCTCCCTGCTTCTGTCATCCAGCTGTGACATCTTCGAATTGAAACTAACATAATCATTTATAATTTTTATTTCCTTGCTATTCATAATGATAGCTTGCTGCTTACTTTTCTATTTAGCATAGTAACTATATCAAGAAAGGTTCTGCAATAAGCTTTTGTGATGATTTTTTGTTGCATTAGATTTGCTCGCACAGAAACATCGAGAGTTTTGCTTTGCTAATCATGAAATTTATTCCTTTGCCACATTGCCCTAGTTAATTATTCAAGCTGTGGTGGGAAATGTACATCACTTACAGCTTGAAGGCGAACTGTAACACTATTTCATGTGCTTGTTTTCTGTTTGTTTGATCCAGTCATACCATAGTTCTTACTAATGTTCTCCGATTTTTACATTGGTACTATATGCTACAAAAGTTCTATATATTGCCAGTGGCAATATGGAAATGAGCTTTTAAGTTGTCGTGTGATCAGAGTAAACAGCTCTGAAGGCTTGCTGTTTTTTCGCATTACATTATTCGCTACCCTTTTTTCTCAGATGTGTGCACACATTTTTTGAAACCGGATACAGACAGGCCCATACATCGATCTGCGGATGTCAATAACAATTATAGGGTATCTAATATATTCTTCAATTTCTCCTTGAAACTATATGAGAGAGTTCTACAGTAACTTTCTGAAGAAAAAGTTTATAGCAACAAGAGTAAGTTGGTATATCTGTTTATAGCAACAATAATTACTATAATCTTCAATCTTCCAACCAACTCATAGCTATTTATATCTTTGCTTTAATATGGTTCGCATTACATGCCATATTTTATGTTTCCGTTTGTATATCTGTTTTATTTCTAGAGCAATATATTTCTTAAAGTTCATTTTGATGCATCCTCTTTCCAAGTTTGGATATTGTGATTATATGTTGCATATGGTTTACCTTTCATATTCCTTGTAAAGTTTTATACTTGTATATTTGGAAGAGCCGTCATCGCATTGAGTGTGAAATTGTTCGAGTGAATTCCCTTTTCAGCTAAATACTTAACGATTAGAAGCGACATATATAGCTAAAATGCTTAATTTTTTTACTGGTATATGCATCTGTCATACTTTTGGAACTGAAAGCATTTAATAAATGTAATGTTGTGATCAATATAGAATATAATTAGAAGTTGGTGTATACAGATTATTTGTACTTATCTTTTTATGATCAGAAGGTGGCAGACTTGGATGCCCATGAAAATCCTGGCATGAGAACGATAAAATTGCTATAATTAAGAATATATCATTGTTATTTCCATAAACAGCCTTAATCATACCATAGATTAATTGTTAGAAAAATGCATCTTTTGCCGGACTTGGAGAACCCATGTTGACAAACGGGCTTCTCATTGGTTTTAGTGTGGACACTAGACAAGATATCCGTTACCTAGAGAATTGCAAGTTATATTTCACCTTCCATCAAACGGGAGACCTTATAGCTTTGCTGGCGTACCACATGTGTAGGTAAAGTACCGCTTAATAAGAAAAAAAATGCTTCTCAGAAAAGTTTTCCAATGAATACATTTTACATTTACCATGGTTATTTGACTCTTATTGTAGATAGATTTTTTTTTTTTTGGGAAATTGGGTCCAACTCCCGAAACTTGAAAAACAATAGGAAAAACTTTACTCTCTTGATCCAAAAAGTTTTAGGTATAAGTTCCTATACAACAACCAATAACTTTTTACTTTTTAATATTTCTATATTACCCTTAGTAACTATTGACAGATAACTGCTACATTTATCTGATATAGTAGTTTACGTAACTGCTATACTTTACAGATAACTGTTGTATTTATCTAATTTAGCATTGTACATATTAAATATAGCAGTTTACATACTAAATGTAGTTGTTATATGCCAGAAGTTGATAAGGGTAATATGAGAATATTAAAAGTAAAAAAAATGTTGGTTGTACTATAGGGACTTTGGGTATTAGGGAGTTCTTAGCGACTTTTAAAAGGCAAGGGATCTAGTCCTATTCTTTTTTGGTCATAAGGAGTTTGATCCATTTTCCCCATTTTTTTCTTAAACACATGTAGGGTACATGAATAATGCTATTTCTTAAACACAATCTGCTCCACTTGAACTTCGTCGAAGTCCTTCCGTAGTCTTCTTACCTCGGCTAAATATTTCACCATCAGACGTTCCCGTGCCTCGAAACCGTCGGTCACTTGGCCTACGACCAGGACGGAATCACTACGGATTCGGATCGTCTTCAGCCCCACTCCGAAGGCGATCCGCAGTCCAGCAAGCAAAGCCTCGTACTCCGCGGCGTTGTTTGAGGCTTTGAACCCGAGCTTTAAGAATACAACATCTCTGCCTCGTTCGGGCCCCGAATGATGAGGCCGGCACCACAACCTTTCTCGGTTGATGACCCGTTGACGTAAATTGTAAGGTAGCGCCCCGGCTGTCTAACAGACGCCAAATACGGAACAAAAACTTTTACAACTGGCGCTATCGCGTACTATAACCCGGATCTGCCATTAAAGCTAAACTAACAAACTACAAAGTGGGTAGAAATGTTATACCGAAGGATCCGAGTCCTTCGGGCTTCAACCATCATCCCACGCTTTGTTGCGGCTGCTCCGATCTCCTGAATCTCCGGTCTCCTCGTCCAGGTGGCACCACGTCGACGGATCATTAAACGGGCTCCCGCCTCTGAACCGAGGCAACTCGATCATCAAGTTTGCTAAAAGAGATGACCAAGATTGATGTATAGAACGAGTAGAATACTTTGTCTCGTTACGTCCAAAGCTATGGACGAATGGTTAATGAAGTTGTCTTTTGGATCGGGTGAAATGAGAAATGAGGCTATCTAATTTCCATGAACCAAAACCATATACTTTTTTTCAAATGAACAACCATGCCTTCACAATGAAGGGCCGGCCACTAAAGGAGAGGGGGGAGGTGAGTGTAGGAGCGGGGGGTGACCACAACAATAAATGAGATGAATGAATCACCTAAACACCTTGCATAACCATTAATGCATACAATGAATCATAACACTTAGTCATCCATTCATTAAATGCTTAATTAATGCACTAATGACTTACTAGCCATCTCATCATCCTAGTCACCATCTAGAAGCTTCTACACACTCATGACTCACCCTCAATACGAAAAGATAAATCCGCAATTAACCGAATGTTAAATACGGCTGATAGAAAACTGGAAACTGACAACTTCCAAAAGCGATCCCGAAACGAATTTCAGGATAACCCCGTAACAGTATAAACATACCCGCATTTGTATTACGACCGAATACAAATGCAACTGAGACAAAGATATTATATCTACACAGTATAATACTCGGATCCGGCTTAAACCAAAGCCCACCAGTATTATCTGCCCGAAATATGACACGTGCGTGAACGCACGTGCATTTTCCGAACCCTGCCATAAAACCATACGGCCTCTACAACGTTTCGCCCGAACTTGGGAAACGGTCTGTGGGGGACTCTAATGACTCATCAATATACTGGCACTGGGTATAACCACTAGCACGTCGGAGGTACAAGCTGTACGTAACGGTTGCCTATGTATTGATTGGAAGGGAAGCTGACGAGCGAACTCATCCAGAAACCCTACTGAGCCTGACAGAGACAATATCCGTACAGTCCGGTCCGTTCGTCTAAGAGTATCGCATATCGAGTCTGGGGGGGTGGGGTGGATAAAGTCAGACCCCTAATAACGCTATAATTCGTGTCGGTATGAAGCCTATCACCACCTGAGAAACTACTGATCCAAATCAGTAATTCTCCACTATCTCGGCCGAGAATTTCTAGTGATGGCCACTCGTGCACTGTGCGACATCAACCCCCAATACCGGGAGATACGAATCCCCGACGATCCACTCACTGCCTCCATGTGGCTCGGGACCGTACCCAACTAAAACCTGTTTGCACGTCTCCTTTGAGCGTGGTGGGGTAGTAATCTAACCACAGTGGGAACTCACACGAGACAAATGACGATCTCAGGTCGACAAACTAACCTGCACACATGTCACCAAGGAACTGCTATCTGACGATATATATAATACCAACTAGCATGTTCCCGGCGAGTCCTGTCCGGTGTACTCATAACCCAATGAGCACCTGTATACATCTTAGGTGAACCAACTGACACCAATGGCTTGTGAGACCGGCCACCGCCCCTCGTCGGGGTCTCGACTTTATATACTAGTCTACTCTGGAGTATCGATGCCCTGTCTCGAAACTCCTACGACTAGGGACACTTAAGGATGTGCTTACAGACCCCAGCTCCCACGTATATGATCGCCATCATACTGCTGGTGTAACACCCGAGTTCATTTATACCAATTCAGTTTCGGTATTTTACTTATCCATGTTCTATTCCTGATTTAGCGTGTTTGGGTGTGAATTGTACTTCACTGGTCACTGGGCATTCGATCCCACCCGCTTGCTTGAACATGTGTAACTTTTATTTATAAATTACCTTAATTTGTTGCATGGACTAGTGCATCTCATAATCTAGTATATACTGGCAAAATTTTATCTAGTATCGCATCTCTTGCATATAACAATTTAAATAATGTAAAATAAATTAAAATTGCATTTCATGGCCTGTCTGATACCCCTAACCCTGTGGTAGCATCCTTGCATCGTGTTCTCGTCCCGTTCAGTGAAATGGACGTGTCTGGATGGCTACGCGCACGCACGTGCGTCCGTTCTTAGGGGTATGCTTTTTTGTTATATAATCCTTCATTTCATTTTTGGAACTTACTAACAATTTTCATATTTCAAATCTAAATTTTTAGACCCGACCCGGGCGCATTTCTGAATTATTTTGTATCCTGCCAGATTTTAAATTCTGTTTATTTTTTTCTTAATCCGTTTAAAATATTTTTAAACAGCATACTAAGATTTCACAGCCAACAAAATATTCCCTAAACAAATTAAAATCTCTTATATTTTTTCCTAACCCAATTTTCATCCCACGACCAATCAAAACCTCCCCTTTGTTTTTACTGGGCCCCACGCGTCATCTATCTCCCACAAAATCTTTCACTTTCTCTCTCCTCTCTCTCTCTTTTCTCTCTTTCTTTCTCTTCCCCGCAGTCTCTCTCTCTCTCTTCCTTCTCTCTCCTCTCGCGTCTCCCTCTCTCATCTCATAATCACTGTGCATTCCTCGACTCCTGTCACCGCCTCCCACTACAGTCACCTCCCTTCGTTCTTCTTCGTTTACTTCTGTTCGAGCGGGGCGCCACGAGAATCTCCAGAGACCTTAACCCTAGCTGCCATCGACGACGACACCTCATCCTCAATCCCCGTGCTCTCCTCCTCCACCTCATCGCCCTTTCCCTCATCTTCTTCTATTCTCCCCGCCTCGTCTTCGCCTGCAACCCACGACCCTAACCCTGGAACCCATCGCTCGTCGTCGCATCGCCGGAGCTCCAACCCCATCGGCCTCATTCCGTCACCACCACCTCTCTCCTCTATCTTCCTCCCCCTTACAACTGAAGGCCCAGCACCCAATCCCACACATCTTGAAACCGCAGAATCCCTCTCCCTCACCTGTATCCTTGCATCCCTCGTCGCTGGTCATCCCTCGCCGTTGCCATCTCTCTTCATCATCTCTTCATCGCCTACTCTTTCACCCTTCCTCCACCACCATCTTCCTTCTTCCCCGAGCGTCACCCTGCACTCCTTGAACCCACCGCCGACCTCCTCACCTCACCGCCGACCACCTCACTCATCGCCGTCTCCTTCTTCCACCTCTTCTCTCCCTCTCCTCTGTGCTTCTTTCTCACCAACCCTGCACCCCCAACAGAAAACACCCCAGCCAACTAAAACCGAGCCCTGCACACCTTTGCATCGCCGGAGTGGATCGCCGCCGTCGGTCTCGTTCTCGCCGCCCGACTCTAGTGCACCCAGTGAGCAGTTCTCTTCTTCCCAACCTCACTCTCCTCTTTCCTTTCCTCTCTTCTTCTTCCTTTTCTTTGTGAACCTTTCTTGATGTTTCCTGTTTTTATAGTTCGCCGGAAACCGGCGTGCCGTCGACGATCTCGACGACCCAGCGAGCTTACCTGACCCGTGTGATCACACTGTGCGTGGTTTGGATCCGTTCCGTGTACCGTGCGCGCGTCGCGACGTTTTCCGCCGACGTGAGATGTTCCGTGTTCCCGTTCTTGATCCGTCCAGGCAAGTTAATCTTGCTACATGCTATTTAAATATAGATTATACCTTTATTGTAAATCTAGTACCACATGTTCATTTTTTATAACATTTCGATGTTCCGTTGCATTCGTTTATACCATTTTAGATCTAGGTCATGGAAGACATATCTTGTTGCATATGAGACTACATTAACTGCATCCATATCAATGTTTATATCGCATAATGTTTACTTGCATAGCCCATAGTACTTCTTATAGTTCCTACCCTGTCGGACGACTGTTTGCGTACGTCTAACCTGATTTATAGTTCAATTGCATCTCTAGATGGTTTTAATACATATTAGTATGATTTCATCATTCCCATGTGTTATACTGCATCCCTGAAACGTTAAAAGTATTCCTTAAGCCAAACTGATAACCGTACGTCTAATAATTTAACCTGTACCTATTTGCATGTCTTATTACATATGCCAGTGTATTGTTCTGATAGTATTCATGCTGGTTCATTTATAATCTTGTTTTGTTAGTTCGATCATGAGTACCCACATAACATCTTGTGCTTCCGACATGACCTGATGCACTGCGTACTTGATATGACATGGGTACCGTACACTCCCGACATGACATGACACCTTTATACATTACCTGATTGACCTGATGTACCATGGCTTGACCCATTACCTGATCTTGCGTCTAGTGCCAACAAGCCTGACATGTAGTCCTCACGGACCGTTCCTGTTGTCTATCCAGACAAACTTGCTCTTACCTGATCCTGTGTTGGCATTAGTTCTTGATTACTGAATACCTGACTTGACATACACATATAACTTGGGGGTATAGGGAAATCAATGGTGAAACCTGACTTGTAACTCAACAGTTCGATACTTGTTCTGATCAGTCTTAGAGGCTAGGCCAGCCTTGGGATGCTGCTGCTGACATCATTCATCTGTACATATTCCTATTTAGTGCCTAGCGGCATGTCTCGGTTTCAGCCCGAGAATCTGGACCGTGGTCCCGGGTATGCACGGGATACTATTGAGTTACATCGACGATTCATCAATTTGATTTCAAAGACTTTAGAATAGAAAACCCAATAGAACAGTTTAGTTTACTCACTGCACACTACCCTGCACTGCCTGCTTATATTACTGTTACCCCTGCTTGTTCATTCCTGTTTATACTTGCATTGCCTGTTACCCTGTTTATATTTTATTGCTTGATATTATGACGCGCTGACGTCTGGGTTTTGCATGGCCCAATTCCCTCTACCTTTGTTGCAGACTGTTCAGGAGTATTGTCGCTGTTAGACCGAGCGGTGAAGTTTCTGTCGGTATGTAGTTTCACTTCCAGGTGTTTCATTTATTGTATTTTTTGGCTTCCGCATATTGTTATTTCTTGACTCTTTTATTCTGGCTCATGGACATGTACTAGATGATTTAGTTTACTTTCCTGTTCTTGATACCTCTACAGCCGTAATGTGACTGTGGAGGGATTTTTTCCCTATCCACAGGTAGCATGGTTGGTTATGTCACGTGCCTATTTGGGCGTACTCTGGGAAGCGGGGCGTGACAGTTAGTAGTCAAGCAAGAATCCTATGGGCTCTATCAACATGCAATGGTGAACTAAAGCATGTACATGATGATAAAGACAAATCAGATAGCATATTATCATCTTGAGTAAGACATTTATATTGGTATAGGTCCTCCCTCAATCATTGCAATCACGTACCTGTGATCCAATAATTGACTTAGAGGGCACTATATCCAACAATCTCCCACTTGCACTTAAGGCTATTATTGCGACATCGCATACTCATAGCTTCAGTGAGTGGATCCGCCATGATGTTTCTTTCTATGTCTCTCTTAATCTCATGTTCGCGGAGAAAGCCATCTCCCGAATCGAGTAATACCTGTCTTAGAATATGTCTGGATATCTGATGAGACCTAGTTCATAAATGAACTCCAAATCCAAACTTCTTAGACTGTAGTGATCACTGAACCTAATCAGTATCCAGCACCATGCCTCCCACAGTATCTTCTTGGACCACCTGTCCATAATATTGTCCCTCGTCAGAGGGAAAACTATAACTCGACAATCACTCTGTCATCCAGGTCACCTTGGAAGCCTGGAATGATAACCGTCTCCTCAAGGAGGCTGACATTATCAAATCCATAGAACATCCACTCATGTTCTAAAACTGCTTCCTAATGTTTCTCCAGGATTGGATTAATATATACTTATCTCATCTAGTGCATAAACAATATCTGGTGTGGTACTTGACATCTCACGATTGACTCAATTGCCTAAGCAAGTGATCTGCCAATCATGCACATCCTTCTCCCCTTTAGTCAGTAAGACACTTTAGAGAGGGTGACTCCATCATCTGCAGGTACACCACCATGCCAGGAGTCATCTATTCTAAATACCTTTAGAATACTGTTAATGTACCTATATTGGGAAAATACCCAAATCAAGATCTAAAACCATAGATCTAGAAACCAGAATGTCTGATATTATATCCATATCCTTTGTGGAGAAACAACTGTGTGGCGACCACAGTACAACCGATCGTAGTATAGGAATTTTACTTCCTACTCTGTGTATGTCATCCAAATACCATGACGTCACACAGTATTACCTCCTTAACAGATCCATCCCCTATTCTGATGAAGTCAAAGTCATGACTTTCACATCAAAATTAGATGATCTTTCTCCGCTTTATCTGCTCAAGTCTATAAATAGACATAAGCTACTTGTTCACTATGCTTCCGCTGCTCCCATTGACCACAACAGCCCTCTGGCAGAATAATATATACGTGTACTTCTAAAACAAGTTTAGAACGACGCTATACATATCCTCCTGCCGGGTCTCATAGTCTGGAACAACAGTAGTGTCAAGTCCTGGTAAACAAGAACCTCCCTGTCACCGTCCTTGAGGCTACCGGAGTACCTCTCGGGTGTCTGAGGTTACCCACCATATCTGCGGAGTGGCTAATGGAATGTCAAACTTGATTGAATATATAGGTCCTATTAAATTTTCCGTAATCGTTTGCGGTTCTGGAATCACTTCCAGTTCTACCATACTCCCACTACTGTTTTTTGAAAAAATCCATTTTACTAAAACTGTGGCGAGTCTAGAACAATATCACTATTGATCTTCCAGATGGTAGAAAATCAACCTTCGTCAAAGCCAGGGTCAACCCACAAACTGCCATTACAGAAACGTGCCTTGAGTTATCCAGTGTCTGGTTTTAAGCATAAGCTGGACAACTCCCCGTACCTTAAAATCGTTAAGATATGATCCATTCTATATCCAATATAGAAACATTGACACTTATTTAATTGGAACCAGATTCTAATCATGCAGCTGTCTCCAGTGCATATCAACTTAATGGTGAGAGACTAATCAGCATTACTCAACTTAGGAATACATCCAACTATGAGTAACGTGAAAGAGAAACAAGTTTCTCAAAAACATTACTATCATCTGAATACCATTTCACAAGAATCTATATCTTCGATCTCTTTGAAGAATCCCGATACTTGCGACATCTGGTTCTCTACTTTATTCCTATACCCACAACTTCTCAAAACTTAGACTTTGTATTTCTACGAAACACTTGTCTAAAAACTAGAGAAGTCATAAGTAAACAGAACATAGTATGAGGACCAACCCCTTTGTCCTGACGGACTCTGGACAACATACAATACTCTGTATAAGTCCGCTGAGTCGAATAACTCATAACATGTGCATCGTAGGTTGAAAACTGTACTTATAGTTAAGAACTACTCCGTTGTTCAATACTCCTTACCCAATCGTCAACTGATATAGGTAAATGTCACGGACATAATTTCAAAAAGTTATATCTCACTTTATAAAAATAAACGTACAGATATATCATTTTGAAATTGGTGCACAACAACGGATACTCAAAACCAAATACATGTCGTCCGGCAAAAACCCAGGCGACTTCCTCAAATATCACCAATTACAACGAATTCCGATATAATGAGGATGATCACCTTATTCCCAATAACCTACTCCTACTCATCATCTGTAAAACCATACAGATATGAGAATGAAACCATACCCTGGAATAAGTATGTAATTGGGAAATCGGTTTTCTTTTAACAATGCACTGAAACATGAAAATGTTTTGTAGGGGTATCCTGGTATTCTTAGTAATGCCTCTTCCATAATCCAATTCATGACTTTAACCGTATATTTCTTTGCCTTCTCTCCAAATCCCTTTATTTGTCTTTATTCGTTACCTTCTGTACACCATCGTTAGGCTAAATGGTTTTCTTCCTTCCCTACCGTTCGGCACCAGCCTATGGTTTGGAAGAAGACTATCCAGTAAGCATAATAGGTGTACTCTCCTAATCCTAGGAGTACTCGCAACTTGAGAGAAGGTGATGATAAAAGACAACTGAATAATACCTTATTATATTTCTCCCGAACTGGGAAAAAAGCAAAGGTGAAATAGAAGTGGCGATGAAGTACGCAGTTTGATCGTGAATGATAACAGTCGCAATTTACTTTGCCCTCTTTCTAATCCCTTTATCTTGTTTTTACATATTACCTTCTGCACACCCAACTTTGGTTAATTGGTTTTCTTCATTCCCTACCTTTCGGCACCAGCCTATGGTTTGGAATAAGACTATCCAATAAGCGTAATAGGTGTACTCTCCTAAACTAAGGAGCCCTCGCCACCTGAGAGAAGGTGATAACAAAAGACAACTGAATAAACCAATTTTATTTCTCCTGAACCTGGATCCATCCTCGAATTAGTACCTTCGAGTCGTATATAACCATACGATGGATCTATCCAAAGGAAGTGGATATCCGTAGTAATACGGGGTGTTCTGAGAAATTCAAAGGGTAAAAGAAGGAGCGGCAATGACTTATGCAACTTTAGACAATCCAAAAGCCAGTATTTTAAGAAGGTTCGGTCAACTTGGTCACTGAGTCATAGTCTAGGGTCGGTCAAAGGTCGCTGCCTAAGAGAGAGAAAAAAGAAACACTTTGCGTGCACTCTAACCTAGATCAGAATAGTTATCACTTTATCTAATCAGGAAACCTCCCACTGTACCGTCAAATTCTCCTCCAAACCTAAAAGAAGAATCAATCGGGATCACCCGAAGAGTAAACCAACTCATCAGTGGGAATCGGGATCCAACTATCATCGCATGATAACTTGATGGAAGCCACTCAAGTTATCACACTCCAGAAGATATGCTCATGCCTGGCAAGTTTCGGTTTCTTTAGAAACTCCCGATATAATTTTTGCCCCATGCTCTTATGACCTTGGCTTTGGTCAAAATGTCATAAGTCACATGCCAAGTTCTTCCCGTCACTATCCAGGTCAATTTGAACCCACCCACACATGCCCTTGACTTTGGCCAAAATGGCAGAACGACTGTCCCAAACCAACTCATCTATCTATGCAACAAATGAATACCCAGCAGCTACCAAACACTATGCCTTGACTTTAGCCAAAATACATAGCTTGAATACTATTGGATACCCAAAAGAAATGACGGAGGGCTACGACTGGTTTTTGGCGAAAAACCTTTAACGAAATGATCTTGATCTCGTTGAAGGAACCTGATAGTTTTTTATAAAAAAAAATATAGTGACGAAAACCTTTTGCTAAAGAGGTCACTCCCGGTGAAGGGATCTCGGCTTTTTCCTCATGGAATGAGGTGCAGGATATTCCAAACTGAATACCACGATGCAAAGCAACTTGTAATCGACTATATTGAAGTTATTGCCCTAACACAAACTTCTGCCCAAGGGGTCTCTCCCGGTGAAGGGATATCAGCCCTTGCCTCGTCGAATGAGGTGCATGATATTCCAACCGAATATCACTATGGAAAACAAAAGGAAATGTCTTTGTAATAACACTTTTAAAACTGTTCCAACAACATCAAATATAGGTTTGTTTTTCTTGCATTGATAAGAATCAACGTATTCCCATCATTTAATCACACCAGAAAAGAACGAAAAATAAAATGTACGTATATGCCATCCGCATTCGCCACTGGGTCCCGTCATCACCCGTTAGGTTACTTAACTAACGACAGAGCGGGGACCGGACTAGCGCGGGTGTAAAACATATACAACATCTAATAGTATATATATCAATATACAATAATCGCTCCAGGCATGATAATATGCAACATTACAGAAAAGTAATAAGCATCACAGAACAATACAGATAATCCGGGATCCCCGGGTTTCACAGAGCCGCTACTGAAACCCGACGTTCTCCTGGTCGTGTGGATAGCCTGTGCAATGAAACCTAGACCCCTACGGGTGCGGCAAGTTACCCGCCAAAACCTGAAGCGAGGCAGCCCCCTACAGCAAAATGAATGGACCACCCGGTACTTCACGGAATCCGGTAACTTGAGCACCCCTCCTTGGGTCAACCAGTACCCCCTACGAGTGCGGCGAATAGTCTGCCAATTCTAGAGTGAGGCCCCTCTGCCTCTCAAAGCCATGAGATACGGACCCGTTGCCCTCCAGAACCCGGCTATCCGTGCACTCCTTCGCGGGATAAACCTAGTACAGAAATAAAAATATGTACAACGGGTACATCGACCTCAGCCCGGTCGTGCCCCAAAAGAATATTATACAAACAGGCAGTGACGGCAGTCCACATGTTGGACGCTCGTCCCGCAATATCAAATATACAAATAAATCCAAATTGCACTATTATTGCACCCTGCTATCCACCACGACAAATCCGCAACATCACAGCACAACACAGAACATCAACGCGAATGTCACGTTCGCAAACCCGTCTAAAAGAACTATAGCAATTAGACGTGGTTTACCGCTCAAATGACATTCCCGGTCGGAGATATAAAGTAAGTACTGTATACTAACAAGTTTAAAATTTCGATCGACAAAATTTCCCGAAGTGGGCCCCACGAACTTCTGCTGTACAGTAACCAAATATGGGCCCAAAAGAAACATTCCAGAAACCACAATTCACTGTGTAGAAGCTACTGTAGAAAATTGGAGTACCAATCTCACAAAACGGCAGCGGATCCGCGGCCAAACCCTTGTTTGGGCCGCGGATCCGCGGCGTTACTGTTGAGTTGGGCCACCAAATTTCACCAGTATTCTCATAAAATCCTGCTTGTTTTTCTGTGATGCTCAAATAATTTTTTAGACCCTTTTAAAAATCGACAGAAACTTTAATGCAGAAAATTGTAGTTTCGGAAATTCCGTTCGATCGATCTTTTAAACGCGTTAGCACAAATTAGTATAGCTTAATGGTGAGGCTCTGATACCACTGTAAGTCCACGGTAGCGCCCCGGCCGTCTAACAGACACCAAATGCGAAAAAAAAACTTTTACAACTGGCGCTATCGCGTACTATAACCCGGATCTGCCATTAAAGCTAAACTAACAAACTCCAAAGTGGGTAGAAATGTTATACCGAACGATCCGAGTCCTTCGGTCTTCAAACATCATCCCACGCTTTGTTGCGGCTGCTCCGATCTCCTGAATCTCCGGTCTCCTCGTCCAGGTGGCACCGCGTCGACGGATCTTTAAACGGGCTCCCGCCTCTGAACCGAGGCAACTCGATCATCAAGTTTGCTAAAAGAGATGACCAAGATTGATGTAGAGAACGAGTAGAACACTTTGTCTCGTTACGTCCAAAGCTATGGACGAATGGTTAATGAAGTTGCCTTTTGGATCGGGTGAAATGAGAAATGAGGCTATCTAATTTCCATGAACCAAAACCATATACTTTTTTTCAAATGAACAACCATGCCTTCATAATGAAGGGCCGACCACTAAAGGAGAGGGGGGAGGTGAGTGTAGGAGAGGGGGTGACCACAACAATAAATGAGATGAATGAATCACCTAAACACCTTGCATAACCATTAAAGCATACAATGAATCATAACACTTAGTCGTCCATTCATTAAATGCTTAATTAATGCACTAATGACTCACTAGCCACCTCATCATCCTAGTCACCATCTAGAAGCTTCTACACACTCATGATTCGCCCTCAAGACGAAAAGATAAATCCGCATTTAACCGAATGTTAACTACGGCTGATAGAAAACTGGAAACTGTCAACTTCCAAAAGCGATCCCGAAACGAATTTCAGGATAACCCCGTAACAGTATAAACATACCCGCATTTGTATTACGATCGAATACAAATGCAACTGAGACAAAGATATTATAGCTACACAGTATAATACTCGGATCCGGCTTAAACCAAAGCCCACCAGTATTATTTGCCCGAAATATGACACGTGCGTGAACGCACGTGCATTTTCCGAATCCTGCCATAAAACCATACGGCCTCTACAACGTTTCGCTCGAACTTGGGAAACGGTCTGTGGGGGACTCTAATGACTCATCAACACACTGGCACTGGGTATAACCACTAGCACATCAGAGGTACAAGCTGTACGTAACGGTTGCCTATGTATTGATTGGAAGGGAAGCTGACGAGCGAACTCATCCAAAAACCCTACTGAGCCTGACAGTGACAATATCCGTACAGTCCGGTCCGTTCGTTTAAGAGTATCGCATATCGTTTCTGGGGGGTGGATAAAGTCAGACCCCTAATAACGCGACAATTCGTGTCGGTATGAAGCCCATCACCACCTGAGAAACTACTGATCCAAATCAGTAATTCTCCACTACCTCGGCCGAGGATTTCTAGTGATGGCCACCCGTGCACTGTGCGACATCAACCTCCAATACTGGGAGAGACGAATCCCCGACGATCCGCTCACTGCCTCCATGTGGCTCGGGACCGTACCCAACTAAAACCTGTTTGCACGTCTCCTTTGAGCGTGGTAGGATAGTAATCTAAGCACAGTGGGAACTCACACGAGACAAATGACGATATCAGGTCGACAAACTAACCTGTACACATGTCACCAAGGAACTGCTATCTGACGATATATATAATACCAACTAGCATGTTCCCGGCGAGTCCTGTCCGGTGTACTCATAACCCAATGAGCACCTGTATACATCTTAGGTGAACCAACTGACACCAATGGCTTATGAGACTGGCCACCGTCTCTCGTCGGGGTCTCGACTGTATACACTAGTCTACTCTGGAGTATCGATGCCCTGTCTCGAAACTCCTACGACTAGGGACACTTTAAGGATGTGCTTACAGACCCCAGCTCCCACGTATATGATCGTCATCATACTGCTGGTAGTCAAGCAAGAATCTTATGGGCTCTATCAGTATGCAATAGTGAACTAAAGCATGTACACGATGATAAAGACAAAGCAGATAGCATACTATCATCTCGAGTAAGACATTTATATCGGTATAGGTCCTCCCTCAATCATTGCAATCATGCACCTGCGATCCAATAATTGACTTAGAGGGCACTATATCCAACATAAATGACCCAGTCAGGAATGGAGTCGGGCCCCTCTTTGATCGAAGGTTGAGATCCCGGGGCCAACACAGACACCGCCTCTTTGTTGGGGATAGTGCATTCGACGATAAAATCGGCCAAGACATGTGCCTTGATAGCCTGCCTCGGGAGGTACTTGATGTCGAATTAGGACAACTCTTACCTCTACTTCTCCAAACGACCAGAAGACTCGGGGGAGGCGAGAATAGCCCCTAAAGGGCGCTCGGTGAGAACTAGGATGGTGTGTGCCTGGAAGTAGTGCCGTAGTTTCCTTGAGGCCACTATAAGCGCCAGGACAATCTTCTCTATGGCTGGGTACCTTATTTTCGCGTCCTTAAAGACGTGGTTTACATAGTAGACCGGCCTTTGGACTCCTTCGACCTCTCGAACGAGCATCGTGCCTGCAGCTTGATCGGACACTACTAGATATAGCGATAGCTCGTCTCCTTCAAACGACCGGGTGATTAGTGGAGGAGTCTCCAGGTGCATTTTCAATTGCTCGAAAGCGGTCTTACACTCCTCCGACCATTCGAACCTTGGGATCTTCCTCAGGGCTTTGAAGAATGGGAGGCACTTTTCTCCGGATCTTGACATGACACGACTCAGGGCGGCTACCCTCCCCGTGAGCCGCATGATTTCGACGTTGGTCTTTGGCGTGGTCATGTTGAGGATGGCGCTTATTTTCTCCGTGTTAACCTCGATTCCTCGGTGGGTAACCATGAATCCGAGGAACTTTCCACTAGTGACCCCGAACACGCACTTAGCGGGGTTCAGCTTCATTTTGTATTTGCGAAGGGCATGGAAAGTCTCGCCAAGATCTTTGGTGTGCTCCTCTGACGAGTTCGATTTAACGAGCATGTCGTCGACGTAAACCTCCATGTTCCTTCCGATCTGTGGTTTGAACATCCTGTTGACCAAGCGTTGAGCGTTTTTGAGGCCGAAGGGCATCCTTTTATAACAGTATACCCCCCGGTCCGTTGTGAATGCGGTGAGTTCTTCGTCTGCCGGATTCATATGGATCTGGTTGTAACCGGAGAAAGCATCCACGAAGTTGAGTAACTCGTGGCCTGCCGAGCTGTCGACGAGCTGATCTATCCTAAGGAGGGGATAGTTGTTTTTCGGGCAGGCCTTGTTGAGATCGGTGAAGTCGACACACATGCGCCACTTTCCGTTCGCCTTTTTAACCATTACCACATTCGCCAGCCATTCGGAGTAGGCCACGTTTCGAACGAAGTTGGCTGCGAGCAACCTTTCAATTTCTTCCTCGATTGCCTTTTGTTTGATCGGGGCGAAGCTTCGTTTCTTCTGCCTGACTGGTCGGACCTTCGGGTCGACCCCGAGCTTGTGTGATATCACTTTGGGGTCGATCCCGGGCATGTCGGCGGGCGCCCAAGCAAATACGTCCGAGTTCTCTCTGAGGAAGCGAACCAGGTCGTCACGCCGGGCCCCTGTTAAGAGTGACCCGATTTGGACGGTTCGTTCGTCCCCTTCGACGAAGGGAACCTCCGTTAGCGGCTCCACCGGGGCTCCTCGGATTTCTTTTTGCTCGTCCCGAGTATCCAAGGACCCCCTGTAATCCTCCGTGCTTTCAAGGTCATTGCTTCGCTCCTCGGGCATAGATGTCGTTGTGAAGAAAATCTTTGTGGTTTGCTAGTTCCCGTAGGCCCGGCCTATTCCGCCTTGGTCGAGTGGAAACTTGATTGCGAGGTGGTAAGTCGATATCTGGGCCCGGAGGGAGTTTAGCGTCGGGCGTCCCAGGAGGATATTGTAGGCCGATAAAATTCTGGCGACGATGAACTCCACAGGCATGCTACGTGTACGGCCTGCCTCCCCGATGTTAAGTAGGAGGGTTACCACTCCTTCCGCCGGGATGGAGTGGTTAGTAAACCTTGACAGGATGTGGGTGGTCGGCCTCAGGTCCGACGGGCTAATCCCCATACTTAGGAAGCAGTCGTATAAGAGGATGTCTGCCGAGCTTCCCGAGTCGACCAGTATCCTTTGAACCTCGTAGTAGTGGACCCGTGTTGTAATCACCAGGGGATCGTTGTGAGGCAAGGATATCCCGTGGAGATCCTCGTCGGTAAAGGTGATGGGCTCGGCTACTTTGGTCCTCTTCATGGGCTGGCTGCTTTTCCTTTCGACCGGCAGGAGGCATCGAGTTTCGCCGGCCCCAGGCATACCCCCCCTGATACGACCATGATTTGGCCGATCGTCAATTCGCCGGGAGGGGGACGGTGCTCTTGCTCTCGGTCTGCTTGTCGCTTTTCCCGCAAGTATTTCGCCAGGCGCCCCGAGCGAATTAACTCCTCGATGTAGTCTCGGAGTTGTTTGCAGTTCTCGGTGGGGTGTCCTTGCGACCTGTGGAAGGCGCAGTAGGGGCCCGTGTCTGTTTGGCCGCCCTATTGTTGACCGGGGGGAGTTTGAAGAATCTCTCGCCTTTCGCCTCCTCCAACAGCTCTGTTTGGGAGATATTGAGTGGGGTATACTCCTGGAACTTCGGGGAGTATGGCTTTGGCCGGTCAATCTTCTTTTTCTCTTCTCTGGCTCTCTTCTTTTGATCGGTCTGGTCGGTCCGGGGTAGGTTCGCGTTTACCTCGGACTCAAACTGGATCTCTCGCTCGGTCCAGGCTTTTACCTCGGCCATTGTCTTAGGTTGCGCTAATGCAAAGGAGCGGAGCCACTCCTTGTGCCTAAGACCCGACCTAAGGGCCGTGATGACCGTATCGTCTCGGTGCTCTGGGACCTCAAGAAGAGCGTTGTAGAAGCGGGTGACGTATCCTTTGAAAGATTCCTTGTCCCCGCTCTTTATAGTGAAGAGGTGGTCGACGGTCCGCTTCTGCCGTCTATTCCCGACGAAATGGCCGAGTAATTGGATGACCAGCTCATCGAAGGTAGAGATGGAGCGAGGCGTGAGTCCTCGGAACCAATCTCGTCCAGCGCGGATGAGAGTGGTAGGGAACGCTCGGCATTGGGCGACGTCAGAGTTGTCCTGGAGGCTCATCCCCGCCGTGAACGCGTCTAAGTGGTCTTTCGGGTCGGACTTTCCGTCGAAGAGGGACACCTTTGGAGGCTTGTTCCTGGAGGAGATGCGGACAACGAGCAGCTCTTCTATGAAGGGCTTCGTGAGCGAGTCGGCGGCATATCTAGCCCTCTCGCTTGAAGGGTGACTCTCCCGATGTATACCCTCGATCCTCTTTTCGAAGGCATCGAGTCGGTCGTGGTATCCCGATGATTCGGCACACTCGGAGTGATGACCCCCCTACTGGCGGCCTGCACCTGACCGCGGTTCCGGTTCCGTTCTATGAGGTTCCTCAAGTCCCCTGGCGAGGTTGTCCTCGAGCTACCGTGGTGAGTCCCGTTCGCGCGACCCTGTCGAGGGAGAGGGCGCCGACCGTGCCTGGGAGCAGGCGAGCTGACCAACACCTTCTTGGAAGGGACATGAGTGCGATGGGCCTCAGGGCGGGGTGCTCTTTCATGAGACCTCGGCGTGGAGCTGTGAGGCGCCCAGCGAGTCATTGAATTGGTCGCCACGGGGGATCTGTGGCCACCGGAAAATAGCGAGGCGTTATTCGGTCATGCGAGCGTGGGCAGTGTTTTCTCCCCCTCTGTGGAGGTCCAGGTACCGAGGTGGGCGAGCGGCGACCTGGGGGGCTCGTCCCGTCGTTTGGACATGTATGGGGGCATCCACGATAGACGTGAGCCTATCGATTCGGGCAGACATGGCATGAACGGCGTTCTGGGGAGGAGATGATCCGTTCGCACCCACGTTGTGAGGAGGGCGGCGGTTAGTGCTTGGATCATCGCGGTGATCATTCGTCATGAATTCGAGATCAGAAGATCAACTTTCGTTGAGTGGAACTTTTGAATTTCCCACAGACGGCGCCAACTGATGGAGGTCTGGATCTCCTTCAGATGCTGTCTTCCGTTGATCTGTCACGGGTGTTGATGAATGGCTGAGATTGGATTTGAAGGTTGCCTCCTGAAGCGTGTGGATCTCAATGGGCTTGGTTTGGGGTGAGGCCGAGCTAACTGCAAGGAAGTCCCAGGGTTGTACCACCGTGGACCCTCCGACGATCAAGTTAGTCGAGGTATTTGGGCAGAGTAGCGGCCTATTGGATCAGAATTGCCTTACCTGAGTCGTCTAAGAGGGGGTTTATATAGTGCCAGCCATGGGCTGGCGGGCGCGAGATTTACACCGGCCGTTACACCCTTGGAGCCGCGCCTGCGCGAATGGCGGGATCCTCCATTAATGGTGAGATACGCCCGTTAACGGGGGAACGCGATGGCGTGGCACGCAGGATCGTGGGACGGCGGATATCTTGCGTACGTCCCATAATACGGGCTCACATCAGGAATGAAAATACAGAATAAAGCTAAACTAACTAGCTACTAACATGATCTTCACTGCTCAGCTTGTTGGTCAAAATACTCCTGAACGGCCTGCGACAGAGATAGAGGATCTGGGCCATGCAAAACCCAGACGTCAGTGCGTCATGATATCAACCAATAATAAATGAACAGGATACATGAGATATGCAGGCATGAATCATAAACAGTAACAAGAGTATAACAGTATCACGAATAAGGAACAGTGAAAGGTATCAATATATGTGACATGCAGTGATCGATCTAAATTGTGCTCCTGGGTTATCTATTCTAAAGTTTGTTTGAAATCAATTAATGTAATATTTTATGTAACTCAAAGGATATGTCCCGTTACCCCCGGGACCACGGATCAGAAATATGTGAACCAAGAGTGGTTCTGTCCCGTTACCCCCGGGACCACGGATCAAGATGTAAGAGTCATGAATGGCTCTGTCCCGTTACCCCCCTGGACCACGGATCAAGTAATACCGTTTTAAGTTACACTTTAGTTTACACTTTTGATTTTCCCATACCCCTAAGGTTATGTGTTCAAGTCAGGTATTGATAAATCTGGAGCTAATGCCAACACAGGATCAAGCAGGTACAGGTTTGTCTAAATAGACAACAGGATATGTCCGTAGGGACAACAGGTCAAGATTTTCGGCATTAGTAACAAGATCATGTATCAAGTCAAGCAGTGGTATATCAGGTCATGACATGTAGCGCACATGTGTCAAGCGGATGCTCATACTAAAACCGTAGCAAGTATGGGTGCACGATAAAAGCACGGATGCACAAATATTTTTCAGGGGTTACATCATGACTATGTAGGATGCACAATATCAAGTATGGAGTGCTAATAAAACAATAATATGTAATAATGTGACATGGTATACGAATAGATATAAAATTAATGGTATGGGTACACAATAAAACATGGATACATGAATAACTATTAGGGATTGCAACTATAGCTCCATTTCTATGTAGGATGCACATTTTCTAGCATGGGGTGTCACTATAACAATAATATGTAACAATGTGACCTGGTATGCGAATAGATATAAGATTAATGGTATAGATGCACAATTATCGATTAGGGTTATATTTACAGTTCCAAGACTAAGTAGGATGCACATTATTAAGCATGGGGTGTTACTACAATAATAATATGAATTAATGTGATCTATAGATGCAGTTATATATATTTTAAACGATATGGATACAAACGGGTATCCGAAAACAGTAAAACTGTAGAATGGATGCATAACTAAACAATATGTAATACTATTATTCAAATGGGTGTAGTATATTGTAGTATAGCATGTAGCAAGATTAACTTGCCTGCAACTAGATATGAAAATAATTGTACGGATGCAAATGGACGTCGTAAAACAGTAAAATGATAACATGGGATGTACAATACACTAAACATTAAATATTATTATTAATATGGATGTAAAATATATTATAGCATGTAGCAAGATTAATTTGCCTCGATAGATCACAATACGGATACGCACGGCACGTCCGACGTCGGTAAAACGTCGCAACGCACCCACGGCACGCGGGACGGGTCCAGGCAAGGCAAGAGGGTGATCACGCAGGTAAGGTACGTTCACTAGATCGTCTGGAACGGCAGCGGCGGTCACGGCTCCGGCGATCGCTGAAATTACAAGATTCAAGAAAAGAAAAGAAAAGAAAAAGAAAAAGAAAAGAAGAAGTGCTCACTGGGTAGGTGCACAGGGGTTTCTGTGCAGGGGTAGAAAAGAGGTGAGGGCGACGACGAGATCAACGGCGGCGAGGCTAGGGTTTGGATATGAGGAGTTATTGTAACGTTTTGAAAATCGTTTCGGTGAAATTTCGAAAAAATCGGTAAAATAAGGGAGGTTTTCTGTAAAAAGTCGAAATACAAATATCTTATTATAAAAATTAAATATACATATTCTAGTTATGTAATTGCTATTATTTGGTGTTTATTGAGCCGCTGGTGAAATTTTAAATTTTCTGAAAAAAATATTATTTTATTATTATTTTAAGCCGTCACTAATACATTTAATTAGGGAAAATTAAAAATTAGAATGAGTTGAAACAAATTTTGTGCATCATAAAACATTAAATAAAATTTTATCATGTGGTTTTTGGAACGAAATTATTTGCCAAAACGGTTTAGAAATTATTGAAGAAAAAAGGCTTTTTTTTAGCGTAAATGGATGTTTGGGGTATTGTATTTATCATTTTTCATCACCCCACACCCGTACGCACACCCAAACCCCCATTTCCCCATCATGATGGCTGAACCCTTGCTGCCCACTCCCACTCTTTTCCCCACTTCAAAAAGAAAAGAGAAGAAAACAAATGAAAAGAAATGAAAGAATAAAGAATGAGTGTGTTGACTTGAGGTATGGGTTTTTGACTTTCTCTTTCTCTAATCAACACCTCACTCTCTCCCACACTTTCCCCACCTGCACAATGGCCGAGCCTCCCCCTTTCTTCAGCCCCTTCAATTCTTCATCTCATTTCTAATCAAAAATCCACTCAAAATGCATCAAAATCCCTTCAAAATCAAAGCAAAATTAAAATCCAACTCCTACCCATTTTTCATTTGCTATTCTTGCATGGATCTAGGGAGCAAGTTGGCATTTTAGAGGCTTGATTTTCATATTTGATCTCTTGATCATGAGGTATAATTCTAACCTTTTCTTAAATTGTGCTAATTGTTTCATGTTAGCTTAATTAGGTTTTTTTTAAAATTAGTTCTAGGTGCTTGAATTAAAATTCAAGAGAAGGGTTTTGAATTAATGATTAGGGTTTGTGATCAAGTGAGGTTTTTATCATTTGTTTAGGGTTGTAATGAGGAGATTAACATGTAGTTGTATGCAAAATCTAAGTTAGTTGCTATTTGCTAATTTGTTAATTTAAAATTGTGATCCAACTTTGCTAATTGCTAACTAGGTTTTTATAATTAGTCTAATAATTAGGTTTAAAAATCTAATTATGGTTCATAGCATTATTAACATTATAATCAGTGGTTTAATACCTTAGGTTATGCAAATCTAAGCTTAATTCTTAAATCGAGAATTTTTGCTTGAAAATTGTTAAAATTGGATGATTTGTAAACTAGGTTTTTGGGGTTTATGGAATTTAATGAGATTAAATTATGGGAATCATTTTTTTTTGACTTATTTAAGATATTTAGTGAATATTGTGGCCTCTAGATTCGTTTAAACATCATGTTTTGTACAAAAACGGCGAATTGTGCTTGCTAGTTTTTTTCGGAAAAATGACTTTTAAGTGAAATTGGGGTTTTTGTGAGTTTTAAGCTATTTTATATTAAAATTAGAGTTCGTGAATATGCAAATGAGTGTATTTGGGTTTTTCACGATGGTTTGGCGTTTGTACGCCGACATCGAGGGTTTCTGGGTTGATTTGTGAAAAGCAACAATAGGTTTTGACCTATGTGGGATTCGTGTGTCGTTTTGGTCATGAGTCGGATTTTAATGCGATACGGTGCGTTATGATATGTAGGTACCCTATGTGGACTTCGAGACGACAAGCAAGAACGTGGCGACGTCGGCACCGGCGAGCGAAGATCAGGTGAGTAGATTTATATCTACGGGGAGAAGTCGGGTGGATGGCGTATAGCACCCCCGCAGTTCGTGGTGATGTATACGAATACGTATACACACATATATATATTGTTTATATATTGTTTGAGTTATTGTTGATAAATATGGATATTTGGTGTTTTTGGATGATTGAGTGTCGCGAAACCCTAGAGTAGCGGTCGCACCACACTTACACACACCCACCCATACTTGCATACTTTCTTCCTTCTTTTGTGCTTATACGGAAAATATAGTTATGTGTCCACATAGGTATGGGACTATGTGTTCACATACGGATTTGAGGATGATACTTGGGATTGAGATGAGTCGATGAGATTTGTGTTGAGATTGTGATATCGGTGATATGGCAGGATTTGTACTTGAGGTACGTCCTGGTGTTATAGCGGATCTTGGGGCGACGATATGGATGAATAGTGTTCTATATAAAGTGGTCGACATGTGATCGTGATATGAGATATCATATACTAGGATGTGGATACTAGGCCGTATTGGGCGATGTATACCCCTTGATGATGATTGTGCTGACGATATCGGGTTGTACGAGATTGTCGATCAGTAGTCAGATCATGAGTACATTGAGGATATTAATATTGTACTAGACATAGGGCAGTACCCTAGACGACGATCTTGAATAAAGAGGATACCTGAGGATTAGTGTGAGGAATATGATATTGACCCGTACCCAGATTTGGGGGATGCCGTACGACAGATTTACGTACGAGCTATATTTTGATGATTGATCCACACTCTTGACTTGGGATGTCTGATTATAGATATGGTATCGGATATGATATTATTGAGGCGGGTTCACCAACTAATATATATATACAGGTAGGTATATGGATCGACTCAGATATTAGGCGGTTTCCTTACCTGTAGTCCAGCTTGTTAGCTTAACCCTTTAGTTTAGTTTAGTTAATAGATTAGATTAGACTCCTACCTATTTCAAAACTAGCGGATCGTGGGTATTTTAAAAGACAGGTCAAGGGATCTACGGATATTTCAAAAGACGTATCCTTTCTTAAAACTGCCGTAGCCCTATTTTCAAAACCCCACGATTCGTGTTATTTCAAATGGCACCAGTGTTTCTATTTTCAAAACCCCACGATTCGTGTTATTTCAAATGGCACCAGTGTTTAATATTTAGCTCCCGCTCATTTTGGTTGCTCGCTCCGCATCGCATACTAACATTGTTATTTCATATTGCATTGTTGATATTATGCTGTTAGGACACCAGCACCATTACTGATGATGCGTATGTGCCACGTACACTTACTTGCCGGCTCACACACATCTTCATCGGTAATTGCCATGTCACGTACACCTTAGAAAATATTATTGCTTGACTTAGCTTGTTAGTTAGTAATTTGACATGATATTAGTGTACTTGCCTCATATGTTAGTTTAGACATTGTAGTTATTACCTGCTACTTCATGAATACTGTTATTCATTGTTATGCCGCATTCATGGTTTCTCATGCATATATTCACTATTTTACGTATTATTGAGGTTTTGGATTCGGATTTCCATGAGATTTTCTGGATTTGGAGGAAAACCGCAAAAACATAAATAAACCTTCTCTTTTAAAATAAAAAAAGTGCGGTTTTCCCATGATGTATGAGTCGTCCACCATGAGTTTGCTGATGGATTTCGAGGCCCGATTCGAGGAGACGGATGAACCGTTTCGGGTACATGGTGGACCCGGTAATGTACCCCGGGGCAAGAAGCGCGTGATGATGACGATGTGAGCCTGGCAGGGGAGCACTACTTACCGGTGATTTTACCCGACGCGTCGGATATCCGGAGGATACCGTCGTGGTCTTGAGATGGATGGTAGGGGCCGGTCCGGACTGACGGCGTCCTAGATATTGTGATTGAGGTACAGAGACTGTGATACCGAGATATCGAGATATTGGGATTACGTTTTGTGCCGATGCTAGGCACTGTTTTATGCTGATTTCATTATGATACCTAATTTTGAAAATATACAAAGGGAAATCTCACTAATTTATGAAAACGGTTTCTTCATTTGCATGTATTCTGTCTTCATGCATTCATACCTCATTCATATGATATATTGCTACCTGAGGCACTGACACGGGCACATGAGATTACACTCGGGTTAGATATTACCCTAGCCATTGTTATAGGCTGCCTGTTATACATATATTTTAGGATATATTATGATCTTTGACCTAGGTTGCGTTATTTATGCGATTTCTGTGCGTAGATGTTTTTCTATTCACGAGTTGGCAATTCACCCCCGTTGTGCCCCAGTTTCTTGCAGGTTTATCGTACAGGTTTCATTACGGCTTTGCGGGCTCAGTTTCATTCGGGTGACTTGCTAGTAGGTGGGTTTTTCTTGTATCGTACCCATCATATTATCTTGTATAATATTATTCCGTTGTATCTAGTAAATTCCATCAACCAAACATGTATTTATTGAGATAGAGACCAGTGTTGTTTATTCTTTCGACCGTAGAGTCGCTCGTTATATTTCTGGTGGTTTTGAGTTTCCTTTTGAGTTTTGATCCTCGCCGTTGGCGTTGTATATTATATTGCTTGTGTGGTTGTGACCGTCGATTGACGAAGAGCTAGCTCCCGCTTGGGGATGCCTTTTTCTTGATTTCGTATACTATTCATGTTGTATCCCGTTTGGGGGTCAGTATTTACAAAGGAGATTCTGCCGAAATTTTCAGTAAATTTTTGATGTTTTAAGAACCGCATAATTCGGCTTATGCTATTGAAATTACTTGCTTTAAGTTGGTTTTTCCTGCACTCTACTACTTTTCTTGGTTTGGATTTCTGGGTTTTCGGTTTACTTAGATTATGTACGTCTCGAGACGTTCGTAGTTTAAGTGCCGGTCATGTTCCGTACTTTCGGGCCGTGACAAAGTTGGTATCAGAGCGTTAGGTTTTACCTTCGGAGCGTAAGATGACCCTTGCTTGATGGAATAGGTGACTAAAGTAAAGTGACGTACCGTGGGTATGTTCCGCGGCATACTTACGATACGCTACTCCACTTAAGAAGCCTTAGGATGTACATTTCTTTGTTCAGTATTATATTCATTCCTGATCTAGCTTCATCGGTACCAGTTACGGTTTGCTGCCACGATTACGGGCAAGGAGAGCTACGGTTAGAATTGCGGTCAGCACAAGCTCGTCACGAACGAGGACTGTCCAGGGCGTAATTTTGGCGACACACGATTGCGGAGATGTGTCTTTTACTGTGTTTTGCGCCACGAGCTTTTGGCGGATCGCCTTTATGAGATTTCTCGGACGTGCCGATCAGTACCAGAGGATTGGGACACCGACAGAGGCCAGCCAGATTTTGATGACCGTTGGTGTATTGCTTATTCATGATGGTCGAGGCAATGTTCAGCGTGCAGACGAGTGAGCCAGTTGCTGCTGCGAGTGACGAGATATCGCCCTATATGTTGGAGCTATTGTAGTACGAGATTGTACCAAGGGATGATAGAAGGTCGCTAGTCACCCGAGGATGAATGACTAGGACAGGTGGTTCGTTCGCCTACCCCGATGCGAGGTCATCAGATAGATTGATTCCAGCTAGAGACGACTTCACGCGGAGACGTTGAGAGTCGACAGAGACGACCGAATGTCAGAAACCTATTATTCCAAGTTTAAAGTAGTCGGAAAGACATGCAGGCAATTCTATGGTCCCTCTAGAAGAATGAAACCCTAACTCGACTTAATGACCGTGTGAAAGCCTTTGAACCTTCGGGTTTGCGGCAGTTCTACGGCGCCATTAGTGAGGCTTGGGTTTGCCCTTCTACGGTTGGACCACCGATGCTGTGGTATGTACTCGATACTATTAAACTGTGCCCAAGATGTTGAGCTCTTAGGGGATTATGAGGTTTTGATGACTCGATCGGATGACTCGACTTAATTTGGATGCTAGGTGGTGAGATGCATTTCTTGGGAGACTCCAGATACGAGGATAGTCATTGGAGCTCAGTCCATGCAGCCAAGACGAGACGAGTCCAGAGCAGTCGACATTAGAAAAATGGAGTAAGAGGTTCGTACAAGATCAGGGATATGATACGTATGCCGAGGCATTGTACTTGGATATACCTTCCAGAAGGAGTCGCGATGAGTATGCAGCCCTTCCGGAACGAGAACAGATCTAGTAAGGGACGATGACTCCCGGACAGTTCGGCAGAGACGAGATTTGGGAGAGATCCCGACAGGACCTTTCTGGAATGAATTACAAGAAGACCTTGACCCAGGAGTGGTCATTGTTACGCACACCAGCAGGCCAGAGCTCATGATCATCGACGAGACGTCCCATTAGTGACCGCGACAGTTGGCCCGAGATTCTTAGAGGATGCGCTTGAGCGGTACTATTCCGCCATTATTGATTTCGATGTTTTGGGTGATTTATTCGCATGATTTGATTTTGATGATTGAGGATTTACGATCTTTGCACGGTGTTGCACTTGATATCGTTTTCGTGTTTTGGTTTTACATGTTTGTGATTTTACGGTTTTAGACATTTGAGTTGATTTTGTGCGTATGCACACACACGAACTGGTTCCTGCACTCTGTATAGTTTATATATGCTTGCAGTACAGTGATACGCCTTTTGTGCACTTAGATGCACTGGACTTCGATTTCGATTATGATACTCGATATTTGTTTTATGCACCTTGTGCACCTGATTTGATTTGCGCATGTTCGGCGCTTGATATTGGATTTCATGATTTCGTGCATGATGGATGCCCCTGGTTTTGGGTTTTCGCGCATGTTGAGCGCATGTTTTGAGATGCGATTTTGGTGCACACCAGATGCACTAAATCGAGATTTTTTTATTGCCTGTCAGATGCACCTGATTTTGCTGTCAGGCACACACGTTGCCTACGACAGATGTTTCATGCACACCCGATGCACTTAGATGTTGTTTCTGTGCGCATGTATGGCACATTCATGGATTTTGATTTCCGTGCGCACCAGACGCACGTAGCATTCATGTGCATATTTTGGGATTGATTTCGTATAGAGCAGTACGTTTTTATGATATTGCTATGTGTTTTCGTACTAAGCAGGACTAGTCAGAGGACAGTACCTGAATATATTTTGCACGCATTGATAGTTATTGAAGGGATTTCCAAAAAGCGAGCTATAGCCTCAGTATTTACCTACGTGTCTGATATGACACGAAATGTTTAAAACAAGGAGACCCTTCTAAATTGTTTCCAAACGGCGGAACGTACATTTCAAACAAAGGTATATATGTATATAGTTATTTTTTTATAATAGACGTCCGCCACTGTGCAGTGTTCTACGCGTTGCACAGCGACTTAAAGAGATTTGGCATGCATTTCTTTCAGATACTTACAGATATAGATTCGATATTTACAAGTATAGTTTCGAGTTATGTCATATTGGTTTTGATTTGGATTTGGCATTGATGTCTTCTCCATGACTCCGATGATTGCGGGATGCTTGACGGAGTTTTGATTTGAGTTATATACTCATTTTTCAAGCGCATGCGCTACGCTACGATTTGTTTTATGTATTTACAATTTCGGAGCCCCGACGAGTTGATGGTTTTCTTAGATGTTTTAGTATTTGGGGGAGTTTGAATTTAAATTCGGAGACCGAATTTCTTTAAGGGGGGAAGATTGTAACGTTTTGAAAATCGTTTCGGTGAAATTTCGAAAAAATCGGTAAAATAAGGGGGGTTTTCTGTAAAAAGTCAAAATACAAATATCTTATTATAAAAATTAAATATACATATTCTAGCTATGTAATTGCTATTATTTGGTGTTTATTGAGCCGCTGGTGAAATTTTAAATTTTCTGAAAAAAATATTATTTTATTATTATTTTAAGCCGTCACTAATACATTTAATTAGGGAAAATTACAAATTGGAATGAGTTGAAACAAATTTTGTGCATCATAAAACATTAAATAAAATTTTATCATGTGGTTTTTGGAACGAAATTATTTGCTAAAACGGTTTAGAAATTATTGAAGAAAAAAGGCTTTTTTTAGCGTAAATGGATGTTTGGGGTATTGTATTTATCATTTTTCATCACCCCACACCCGTACACACACCCAAACCCCCATTTCCCCATCATGATGGCTGAACCCTTGCTGCCCACTCCCACTCTTTTCCCCACTTCAAAAAGAAAAGAGAAGAAAACAAAAGAAAAGAAATGAAAGAATAAAGAATGAGTGTGTTGACTTGAGGTATGGGTTTTTGACTCTCTCTTTCTCTAATCAACACCTCACTCTCTCCCACACTTTCCCCACCTGCACAATGGCCGAGCCTCCCCCTTTCTTCAGCCCCTTCAATTCTTCATCTCATTTCTAATCAAAAATCCACTCAAAAT
Organism: Agapanthus africanus; assembly: GCA_030015575.1. Classification (NCBI taxonomy): domain Eukaryota; kingdom Viridiplantae; phylum Streptophyta; class Magnoliopsida; order Asparagales; family Amaryllidaceae; genus Agapanthus; species Agapanthus africanus. The sequence continues at coordinate 18,690 of JASDDO010000286.1, read as the reverse complement.
GCATCAAAATCCCTTCAAAATCAAAGCAAAATTAAAATCCAACTCCTACCCATTTTTCATTTGCTATTCTTGCATGGATCTAGGGAGCAAGTTGGCATTTTAGAGGCTTGATTTTCATATTTGATCTCTTGATCATGAGGTATAATTCTAACCTTTTCTTAAATTGTGCTAATTGTTTCATGTTAGCTTAATTAGGTTTTTTTTAATTAGTTCTAGGTGCTTGAATTAAAATTCAAGAGAAGGGTTTTGAATTAATGATTAGGGTTTGTGATCAAGTGAGGTTTTTATCATTTGTTTAGGGTTGTAATGAGGAGATTAACATGTAGTTGTATGCAAAATCTAAGTTAGTTGCTATTTGCTAATTTGTTAATTTAAAATTGTGATAACTTTGCTAATTGCTAACTAGGTTTTTATAATTAGTCTAATAATTAGGTTTAAAAATCTAATTATGGTTCATAGCATTATTAACATTATAATCAGTGGTTTAATACATTAGGTTATGCAAATCTAAGCTTAATTCTTAAATCGAGAATTTTTGCTTGAAAATTGTTAAAATTGGATGATTTGTAAACTAGGTTTTTGGGGTTTATGGAATTTAATGAGATTAAATTATGGGAATCATTTTTTTTTGACTTATTTAAGATATTTAGTGAATATTGTGGCCTCTAGATTCGTTTAAACATCATGTTTTGCACAAAAACCGCGAATTGTGCTTGCTAGTTTTTTTTCGGAAAAATGACTTTTAAGTGAAATTGGGGTTTTTGTGAGTTTTAAGCTATTTTATATTAAAATTAGAGTTCGTGAATATGCAAATGAGTGTATTTGGGTTTTTCTCGATGGTTTGGCGTTTGTACGCCGACATCGAGGGTTTCTGGGTTGATTTGTGAAAAGCAACAATAGGTTTTGACCTATGTGGGATTCGTGTGTCGTTTTGGTCATGAGTCGGATTTTAATGCGATACAGTGCGTTATGATATGTAGGTACCCTATGTGGACTTCGAGACGACAAGCAAGAACGTGGCGACGTCGGCACCGGCGAGCGAAGATCAGGTGGGTAGATTTATATCTACGGGGAGAAGTCGGGTGGATAGCGTATAGCACCCCCGCAGTTCGTGGTGATGTATACGAATACGTATACAGACATATATATATTTTATATATTGTTTGAGTTATTGTTGATAAATATGGATATTTGGTGTTTTTGGATGATTGAGTGTCGCGAAACCCTAGAGTAGCGGTCGCACCACACTTACACACACCCACCCATACTTGCATACTTTCTTCCTTCTTTTGTGCTTATACGGAAAATATAGTTATGTGTCCACATAGGTATGGGACTATGTGTTCACATACGGATTTGAGGATGATACTTGGGATTGAGATGAGTCGATGAGATTTGTGTTGAGATTGTGATATCGGTGATATGGCAGGATTCGTACTTGAGGTACGTCCTGGTGTTATAGCGGATCTTGGGGCGACGATACGGATGAATAGTGTTCTATATAAAGTGGTCGACATGTGATCGTGATATGAGATATCATATACTAGGATATGGATACTAGGCCGTATTGGGCGATGTATACCCCTTGATGATGATTGTGCTGACGATATCGGGTTGTACGAGATTGTCGATCAGTAGTCAGATCATGAGTACATTGAGGATATTAGTATTGTACTAGATATAGGTCAGTACCCTAGACGACGATCTTGAATAAAGAGGATACCTGAGGATTAGTGTGAGGAATATGATATTGACCCGTACCCAGATTTGGGGGATGCCGTACGACGGATTTACGTACGAGCTATATTTTGATGATTGATCCACACTCTTGACTTGGGATGTCTGATTATAGATATGGTATCGGATATGATATTATTGAGGCGGGATCACCGACTAATATATATATACAGGTAGGTATATGGATCGACTCAGATATTAGGCGGTTTCCTTATCTGTAGTCCAGCTTGTTAGCTTAGCCCTTTAGTTTAGTTTAGTTATTAGATTAGATTAGACTCCTACCTATTTCAAAACTAGCGGATCGTGGGTATTTTAAAAGACGGGTCAAGGGATCTACGGATATTTCAAAAGACGTATCCTTTCTTAAAACTGCCGTAGCCCTATTTTCAAAACCCCACGATTCGTGTTATTTCAAATGGCACCAGTGTTTAATTTTTAGCTCCCGCTCATTTTGGTTGCTCACTCCGCATCGCATACTTACATTGTTATTTCATATTGCATTGTTGATATTATGCTGTTAGGACACCAGCACCATTACCGATGATGCGTATGTGCCACGTACACTTACTTGCCGGCTCACACACATCTTCATCGGTAATTGGCATGTCACGTACACCTTAGAAAATATTATTGCTTGACTTAGCTTGTTAGTTAGTAATTTGACATGATATTAGTGTACTTGCCTCATATGTTAGTTTAGACATTGTAGTTATTACCTGCTACTTCATGCATACTGTTATTCATTGTTATGCCGCATTCATGGTTTCTCATGCATATATTCACTATTTTACGTATTATTGAGGTTTTGGATTCGGATTTCCATGAGATTTTCTGGATTTGGAGGAAAACCGCAAAAACATAAATAAACCTTTTCTCTCTTTTAAAATAAAAAAGTGCAGTTTTCCCATGATGTATGAGTCGTCCACCATGAGTTTGTTGATGGATTTCGAGACCCGATTCGAGGAGACGGATGAACCGTTTTGGGTACATGGTGGACCCGGTAATGTACACCGGGGCAAGAAGCGCGTGATGATGACGATGTGAGCCTGGCAGGGGAGCACTACTTACCGGTGATTTTACCCGACGCGTCGGATATCCGGAGGATACCGTCGTGGTCTTGAGATGGATGGTAGGGGCCGGTCTGGACTGACGGTGCCCTAGATATTGTGATTGAGGTACAGAGACTGTGATACCGAGATATTGGGATTACGTTTTGTGCCGATGCTAGGCACTGTTTTATGCTGATTTCATTATGATACCTCATTTTGAAAATATACAAAGGAAATCTCACTAATTTATGAAAACGGTTTCTTCATTTGCATGTATTCTGTCTTCATGCATTCATACCTCATTCATATGATATATTGCTACCTGAGGCACTGACACGGGCACATGAGATTACACTCGGGTTAGATATTATCCTAGCCATTGTTATAGGCTGCCTGTTATACATATATTTGAGGATATATTATGATCTTTGACCTAGGTTGCGTTATTTATGCGATTTCTGTGCGTAGATGTTTTTCTATTCACGAGTTGGCAACTCACCCCCGTTGTGCCCCAGTTTCTTGCAGGTTTGCCGTACAGGTTTCATTACGGCTTTGCGGGCTCAGTTTCATTCGGGTGACTTGCTAGTAGGTGGGTTTTTCTTGTATCGTACCCATCATATTACCTAGTATAATATTATTCTGTTGTATCTAGTAAATTCCATCAACCAAATATGTAATATTGAGATAGAGACCAGTGTTGTTTATTCTTTCGACCGTAGAGTCGCTCGTTATATTTCTGGTGGTTTTGAGTTTCCTTTTGAGTTTTGATCCTCGCCGTTGGCGTTGTATATTATATTGCTTGTGTGGTTGTGACCGTCGATTGACGAAGAGCTAGCTCCCGCTTGGGGATGCCTTTTTCTTGATTTCGTATACTATTCATGTTGTATCCCGTTTGGGGGCCAGTATTTACAAAGGAGACTGCCAAAATTTTCAGTAAATTTTTGATGTTTTAAATACCGCATAATTCGGCTTATGCTATTGAAATTACTTGCTTTAAGTTGGTTTTTCCTGCACTCTACTACTTTTCTTGGTTTGGATTTCTGGGTTTTCGGTTTACTTAGATTACGTACGTCTCGAGACGTTCGTAGTTTAAGTGCCGGTCATGTTCCGTACTTTCGGGCCGTGACAGTTATGGTTTGGGTGTGCAGGCTCGGGCTCGGGTGTTAGGGTTGCAGTAGGTGTTGGGTTGGCTGTTGGAGTAAAGGAGAAGATGGAGATGGAGGGGAAAAGAAGGTGCGGGCGACGACGAGGTGAAGGTCGTCGGCGGTAGAGGTGTGCAGGTTCTTGGGTTAGGGTTGGTTGCAGGGTTCTCGAGATGAGGAAAGGAGAGGAGAGAAAGAGGAGATGATGGCGAAGAGGAGATAGTGAGGTCGTGGGTAGTGAGGCAGAGGAGTTTAGGGTTAGGGTTTGAAGAGGCGGCTAAGTTTTGGATGGGTTCTCGTGGGGGCTCGGGGTTTTTATAAAAGAAGAAGAGAAGAATAGAAGGGAGGTGACGATAGCGCGCGAGCGGTGATCAGAATCGAGGAATGCACAGTGCCTCCGAAAGGAAAGAAAGAGGCGCGAGAGGAGAGAGAGAAAGGAGAGAGAGAGTGCTGCGGAGAGGGAGAGAGAAAGGTTGTTAAATAAAATAGTTAGGATTTTAATTTTAAAAATATTTTTAGTTAATTGAATTTAAATTGTGTATTTTTTTTAAATAAAATTATTAAATTAATAAAATTTGATTTTTCTAGTAAATACAAACTTATTCCAAAATACGCTTGGGTCGGGTCTAAAAATTTAGTTTCAAAATATGAAAAATATATGTGTCGGCTAAAATTAAAATCGTATATCCGGGTAACGAAAATGCATATCCCCAAGAACGGATACACGCACGCGCGCGTAGCCATCCAAACAAGTCCGTTTCACTGAACGGGACGAGAACAAGATGCGCGGATGCTACCACAGGGTTAGGGGGATCATGCAGGCCATGCAATGAATTTTTAAAATATTTTATGTGACTTTAAATGTTATACAAAAATATGCAGATGCCAGATATATTGCCAGTATGCAGTATGTAAATGAAAGTGCACGAGTCCACGTAACAAGTCAGGATAAATCATAAACATGAATCAAGACAGGTTTCAAGCAAGCGGGTCGGATCAGATACAAATACAGATGTCAAAATACTATTCGCACCCAAAACATAGTAAATCAGGAAAATACCATAAATAAAGAAATACTAGAATTGGTATAAATGTACTAGGGTGTTACACCCAGCGTGCAGGAGGGCTCGGAGGTGAGCCAATGGTTATTTGTAGGACGAGCACAGGAGTGTTCTGGGAGGTCATCGAAGGTCGAGAACATCCTCGGGTCGAAGGCTCGGGGTATGCCTTCAATGTACCGTTCTTACTCCTTTCCCATAAGCCTTGGGACACGTTATCTGCCACGTGTCATGATCGAGAGTTTTCGGTACTGAGCATCATCAGAGCTGAAAAATATTGGGACAATATATTACTTAGTGTTAGTCAATTAGGACTGGAACTTAAAGTTCTAAATTTGGTGTTAGTAATAAATGGAACTGGAACTGGAACTAGAAGAAAAAATGTTCTAACTATATCTTTTTCACATACAAAATGAATGTTCCATCCTTAAAACTTATCCCACCTATTTGGATGGAACAAAATATAAAAATCAGAACTATCAAACTCCAGCCTCCCCTCACTTTCCCTTTCCCCCTCCCCCTCCTTCATTTTCTTTCCGTAAGCTTTCAAATATTTTTTGTCCCTCTTTTTCATCGACCAAATCCAATTGATTCAACACAAAACTTTCCGATCTCTTTTAAATCCATGTAATTTAAAGACATCGAAAATTAAGCAGAAAAAATTAAAATCATTAAACATGTATGTAACCCTAATTTGATCAAAGTAAGAAAGATAGGTTTAATTATGTTTTGTCAGTATACAGAAATCTCATTTTCTAAAATTAAAACAGTAAATTAATTTTTATCTCACAAACCATTTAGAAACAATTAAATATTTTCTATTGAACTTAAATGTATAATTTAAACTTCACGAATAAAAATAAAATAATCTAAATAGTTTCAATTTTCAGTTCTAGTTTAGTTCTTGAATCCTCTAAGAAGATCCTAGATCTATTAAAATCCTGCGAAAATGTTCTAGTTTCAAAAGTTTTATTTTTATCGAAAAGTCTCAATTGACTAACAAGCCGTATGTTTAGTTTTTTAGCTCAAATTATTAGAACTTCCTTAGCACCCTTATATTGTTTAGATATGTTTGTTAATATCCCTCTTCAAATTCTATCTTACTATTCTTCCTTTTAACCTTAGTGTTTTTATATATTCTTCCTTTTAACCTTAGTGTTTTTATATACTGTCAAAGATCTCATTTTCGTCCATTTCTTTCTATATTTTCATGTAATTAACTCTTCTCGTGGCTAAGGCTTTTCAATGAGAAAGGAAAAAAATCTGCATTTGGTGGCAATTAAATAGAGAATATGAAGGCAATAATCTTCACATGATTAGAAATTAAGCGTAAGTGGACTTAATGGCGGGCTAAGTTCTGGATGGAACATGTTAAAGGAAAAATTCGCGGGAACTTAAGAGGTTCAAGAGAAAAAACTAAAAATAATACGGCTAGGAGTTTTTTTATAAAAAAAAATTAACACACGAGAATTTGAGGTGCCATGTAGAAACCCATTTTATTTTTACTTTTACATATTTGCATGATTGCTAAATTCTTGAGACAAAAACCTCAGTTGAGAAAATAATGAGTTTTCAGTATATGGAAGATGGTAAAACTAGTCAAAACATTGCTCGTGTTCTCCCTAAAGATTCTAACTGCAGATGGTAATCTTTGTTCGTACCTAATTGTTCCGTTTTATTCTCCTGGGTTCATATCTTCTTTGCTTCATTTCACTTAGATTTGTTATTTTCTCTTTTCAAACTCCCAGTATAAAACATTTTTCAATGTATTTATATGAGATCTGACGAGCTTCGGATCACGTCAAGATGATACCTTCCGTTGATCTGCTGATGGCGGCAATAGACGGCTAAGATTGGATCTAAAGGCTGGTTCCTGAAGCGTGTGGATCTCAATGGGTTTGAGGTTGTTTGGGCCGAGCTACCTGCAAGGAAGTCCCGGGGTGGTTGTACCACCGAGAACCCTCCAACGGTCAAGTCAGAGAGGAAATCCGAGCAGAGTAACGGCTTAGTGGAGTAAAAATTACTTACTTGAACCGTCTGAAGGAGGGGTTTATATAGCGGTGGCAGCAGGCAGGCAGGAGCGAGAATCACGCCGGCTGTTACGCTCCCGACGTCACGCCCGCGTGATGGGCGGGATCCCGCATTAATGGCGAGACAGGCTCGTTAATGGGAGATCGTGATGGCGTGGAACGTGGGATGTGGCCGGCGGATATCTCACGCATGGTGAGATTCGCGGGATGGCGGTTGCGCCTGTGAGCGGTGCCGTTGGTCGGTCGATGAGACTGAGGAAGATGACCTCGGCGGGAGAGCTTGCGGACGAGCGGGAGAGCCGAGGTATCTTGGTTCTGCGGTAGCCCGGAGACGAGCTGGGAGGTCGAGGAGACCAATTGTGCAGGGGGCTCGGAGGTGAGCCAGCGTTTGCTTGTAGGACGGGCATAGGAGTGGTCTGGTCGGCCACTGCAGGTCCTTTCTTGTGAGCTTTGGGACACGTCACCTGCCACGTGTCATGATCTGGAAGATCACCGATATCGAGCATCATCATTAGCCCCCCACTCTCATCCCGACCATTTGTGGGTCGGGTCGAAAGTGGACTGCTTGGTTCTTTCTGTGCGGCTTGGCGCTGGTAATTCCTCGTGGTGGATTGTTTGGGGACGACACGGCGTTCTTGTTGTCGCGCATCGAGTATGAGTCGAACGAAGGACGAGTGTGGGAAAGTCGGTAACCTCCTTTTACCAGAGTTGAGGCGCTGATCGCGCTTTGAGTATGAGTTTATTCGGCGGGTCTTGGATCCATGTCTTTGTAGGGTAGGAAGCTAGCCGCTGCGGACGGGCCAAACAGGAAGCTACTCAGCGGCCTCGCGAGAAGGGCTTTGGACCCACCGCGTTGATGGGCAGGAGGATGCCCGCTGGGGATGCTCCGAGCAGGAAGAAACTCGGCGGCCTCGCGATGTGGGCTTCAGATCCTTAGCGTCTGATGGGCGGGAGACTACCCGCTGGGGATGCGCCGAGCAAGAAGAAACTCGGCGGCCTCACGATGAGGGCTTCAGATCCTCAGCGTCTGATGGGCAGGAGGCTGCCCGATGGGGGTGTGCCGAGCAAAAAGAAACTCGGCAGCCTCGCGATGAGGGCTTCAGATCCTCAGCGTTTGATGGGCAGGAGGCTGCCCGCTGGGGATGCGCCGAGCAGAACGAAACTCGGCGGCCTCGCGATGAGAGCTTCAGATCCTCAGCGTCTGATGGGCAAGTGGCTGCCCGCTGGGGATGCACCGAGTAAGAAGGAACTCGGCGGCCTCGTGAGGAGGGCTTCAGATCCTCAACATCGGTGGGTAAGACGTTACCCGCTAAGGATGAACGAGCAGGGTAGCTGCTCGGTTGCCTCGTGGTGAGGGTTTCGATCTCTGGCGTCGTGGGGTAGGGAGCTACCAGCCAGGGATAACCGAGCAAGGGCAGGCCCGGTTTCCTCTTGCGAGGGCTTTTAATCCTTAGCGCGGGAGGGGCCGTGAGAGGCCTACTTAGGACGGACCGAGCAGGGTAGTTGCTCGGCTGCCTCTTGGCGAGGGCTTTGATCCCTGGCGTCGTGGGGTAGGGAGATACCGGCCAGGGATAACCAAGCAAGGGCGGGCCCGGTTGCCTCTTGCGAGGGCTTTTCATCCTTAAGGATGGCCGAGCAGGGTTGCTGCCCGGTGCCTCTTAGCGAGGGCTTTGATCCCTGGCTTTGTGGGGTAAGGAGCTACCAGCCAGGGATAACCGAGCAAGGAAGGGCCCGATTGCCTCTTGCGAGGGCTTTTGATCCTTAGCGCGAGAGGGGCCGTAGGAGGCCTACTAAGGATGGGCCGAGCAGGGTTGTTGCCTGGTGCCTCTTGGCAATGGCTTTGATCTCTGGCGTTGTGGGGTAGGGAGCTACCATCTAGGGATAACCGAGCAAGGGCAGGCCCGGTTTCCTATTGCGAGGGCTTTTGATCCTTAAGGATGGGCCGAGCAAGGTTGCTGCCCGGTGCCTCTTGGCAAGGGCTTAGATCCCTGGCGTTGTGGGGTAGGGAACTACCAGCCAGGGATAGCCAAGCAGGGTAGCTGCGGGCTGTCTCTTGGTGAGGGCTTCGATCCCTGACGTCGCGGGGTAGGGAACTACTAGCCAGGGATAGCCGAGCAGGGTAGCTGCTGAGATGCCTCTTGGTGATGGCTTCGATCCCTGGCATTGCGGGGTAGGGAACTACCGGCCAGGGATAGCCGAGCAGGGTAGCTGCTGGGCTGCCTCTTTGTGAGGGCTTTGATCCTTGGCGTCGCGGGGTAGGAAACTACCAGCCAGGAATAGCAGAGCAGGGTAGCTGTTGGGTTTCCTCTTAGTGAGGGCTTCGATCCCTGGCGTTGCGGGGTAGAGAACTACCAGCCAGGGATAGCCTGTAACAATCCTAAATTTCCTGTACAACTTTCTGGACAAATTTTTCAAAAAATACAGAAAGGGGTATTTTTGCCTTAACACAACTTATAAATTTTTTTTTTGCTTTTTAATAGCAAGAAGGAGCTTGTAGCTCATTGGTAATACCTTGCACTGCTGAACCAACCCACCAGAGTTCAAATCCCATACCCTCACATAATTTTTAATATTTTTTTATTTTTAATAATTTAAAATTCCAAGAGTCCACACGTGTTGAACCCGTAAAACCCCACTACACTAAATAAACAAACTGCCCCAGGGGGTAAATGGAGCGTCGAGGAACCAAACGGCCGCCGGACTTGGTCGATTCGGCCGACTCGGGCCGCCGCCGGCCGGACCGCCGAGTCCCCAACATAAAAGTTGGGCCTCTTGGACTTCCCTGTACTCCTGTATACTTTAAATGTACAGACCAGTACCTGAGACTCTTTAAAACCCTAATTACTCTATTTTAATACATTTTATTATATTTTAATACATTTTTTCAATTCAACCTTTCACCTACCCTAAACCCTAGCCTTATCCTATAAATACAACCCCTAAACACACCCCTCACTCCAAAATTCTGATAAAAAACTCTCAAGAAAATCCCTAGAAGTTTAGTGTGCATTTGAAGTTAGCAAAAGGTGAAAGCTCCGGCGAAATTCCGACGACGACCCTAGGAGCTCCCGGCGACGAAACGACGCACCGGTGCCTCCTACCGTTCCTTCTCCCTCTCTTCTAATCTCTAAACCCTTAAGTCCCACCTCCATCTTCTATTCTCTAGTCTTAAAACTTATTTTAATAAAACCCGACGGAATTGGAGTTAATCCGATTTCCGATTCGGTTCTTCCTAAAAATTCAACATTCTCTTAAATGCAATCATACTAAACTCTTACATGTTGACTATTAAATATTAACAAGTCATATTGAACAAGTTCCATTTCAAAAAGATTTCTATTTCAATTGTTATCGTACTTTTTCACTAAGATACCATGTAGTTTAAATTCGACATTAAAACATCACAATCTTGCTATACTTTTAAGTAGATCACGAGATAATGACCTAGCTCCTCACACACTCATATGCAACATAGCACAATACCTTTCGGGAACATAGAATACGGGAAAACGAATCTTTACATATTAATACCCTTAACTATTAAAACCGTTTTCTACAAGATACGTATTTAATACAAATCTTTGCAAAGCGCCGCTACAACCCATTTTGGGGAACCCGTTCGGGATGGTGAGGATTATCACACATCCTCGGACTTAGTAGTGCGAGATGCAGACCTCCGCAAGGAGCATTCGGTCTCGAGAGATTTAAAATACAAATATCTTAAGAAAATGAGATTTCTAAAAAATAATAAATTAAAATTATATATATATATATATATATATATATATATATATATATATATATATATATATGATCAAAATATCTATTTTTGATATATTATAAATATTCCAACTTTTCTAAAATCACAGGACCCACTTTATATTAAAATACCATGAAATCCATACAAGTTCAATATTACAATTAAATACCATGTATTATGAAAAATAGGTTTATTCACTAGAAATGTCACATATATAAAATCTACATTTATGGAAACTCTAAAGACGATAATAAAATACTTGAGGTGTATTTTGAAAATTATACAAAAGTATTTTTACATATAACCCCCTCAAGTTTTATAAATTAAAAAGACCCTAGTAAACATAGGTTTAAGCGGGACCAATCTCTTGAGCCTCAGCGAGCCGGAGAAGCGGGTGCTTGCCTATTTTAAGGTAGACAACTTAACAAACGGTGTTATCAACACGGTAATCGTATTTGAAAAAGACACAAATCCTGCCGCCCATGTGCAGCGGTTACCGATAACATCAAAACCTAATTTAGGACTTAAATTTTCCTTTCTAATTGTTCTGACTCAGACTGAATCTCATATTAATAATCTGATTTGAATATGATTCAAGTACAATCTACAAAGTACAATTCAATATAAATCCATGAATCCATATAATCAATCTATTCAATCTATATTGACCGAATCGAACCATGGATATACTTCCATTTATATGATTCTCCAGTTACATCCATTTACTGATATCATGGTTTAGGCAAGTCATCCAATTATACAATTTATATTACAAGACAATACAAGTTGCAATACAATTCAAATAATATAACAATACAATCAAGACTTCACGGGGTTTAAGGGGTAGATTGGTACGGAAGGTGTTAGAAGTGGCACGAGACTACAAGATTAAGACACCTAACCTATATTCCGTTGCTGTTGTACCGTGGCATAACGGTTCCTTGTACTTCCGTTTGCTCTAGTCTCTGGCATATAGAGACTCTTCTCGTATACACTGGCATCCTTCTGTACCAAACTACAAACAATAGCGTTAACCTTATAATACAACTTTAAAAGCTACTTTCTCTTTCTGTCTATTCTATTTCTCCCTTCTCTTTGGGACTTACCGACCGATTGTTCGCTGACGACATTCCTTCTCTTTCTTCTTTCGAATGTTGTCAGGTGATCTGGACACTCAGGAGATCGAGCCTACTAGTGAAGACTTGGACCGGCTTGCCTACGACCCAGAGCTCTAGCTTCATTGTACACATTTTTATTTTAGTACTTTTCATTTTTGTTATGCCACTGTTTAGGCATTACTTTCATTCAGTTGTATTTACTTTTCCATGTATTGTAAAAAGAATGTTAATAAATAAAGTTGATGTTCACTTATATCCTTTGTCTCTTATGCATTTCATTTATATTTCTTAGATACGCTTAGCGTATTTACTTCAGAGTAAATACGTAGCGGCCTCGTCGCGTCTCTCTGCCTGTACACTGGGAAGCGGGGCGTGACAGGTTTCGTTGGTGGCCCATGCAGGTCAGAGTTGTATGGAACACTACCATGCAGTTCTGTTCTGCGTGAACAACCTAAGCAATATAACACAAAAACCAGCAACTAAAACATTCTTTACAATCCATATTTCTTGAATCTTATCATTTCATATTCTTTGAATTATGTACTTTGAATCTGTCCTAACCAAAAAATTTCATTCAAGGTTATGGATTCCCCAAACAACACGAGCACCAACTTCAATAACACTCCACCACTACCACTCACATCTGCCGTCCCTGCTCCGCTCAACGAGCAGACGGTTCTGCTTGAAGAAATCCGAAGCCTCCTGGTTGGACTGCAGCAGTAGACTGCTATATTAGTGAACCGATCAGAAGCAGAAGTAACCGGTATAAAGCGCTCTGCCACCTAGATGGAAAGAGGAGCCTACCCTATACAACCATCTAAACCCAATAGATAGAAATAAGCAATTAACCAGTCGAGTCCAGACTTCTGCTACTATTGCAGGAGAAAGGGACACTTGTGGAAGGACTGTAGGCGCGCAAAAGGCATGTGCCTAGTTTGTGGCACATCCGATCATAGAATTGGAAACTGTCCCTATAGACGCAACTCAGCCCACACACCCGCCAACTACCCGCAGCGGCTGATTGGTAGAGTTTTTGCGTGCTTAGTTAATTACCGCAATCAAAACGGTTTCGCTTGGAGCTAGCCGGTTGAGTACGAGTCGTCCGCAAGGAGACGGGAATCTTTTTCTATGTGCTTTAACGAGTTAAGTCCAAATGTCCAGGTTTGTTTTGAGATTAACTATGCGCTAAAATGATATATAAAGAGAGGTTGTTAGGGTTAGGATTAGGTTAGTTTGAGTTAGGAGTCGCTCACTTATTTCGTTGCCACTCTTAATATCGGTGTTACGGTAATCGGCAACAACGGGGATTAGCACGACTAGGAAGGAACTTGCGAGTATAAGCTAGGCTTTCCAACGCATAAGTTCTTCCTTTTGGTGCTTGTCCGTCCGTTCTTGGCTCTTTGCCTTAACCTCCGGTTAATTCAACCACAACCGGTCTCACTAAGGAATCACCGCAATCATGTAGGATAGGGTACCGTAGGGAGCGGATTGTGGTTCAATTAACGGGAGTCCGAATTAAGATGTTGGGCAAGAAAACAGTGAGAAAGATTTCCTTCTCTCAAACTTTCTTTATCTTACCCTAACAAGTATGAAAACTACTCACCCATGATAAGAAAAAGAAAATAAAACAAAAGGAGGAAGATAGAAAAAAAGAGGTTAGAAGATTACAATTAGCTATTTGAGACCTCACCTTGGCAAGGATCAAGCTTAAGCATCATTGTTGTTTAAGGATAAAGAAAAGGAGAACAAGAAAGAAACAAACAACAAATAACAACAACTTTATTAGCAAATGAAAAATACAAGCAATTATCATTAGCAACATAACAAGACAAGCATGGTAACAACAAGAACTCTTTTATTCATCACTTTACTCACAAAAGCTCACTACAAGTTTTTAATGGAGAAGAGATGAGAAGAGGAAGAAGAACAACAACATATATCTTAAAATCTAAATACAAGAATAAGCACCCTTGGCTTTGGCAAGTTCTGGACTATTTATAGGCTGGAAACTGAAACCCTAGGGCCACATTCTGACCCATCATGAAAAGACCAATCAGCCCCTGAAAAGTTTCCATCTGACGAGCCAGAATGGCCGCGGTTCCGCGGCCTAAGCGTGCTTATACCGCGGAACCGCGGCCGTTTAGGAGACTTAGGTCTTGAAACTTGGTGGTTTTCCCCTGTTTGTTGTTGTATGCAGTGTGGTATATCTTTTTTCTCAGAAACTCTTCACAATTTTTCCAGAATTTCAACAGAACAAAAGGTGATGTGATGTGGATCTTTTGCCATGATTTCCTTGAGCTCCGTGTAGATATGTTGGATCTTGTTTTGATATTGAGCTTTGTGCATCAAAATGACATCGATTTGCCATTTTGTCCCTTAAACGGGTGTGCGGCAACATACGGATAGAGAGCGGAGACCCGTGTTTTATCTGTGGTTGGCAGTAATCCAGAATTTGTCGTGCTTTTCCATGAATTTCATTGTTTAGAGCTGAGAACCTGTATCCTGCAATTAACTAGCAAACACGGCTCAAGAGTACCTACCGATAAGCAATGTGATAAAAATTGGGCGGTATAAAAATGCAAAAATCTGATATGAACAAATACCCCCAAACTTATCATTTGCTCGTCCCGAGCAAAGCCAATTTATTCACAAAAATTCCTAACCTCGCTTTCACAGAGAACGCGATTGCACTGAGCATGTGCAACAAGCCGTTAAACCTCTAGGTGTCTCTAGTAGGAGGAGTGTTGTCTCCTGAGGGTTTTCAGCGGATACTACCCACAAAATCCGGTCAAGCTAGTTTTGCAAAATAACTATGATTCAAACCCTAAAGTTTTGTTTCAGAAAATAACAATTCTATTATCCTAAGTCTAGATTATCGAACCTTTATTTTTCACACCTCGCTTCTTATTTAACTTAAGATTTTATATGTCTTTACGTGTAGTGCAAATAGTGTCGTTAAGTTCCAGAAGGATCGATTAAAGTCATTATGTCACACAATAAAAGCCCATATAAAAATTTTAAAAGGATCACATAAGTTTTATAAAGAGTTAAGCATTTTTCAAGTTTCGTTTTCCAGTAAGGTTTTAACTTCAGAATTTCTATCTTCCATAACAGAAAACTAGGACTAATTTTTCACTCCACCTTTTTCTTGTTTTCATTTCATACACACCTCTGTGAACGTGCAATAGTCTTTATCATAGAATAAAACCTTCATATCTCCGCTAGAAATATTTTTTTATAAAAACCTGTCTTTTGTCAAGATTATTCTCACACAAAGAACCGTTAGGAATTTTAACTCGGAGAGAACACTTGCTTGACTTTGTTTTAATCTGGACTTTCTAGGCTTCTTAACGAGCTTTGGGCCAATGCACCCAAACCAGTTGGCTTTAGGGCATTAGGTGTAGAGACACACCAGCGGACTTAATTACTCAAGTTACCTAGGCCCAAAAACAAAAGACAATTTAGCGTGAAAATCATAATGATTCAATGCGAACGGAGATATAACCGGCAGTTCAATTATTTTTTGGATAAAAGAAGTGTTTAGTGGGTTCGGTGTGTAATCAATCCAATCAAGTTCCAGATGGGTTATTTTTCAGACTTAGTTCCAATTAAGGCATCAATAACATTCCTTCATATTCACTTCACTTCATAAACTATTCTTGATATTACTTATTTCAGAACAAACCTATTTGATCCTCAGAAAATCATTTATCCATTTAAAAGTTTTTTAGACATAAAAGACTTGTCATCTAATTTCCAAAGCTCACAACACGTGTAGTGTGATGTAAAGACGTATATCAGCTTTAGTTAACTTCAAAGGAGAGTTATCTTTCAGGCTTTCAAAATCTAAAAATAAGATTTAGTTATTCTTATCTTATCAAACAAAACCGTCGAAATGTTGAATCACAGTTTTCCCACTAGCTAACTTGAAAGAAAAGTTTTTATGTTTTTAGAAAATTTTCTGATTTTTATGGATTTTATGGATTTTAGTATGCAGATGCAAAATATACATATGAATGCGAAGGTTAGAAATGCGTACCGAGCATACCCCCAAACTTAAACTGGACAGTGTCCTCACTGTCAGTGCATGAAGAGATCATTGAAGGGTCAAAATTGTCGGTTAGATATACACATTTTTTTTGTTTTTAAAGAAAAGAAGAATAGTAAAAATGGAAAAGAATATCCACAAATATATACAAAAAGATATATACATACCCCCAAACTTATTTGGATCAGTGTCCACTGTTCTTGGCTGGATAACAGAAGTTTGGTGGTAGGCAGAGGAAGATTATGCAGGGTAAATTGGCTCCTGTAAGACCAGGAGCTCCTCTGTTGGTTCGGCACTAAGGTACGGTTTAAGTCGGTGTCCGTTTACTTTGAAAAATGAACCATCCTTTGGATTCTCCAAATCCACAGTGCCCTGCGGATACATATTCCGCACAAAATACGGCTCTTTCCAGCGAGATCTGAGCTTTCCTGGATGGAAGTGTAGCCGGGTGTCGTAAAGCAGTACCTGTTGACCAGGTACGAAAGTTTTGCGCAAAAGGTGTTTATCGTGAAACACCTTCGTTCGGTTCTTAACGAAAACCGCGTTTTCGTAAGCCTCATCCCTAAGCTCACTCAATTCGTTCAACTGCAGCTTCTGATGGCTGCCCGCATCTTCGAGAGACAGATTCAGCTCTTTTATCGCCCAAAATGCGCGATGCTCTATTTCCACAGAGAGGTGGCAAGCCTTTCCGTACACAAGCCGATAGGGAGACATGCCAAGATCGGTCTTATAAGCGGTTCGAAATGCCCAAAGGGCATCAGTGAGTTTCAACGACCAATCCTTACGGTTCTTGGAAACCGTCTTCTCCAGTATCTGCTTGATTTGCCGATTTGAAACTTCGGCCTGCCCACAGGTTTGGGGGTGGTAGGGCGTAGATAGCTTATGATTAATGGAATATTTCCGTATCAAGACCTCGAAAGTCTTATTGCAGAAATGAGTTCCATTGTCTCTAATGATCGCTCGGGGGTGCCCAAACCGGGAGAAAATGTTTTCTTTAAGAAACCTAACAACAACCTTGTTGTCATTAGTCCGGCTGGGCACAGCCTCGACCCACTTAGAGACGTAATCAACAGCGAGAAGGATGTATAAGTTCCCAAAAGAGCTGGGAAACGGCCCCATGAAATCTATCCCCTAAACGTCGAAAATCTCCACAACCAAGATTGGTTGGAGTGGCATCTCGTTCCTCCTGGATATCCGGCCCAAGTGTTGGCACCGGGAGCAAGTCTTGCAGTAGTCATGAGCGTCTTTGAAGAGTTGTGGCCAGTAGAAACCACACTGCAAGATCTTCTCAACTGTCTTTCTGGGGCCAAAATGCCCGCCACATGCTTGATCGTGGCAAAATGACAGCACACTCTTGAATTCATCGTCAGGGACACACCGACGAATAATCTGGTCGGGATAGTACTTGAACAGATAGGGTTCGTCCCAGTAAAAGTGTTTTACTTGGGATAAGAATCGAAGTCTGTCCTAACTTGACCATTCAGTCGGTAGTAACCCTGTGGACAAATAGTTCATAATATCTGTGAACCAGGGTTCGCAAGATACTGTCAAGAGTTGTTCATTCGGAAAAACGTCGTTGATCGGAAGTTGAGGCGACGGCGAAGAAGGAAGTCGTGAGAGATGGTCGGCGACTACGTTTTCACATCCTCTTTTGTCCTTGATGACAAGGTCAAACTCTTGAATCAAGAAGATCCAACGTATTAGCCGAGATTTTGCATCTTTCTTCGCAAAAAGATGGCGCAGAGCAGAATGGTCTGTGTAGAAAATGACTGGAGAGCCGATGAGGTAGGGCCTGAACTTTTCTAAAGCAAATACAACCGCCAAGAATTCCTTCTCAGTTGTTGTATAATTAAGTTGGGCGTCGTTCAGGGTTCGGCTAGAATAATAGATTACGTGCGGCACCTTGTTGATGTGTTGTCCAAGGACATCACCAATGGCAAAGTCGGATGCATCGCACATAATCTCAAATGGGTGCATCCAGTCAGGTGAAGAAAGAATGGGAGCAGAAGTGAGTGAGCTTTTTAATGACTCGAACGCAGTCACACAGCTCGAGTTGAAGTTGAATGGCGTGTCCTTGGCCAGTAGAAGAGTCAAGGGCCTAGCAATCTTGCTAAAGTCCTTGATGAACCGTCTATAGAAACCGGCATGGCCAAGGAAGGCTCGGATGTCTCTGACGCATCTGGGAGGAGAGAGATTGGAAATGACCTCAATCTTCGCTTTGTCAACCTCTATGCCATTTTGCGAAATGATATGTCCTAAGACGATACCTTCGCGCACCATGAAGTAGCACTTCTCCCAATTCAAAATGAGGTTCTTGTCCTTACATCGGGTAAGGACAGCGTCGAGATGCAGCAAACACTCATTGAAGGAATCGCCGAAGATGGAGAAATCGTCCATGAAGATCTCCAGGAATTTCTCCACCATGTCTGAGAAGATTCTCATCATACACCGCTGGAAGGTAGCGGGCGCATTGCATAACCCAAAGGGCATGCGATGATATGCGAACGTGCCGAAAGGACAAGTGAATGTGGTCTTGTCCTGGTCATTTTCGACGATGGGAATCTGATTATAGCCGAAGTAGCCATCAAGAAAGCAGTAGTACTCGTGTCCGGCCAACCGTTCAAGCATTTGGTCAATGAAAGGTAGCGGAAAGTGGTCCTTCCGCGTTGCGGCGTTGAGTTTTCTGTAATCGATGCATACTCGCCACCCAGTTTGGGTGCGAGTAGGGATTAACTCGTTCGCCTCGTT